>CAUYUJ010017100.1:148036-178781 GCA_963575745.1 Prorocentrum cordatum
GAGGGAGGAGGGAGGGGTAGGGAGGGGGGAGGGAGGAGGGAGGAGGGAGGGCGAGGGAGGATGGGGAGAGGGAGGAGGGGAGGGACGGAGGCCAGAGGCCTTGGGAGGAGGTCCTCCCTCTCTCTCTCTCTCCCCTGGTCCCGAAGGCCAGCGGTGGAGGCAGCTGGAGCAGCCCGCCACGCTCGAGGTGTACTCCGTCTCGGCCAGGGCCTGGTCCCGCCGCCGCCGCCGCCGCCGCCGCCGCCGCCGCCGTCGTCGTCGTCGTCGTCGTCGTCGTCGACGACGACGACGACGACGACGGCTACGGGCCCCGGGGGAGGCTCACGCGGCACACCGAGGGAACCAGGGGCCCGGCCCGCAGAGCGGGCCCCGAGCTGGCGCGGGGAGGGCCCCTGTGCACAGCTGCGCCTTCGGCGCCTGGTGGGCCTGACGCCGATCGAGCAGGAGGTTCCCAGACCCCCTCGCGTCGTGAAAAAAAATGGTAGCGGGAGGTTTTTCTCGCCATGTTCGGCCTCCGGGGGCCCTTCCCAGGCCTCGGGACCGCCAAAAGACGACTCTGGACGAACATTCCGTTCCCGGAGAGGGGTCCAGGCTCCTGGGGGTCACGTCACACAAAAATCATGACGTCGGGGGTCTGGGTCGACTGCAGAATTTGCTTACCCAGAACTGTTTTGCGCAGAACCTGCGCGAACTACGTAGATTGCTAGTAGACCTACGCGCATTCTGCACAGTCCACCCGCATGGTGAGGATGAGCGACTTTCCGAGGTTCCCCTTGCATCCCTGCGCGCCTTTGGCCCGTCCTCGGCCTCTTTCGCTGGCCAACCTCCTTCGAAAAGTGTCGACATGGCCTTCCAGGGCCCCTTGGCACCCTCATCCTTGGCATCGCTCGGACGTGTGCAATTTTCCTTCGGCGAGGACAATTGAGGAGCATTCTTGATCATTTGGTGAAGAAAACCACGCACGAAACCAACAAAAAACACAGGGAATGGACGTCCGAGCGATTGCGGGTATCGGGCATCCGTCTCAGACGGGTTGGCTGTAGTCGATCTCCTCCTCGGGCCGAGCGTGCCCCGCCGGGCCCCTCGCTGCCGTGACGCTCTCGGGCCCCGACGCCGCGCTCTGCTCATGGCGCGAGGGCGCGAAGCTGTTCGCGCTTCGCGCTTCGCGGTTCGGCGCCGACTCCTCACCCTCCTCTTCTTCCCTGGGGGGGCGGCGCCAGAGCGCGGCGTTGTTCGCGCTTCGCGCTTCGCGCAGCGCGAAGCGCGAAGTTAGGTGCCCTTGGGACCCTTTCCCAGGGACCAGCCTTTCGTCGGCCACGCGCAGACGGGGGTATGGGGGAGGGGGGAAGGCCTCTCAGCAGCACTCCTGCCTCTTAGAAGGCGCGGGCCTTGTCTGCAGATGTAGGGCTGGCGCCTTCTGAGAAGCAGCCTCCTTCCAAAAAGCCTTCCCCACTCCCCCGTACCCAAGGGCGCCCTCGAGGGCGCGAGGTTATTCGCGCTTCGCGCTTCCCGCTTCGCGCTTCGCGCTTCGCGGTTCGGCTCCGATTCCTCCTCATCCTCCTCTTCTCCCCTGGGAGGCGGCGCGAGAGCGCGAAGTTATTCGCACTTCGCGCTTCGCGCAGCGCGAAGCGCGAAGTTGGGAGCCCTTGGTACCCCCTCGTGCGCGCCGCCAGTTTCGTTCCAGGCCGTTCCTCGACGGCCAGGGGGGCCGGGAAGTGGCCCCCGGAGGCTTAAGATAGTGCAAAGCCGGCGGTCTTGGTGTTCTCGGCGGCGAGCGAGGGGGAGAAGTGCGAAGGAGAAGGCCTTCTCAGAAGGCGGCGGGACTTCTCAGACGCCCTCGCGCCTTCTGAGAGGTCTTTTGCGTCTTCGGGGAAGGCTTAGAGAACACTTCTCAGAAGGCCGGGGCACTTCCGAGCCTTCTGAGAAGGCCCGCCCCTTCTCATTTCCCCCCTCGCTCGCCGCCGATTTTCCTTCACGGCCTCTTGAGGTCAGACTTCGCAAAGAGAGGTTGCAACGTCCCTCCCCCAACAAAAATCACCACTGGAGCCCTGGACCCCCTGCTGGTGCGGCACTTATTCGAGCCGCATCGATGCGCAGGGGTCCTGGGAGCCCGAGTCGGGTGTTGCTAGAAGTGCCCCTGGCCCAAGGTGCCCCCAGGATCTCCAAGGAGGCCTCCGCGGCCTCCAGAGCACCCCTCACGAGGCCCAGAGGGCCCCGGGGGCTCAACATTGAGCGAAAAGCTGGGGGCGCCTTGGGCCAGGGGCACCTTTGGCAACCCCCGACGCCGAGCGCGGCCGAAAGCGCCCGCTGCGACACCGCAGCAGCGCCAGGACCTCTCCTGGGGCGCGAGGGGACCCGGGCCCCTCCTTTGCGAAAGTGAGGCGCGGCGCCGCACCGCCTGCGCCCCCCCCCGGGCCCTGGCACCGGCCCGCTCCGCTCCCCGCCGCGTCCCCTCGACCCTCACGGGGCGCTCTCTGCGTGGCACCTTCGGGGGGCCCGGCCCGTCCCCCCGAGCTGATTGGTGTCCCTCCTCTTGGGCCCGACGCGGGCCCCATGCGGCCTCTGCGCGGATTTGGCGCGGGTTCGACGCGGATTCGACACGGATCCGGCATGGATCCGACGAGTTCGACGTGGATTCGACGCGGATTCGACGCGGATAGGTCCGCGAGTGGACAGACAAGGTCCCCCGAGGATGCAACATAGTGCTTTTTTTTTTTTTCTCTCTCTCTCTCTCTCTCCTCTCTGACCGCCCCAGAGGTCTGACGCTCCAGACAACATTGGATCGGCGGGCTCTTATGGCCGTTCTCGGCCTCCAGGGGCCCTCGCTGGGCCTCCGTAGCGTCAGGAAAACAGCTCAGGACGAGGAGCCAGCCCCGGGGAAGTTCACCGAGCGCGTTCCACGACTCGCGCAGTGCCTGCTCGCAGACGTTCCAAAAACGGGAGTTCTTCGATGCGATGGAGCCTGCTTGCCTCGACGCACTGGATCCGGGCCATTTGCGAGAAGCTACTCTGCGAGTGGCGGAAGGCGCCCGCCTACCCGGGGGAAGTGGTCCAGACCTCCGGGCGCTCACGCCTCAAAGAAATCGAAGCGGCCGGACGTCTGGGACGGCGCCTCCCGCCCACGTCCGGGCATCGCAGAGGGAGGGTTCTTCCAAGGTGGGGTCAGGGAGCGGGTCCACCTGGGCGACGCAGCAGAAACGGGGTCGCCTGCGCCGACATCGGAGCGAAAGCTGCCTGCGGAAGGTCGCGCGTAAGCGTCCTCGCTGCAAAGGTGGCGTGCCGCGCGGGCGGCCCGCGCGAGCCACCGCGTAGGGTCGCTGTGTCATCTCGCGCAAGACGGGCTTTATGGTCATCGCCCGCCTGGATGTTTGAAAATCTTGCTTCTGGCGTCCGTCTCGAGCGATTTTTCTCTAGCCCCACCTCTGCCGCTGCCTCTGCCCCGCCTCCTACGCCCCCTCCCCCGACGCGCCGTGCCCCCCCCCATGCGGTGCCCAGAGGCCCGACGGCCCGCAAGAAGTGGGAGCACCGCGCAGGGTCACGACTGGAGCGCCAGACCGCAGATCTCTCCGACGGCATGACTTTTCCAGTGCGGCCGGCGGTCCTCGACGTGTGCCTGCGGGGCCAGCTGCTGAGCCCTGTGTGGCCATCAAGAGTGGATCCGCGGCGAACAGCTGCCTCGTGGAAAGGGGGCACAGAAAACATGCCGTAGGATTCAGCCACGCGCAGAGGGGGGGGGGGAGGGGGAAGGGCTTCTTAGAAGTACCCCTGCTTCTTAGAAGGCGCGGGCCTTCTCTATAGATGTAAGGCCGGCACCTTCTAAGAAGCAGCCTCCTTCTAAGAAGCCATCCCCCCCTCCCTCGACCCCCTTGTGCGCGTCTCCAAGAATAGCTGCCTCCTGGAAAGGGGGCACAGGAAACATGCCGTCGGATGTCTTGGTTTCTGCAGCACCTCTCGAGCCGGGTCGATCCTTGCTGCGGGCGCCGCGGCGCCCGCAGCGGGGCGGAAAGCCGCCCAGAGGGACAAGAGTCGCGGCGCCGAGATCTCAGGGTGCCCTTTTCTAGGCTTGGGCACCGGATAGGCAGGGGGCACCTGCGTGGCAGGGGCCGCTTCGGCGCGGGATCCATGTTCTATTTGCACGTAAGGCGCTGTCTGCATGCAGCCCCCCCGAGTGCTTCCTGTCCGCTCCCCCCCCCCACCGAGCCGCCCTCCGCCTCTCCAGGCATCCGACGAGATATGACTTGTGCCATCCGACGATACGATGCGATACGTTTCAAACCCCGCCCAGCGCCCCAGAGGCCCCGACCCTGTCGCCGGCGGCAGTTTCCCGCCCTGGGTCCGTCTTTGATGGACCCGGGGTCCGCCAGCGGGCCACGGAGGCCGAAGCCGTGGAACATATCGCTGGGATCGAACTTCCAGTCGGATCGCCGGACATCTGGGCCTGGAGCGAGCCGACGTCGCGGAGCAAAAATTCACGCCTCGCCAGAAATCACGACCAGAGCCCCAGACCTCGCTCTTCTGCGGCCCACTTCGAGGCGGATCGGTCTTTGATGGTCCCGTGGCCCCGAGCAGGGCAACGTCTCCCGTCGTCCAGAGACCTGCAACGCCAGCAGAGCGTTTTGAATTCCGGGGGATAGCGGGCGTTGCCAGGGGGCGGAGAGGGAGGAGGCGGGCGGGGCTGGTATTAAATCGGGCAGGTTCCTCTACAGGAGGAACATTCCAAAATAGTCCAAAAATAGTCAGGGGATCTATCTTTATTTTTTTGACCATTTCGGACGATATTTTGAGTACTTTTTGTATTTCGTTCAAATTCCGCCTGTAGGAGAACACGCCCGACCTAAGGCTGGTAATGTCACGCTTCGCACCGTCGCCGTCTGGGAATGTCTTGGGAAGAACCAAAGACACCTCGGACGTCAGCACGAGTGGGGACGTTACCTGGACTGGAGGGGGGTGCTGATCGGGGCCAGGGTTGGACCTCTAAACGGTGAATTGGCCGTCTCGTTGGCCGCTTTGCTGCTCGTTTTGTCTCGCATCCCAGGTGAGGCGGAGGCACAACGAGGAAGAAGAAAGGCAACACGAAAGCAGTTGATCTTGGCTGTTTTTTGGGTGCCTGTCTCGAGCGGGTGGAGTCTCCCCCAGGGGCCGCACTGCTGCAAACAGTGGCGGTAAGCAGAGGTCCAGAGCCAGGCCCCCCTCCCTTCCCCCCCATATGCATTCTTCTTCTCAGGATCAAGGCGAAGGGTACGGAGGCTGCGACGCACGCCGCGCGCGTGGCCCGTGAGCCGCCTCGCGCGGCGTGCCTCGCAGCCACCGCACCCTTTGCCGCGACCCGCAGAAGAGCAGTGCACTGTCCGCCCACCGTCGACACGCCGAGCGAGAGGACGCCGACCCTTCCGGGGGGGCACCCGCGCAGAGGTGCCCCGGGGCGCGCGCCTCGCGCGCGGACCGGCAGCTCGGCGAGGGGCAGTTCGTGGCCAGGTTCCGCATGCCCGACGGGGCGTCGTGGCCCCCGGGCCGCCCCGCGAGAGCGTGCCGAGGGCGCGGGCCGGGCGGCGAGGCACGGGAGTCCGTGTACTCTGGCGATCGCACGAGCGTGGGTCCAAAGGGGGGGGCGCGGATCAGCGGCGGGTCCCGTTTCCCGTGGGACGCCGCGGACTTCCGCCGCCGAAGGGGGCGGCACCGGCCGCATCTTGGGGAGGGCACTCTTCCCGATCCCTGGATTCGACGACCGCGCGCCACATTCCGTGGATCGCCGATCCATGCTTGCGCGCCCCCGATGTGTGCCCTCGTCGTGCCGTCACTGGCGTCGATTTTCGCTAACGTCTGGTGACCGATGAGACATAGCGTCGCTTCGCGCCGATGAGCGTCGATGAGCGTCGATCAGGCGTCGATTTGGCGTCGATTCGGTGCCGATGAGCGTCGATTCGCAGGAGCCGGCAAGACGGCATGGGATGCTCCCGTGAGTTGCCGCAGAGTGCGGGCGGGCGCTGCGGAGCAAACAACATCGCGGCGTCGATGCAGCTGCCGCTCCTCCTCTTGAGGCTCGAGGCGCGAGGCTTGCAGGCGTTCTTCGGCGGGCCTCCGCGGTGTTCGAGCCTTGGATCAAGTCGGGCATGTCCCCCTACAAGAGGAATATCCCAAACTAGTGAAAAATAGCCTCTCGACGATTTTTGGAGTATTTATGTTTTTTTTTTGTTGTTGAGATTTTTTTGACTGTGTTTCATTTTTCGTTCAAAATCCGCCTGTAGGAGGACGTGCCCGACCTGAGCCTCGGGTTGCTTTCCAGCAGCTGTGCCTCGCCGGGAGCGTTCTGGGGGTGCCCGGATCGCCCCGAACGGCCGTTGGAGAGCCGAGTCAGGACCCGAAAACCCTCAGGGACCCGGGCCGACCCTGAGATCCTGGCGTTTTTCTTGGTTTCACGCCGGGCGTTTTTTTTCCTTCGTTTTGGGCCGCGGGAGCCTCACATATCTATCCGGCTCGAAGAATGCAGCAGACAGGTGGGTTCGATAGGGCTCCAGTCGTGATTTTTCGCGATGTGGTGTTGATCTCAGGGGACAGGGACTTGGGTCCTTTTCGGCCTCCAGAGGCCCTTGCCAGGCCCCGGGGCAGTCAAGAAACTATCCAGAGTGACAGGCCAGCCCCAGGGGAAAGGGTCCAGACCTCCAGGAGTACACGCCGTGGAAAGATCCCGACGCCAGGGTTTGGGTCCAGCGCTCTGGATCTGCGACCAATTTCGAATCCTGCCCCTCTGCGGATCCAATCCCCCTCCCCCTCCTCTTCCTCCTCCTCCTCCTCCTCCTCCTGTTCTCCTCCTCCTCCTCCTCCTTCTCCTTATGATTGTTTGTACGGGCATGATGATGGAGATGGTGATGACTCCCAGCCTCCTCATCGTGCCTTCGCCTCTCTCCCCTTCTCCTCTCCCCCCTCTCCTCGTCCCTTTCCCAGCGGGCCAAAATCCTGTGTTCAGATTTGAAGACTGCCAGCCGTGGTATGGTCGGTGCTTTGAGCTGCTTGCTTTCGAGTAGTTGTGAAGGTCCGAGCGGTGCCCCCAGCTTCCGTGCAGCTGGATTTCCCCCAGCCTGGGCGTGCTGTGGCCCGAGCGCTCACCGCCTGCAGAGTCAGGCGAACAGGTGCGGTCAGTCTGCCACTCAAATGCCCACGTGTTGAGCTTCCTCCTGAGGAGGTTCAGACCCCCCAGATTTTTCATGGCACTTCACTTCATTTCGTCCGCCTCCCACCTTCCTTTCATATGATGATGATGATGCTGCTGCTGCTGCTGATGATGATGATGATGATGATGATATTGATGACAACGCTGATGATGATGATGATGATGATGATGATGATGATGATGATGATGATGATGATGATGATGATGAATCTGATGATGATGCTGATGATTATGATGATGCTGATGATGATTATGACGATGATGATGACGATTATGATGATGATTATGATGATGATGCTGATGCTGATGATGCTGATGATGCTGATGACGATGACGATGATGATGATGATGATGATGATGATGATGATGATGATGATGATGATGATGATGATGATGATGATGATGATGATGATGATGATGATGATGATGATGATGATGATGATGATGATGATGATGGTGGTGGTGGTGGTGGTGGTGATGATGATGTGATGATGATGATGATGATGATGGTGGTGGTGGTTGTGGTGGTGGTGGTGGTGTGAGTGATGATGATGAGGAGGAGAGAGGAGGAGGAAGGAGGAGGAGGAGGAGGAGGAGGAGGAGGAGGAGGAGGAGAAGGAGGAGGAGGAGGAGGAGGAGCAGGAGGGCCAGAGTAAACCAAAGATGCATCACCGATGCTGCAATACATCCTCCCCTTCCATGTTTCCTCCTCACACGCCCCTGCAAGTTTTCTTTTCACCGCAAGATGCGCTCCCTCGAAAGACCAGCACCGCTGGGCCTGCCAGGCTGGCGAGGGTCCCGCTCTGGAAAGAAATTGCCTTGCGTCTTTCTGGCGCGTGAGCAGGAGCGCGAGGAATTGTGATCGTACAAGTCAGCGAGGCTTCCAGCGAGATGCCTCTTTCGAGGAAGGACCGCCCCCTGTCCGTGTAACTGTTGCATGCATCTGCACTTGGCCATGGATATGTCGAGGAAATTTCAAGCGGCAGCCCCGTTTTACGGAAGAGCCGCCCTGGACCGGAGGAGGAGGGAGGAGGAGGAGGAGGAGGAGGAGGAGGAGAGAGGGAGGAGGAGGAGGAGAGGAGGGGAGGAGGAGGAGGAGGAGGAGCAGGAGCAGGAGGTGGAGGTGGATGAGGAGGAGGAGGATGGATGCGGGCCGAGAGGGTGGACGAGTGGGCCACCGCTCCGCCTGAGCAAGCGGCGGCGCCCAGCCTCGCGCCGCCTCAGCCAGGGCCGAGAAGATCCTCGAGAGCGCCGACCAGGCGAGGCTGCCCGCCCCCAGTTGGGGGGTGCGATCGAGGGTCGAGGATCTGGGGGTGCAGGCCCCTCCTCCTCACTCCTCCTCCTCCTCCTGCTCCTCCTGCTCCTCCTGCTCCTCCTCCCTCCTCCCTCCTCCTCCCTCCTCCCTCCTCCTCCTCCTCTCTCCTCCTCCTCCTCCCTTCCTCCTCCTCCTCCTCCTCCTCCTCCTCCTCCTGCTCCTCCTCCTCCTCCTATTTCGAAGAGGAAAAACGCCATAAACATAAACTTTTGGCGCTCCGCGCGAATTCCTTGGATCCGCGCTGGGGCCCCCCCCGGCGGCGCCTCCGGCGCCGCCCCTGGCGCGCTCCGGGCGCCAGGGAGGCGGGTCCAGCGCAGATCCAAGAAATCCGCGCGGAGCGCCAACCGTTTAGGTTTATGGCGTTGTTCTCCTTCTGTATCAGCAGGGCGCCAGTGGAGACAACGGTACCTGGCTTTTCGAGGGGGGCCCTCCATCGCCACGGCTTGACGCAGCTCGGGAAGCTGGTGCGTTTCGGACCCATGGAGGGCTCTGAGGGCCGATTTTGAGCTGCTGTTGTTCCAAGTCGCCCTACTCCGATACTCCCTCCTCCCTGCTCCCCCCTCCTCCCCCCTGTCTGCATGCCTTCCTCATTGCGCTTTTGCCCCAGCTCGGTGTCCCGCGCGGGGTCGCGCATCTTCATACATCGTCGTCGATTCCGAACAGACTCTTTGACGATGACTTCTCTTCCTTCTCCTGTTCCTCCTCCTCCGCTCCTCCTGCTCCTCCTCCATCTCCTCCACCTCCTCCTCCTCCTCCTCCTCCTCCTCAAGAGTGGAGGGTACAGGATTTTGGTTGTTTTTGGAGCCTTCCTGGCCCCTCTTGGGCCGCGGGAGATCTCAGCAGGCCTCCTTCGAGGGAGATCTCCGCGGAACCTCCAGCGGCGCCCGTGGACCTCTGGAGCGAGACTCCCGGAGGCGGAGGACGACGACGACGGCGAGGACGAGAGAGGGAGGAGGGGCGGGGACCCTGTGATCCTGGCGTTGCAACTTTTTCACAACGGGCGTTTTCGCTCAGTTTCGGGCCCCAGGGCCCTCACAGGTCGATCTTGCTCGAAAATGATGCAGAAAGATGGGGACTAGGGCTCGTGAATCTTTAAGATGTTGCAATTTTTTCGCTACGTCGGATCTCAGGGGAGGAGGATGGACGGGGGGATGGCCCTGAGGCCCACTCGTCGTGAATAGAAGCGCGATGGAAGTTGGCGCCCCGTTTTGGATCCCAGAGGAGGGACGGGGAATAGGAGGGGCGGAGGGATGACCGTCAGATCCACGCGTCGCGAATAGAAACGCGACAGAGGTTTGCGCCCCGTTTCGGACCCGGGAGGAGGTGCGGGGAGGAGGGGTGGGGGGATGGCCGTCAGATCCGCGCGTCGTGAGTAGAAACGCGACGGACGCTTGCGGTCCGTTTCGGTCCCCGGAGGAGGGACGGCGAGGAGGGGCGGCGGGGGGATGACCGTCACATCCGCGCGTCGTGGGCAGAGACACGACGGATGCTCTCGGCCCGTTTCGGACCCCGGAGGACGGACGGTGAGGAGGGGCGGCGTGGGAGTGATCGTCAGATCCACGTCCGCGCGTCGTGAGTAGAAGCACGACGGAGGCTCTGCGCCCCGCTACGAACCGCAGAGGAGGGACGGTAGGAGGAGGAGAGGGGCGGGGGGATGGCGCTCAGATCTTCCCGTCGTGACCAGAAGCGCGACGGACTTCTGCGCCCCGTTTCGGACCCCAGAGGGCGGACGGGGAGGAGGAGGAGAGGGGGGGATGACTCTGAGATCTTCCCAGCGTGAATAGAAGCACGACGGATTTTCGCGCCCCGTTTCGGATCCTGGAGGAGGGGCGGGGAAAGGGATCCACGCGTTGTGAGTAGAAACGTGACGGACGTTTGTGCCCCGTTTCGGACCCCAGGACCCTTCCCGTTCGATCCGGCTCGACGAGTCCCTCAGACTGATGATGTTGCTGCTGCTGCTGCTGCTGCTGATGATACTGATGTTGATGCTGATGCTGCTGATGATGATGCTGCTGCTGATGATGGTGGTGGTGATGATGATGATGAAGCTGATGCTGATGATGATGCTGCTGATGATGATGCTGTTGATGATGAGGATGGTGGTGGTGATGATGATGATGGTGGTGGCGATGATGGTGATGCTGATGATGATGTTGATTTTGATGATGACACTGATGATGATGATGATGATGATGATGATGATGATGATGATGATGATGATGATGATGATGTGGATGAGGATGAGGATGAGGATGAGGATGATGATGAGGAGGAGGAGGAGGAGGAGGAGGAGGAGGAGGAGGAGGATGATGATGATGATGATGATGATGATGATGATGATGATGATGATGATGATGATGATGATGATGATGATGATGATACCGCTGCTGCTGATGATGATGATGATGTTGTTGTTGTTGTTGTTGATGGCGATGATGATGAATATAGTGATGATGAGATCCCCAATCTTTTCAGATATATGCATATGTATCTCGACAACGCAATTCGTTTTCACGACACGAAGAATTGTGGCAAGAAGGAGGGAGAAGGGAGAGGAGTCCTCCTGCTTCTGCTGCCCATCCTCGCCCATCTCCTCTCCCCTCCTCGCCCTCATGCTCGTCTTCCTCGCGCCCAGAACTGCAGCGGACTGTCCCGTGATCGGGGCCGCCGCTGAGACCGCGAGGCGCTAAGAGCGCGAAAGCAGGCCCTTCTGAGCAGGTCTTAAGTCGGGCACGTCTCTCTACAGGAGGAATGCAACAAGTAGTCAAAATATAGCCTGGGGACGTTTTTATGGTGACTATTTTCGACTGTTTTTGAATCCGTTCCGATGATTTCTGATTTGTCTGCCAGCACCTGCCTGTAGGAGGACATACCCGACCCAAAGCAGGTCGCCTGGGTGCAAAGGCGCTGGCCAGCTCCCCCGCCACGCCTTGTCGTGTCGGCCGGAGGCATCGACGCCGACAGACGGGCCAGGGGCCAGACTGCCACCACGCCTGCGCCGCCCACCCCGAGGGCCCGAGGGCCCGCCACGGCGCGACGGACGACGGCGGCGACGGCGGCGACACGACAGGGAGACGGACCGCCCGGCAGAGCCCCCAGATCGGGGGGCCCGGTGGGGGAAGCCCAGCCCGAGCGGGGGGGAGGAGGGGGAGGAGGAGGGGGAGGAGGAGGGAGGAGGAGGAGGAGGGAGGGGGGGGAGGAGGGGGAGGAGGAGGGAGGAGGAGGAGGAGGAGGAGGAGGAGGAGGAGGAGGAGGAGGAGGAGGAGGAGGAGGAGGAGGAGGAGGAGGACCTGGCGACTCCTTGGGAAGGGGGCCCCGCTCTGGGGGGACCAGCCCAGGGCGGGGGCTGGTGCCCCGAGGGCCAGGTGCTCCCCGCCTGCGCCTCGGGGGCACATCGGCGCGACGCCCCGCTCATGGTGGTGCCCCTCTGGGGCGTGCTTGTCCTCCTCCCCGTCCTCCTCCTCCTCCTCCTCCTCCTCCTCGTCCTCCTCCTTGTCCTCCTCGTCCTCCTTCTCCTCCTCGTCCTCCTCCTCCTCCTCCTCCTCCTCCTCCTCGTCCTCCTTTTCCTCGTTCTCCTTCACCTCTGTCCTCTCCTGCCCGTTCGCCTCTCCCTCCCCCCTTTCGCCTCGTCCTCCACTCTTTTCCACCCTGTCGCATCACCAGGCGTGTCCGTAGGCCGTGCTGGCCGTTGCGCTTGAAATTTCCCTACCACTTGTTATCACCAAGCGAAAGAGCTCCAGCAGTTACACGGTCTGGGGGCCGGTTGTTTTCACAATGCGGCTCTCGCCTTAGCGCCGCGCGCAATTTCTGTACACATCTGCAACGGCTGCAGGCCTGGCAGGCCAGTAGTTTTCAAAGTGCGGCTCTCGCCGTAGCGCCGCGCACATCCGTCTTCACATTCTGCAGCAGCTGCAAAGATGGATGCTGGCGCGTTGGCAACATAATATTCTCGCACACATGCCGCGCGCATTCATCTGCAACGTTGGTAGCGGTTGCACGGATTGAGGCCAGGTTCGTTTTCACGGTGCGGCTCTCGCTGTGTAGCACCACGCCCATTCGGTGAACGCAGTGCAACACTTGCACACAGGAACGGAGGATGCTTCCTTCTCAAAGGGAGGCTCTCTGTTGAGACTTCCTGGAACTCCACTGTCAGAAGTTGAAACACATGATGAAGCAGCTGCTCGGATGGATCGGAGGGCACCAACTATACACCAACACCGATCCTGGCCCAGGATCACCCTGGGCCCAGGATCGGTGTATATGCCTTCTTGCGCAAGGCAGGAGGGCGTATACACCGATCCTGGGCCCAGGGTGATCCTGGCCAGGATCGGTGTTGGTGTATAGTTTGTGCCTTCCTACTGGAGGGCTGTTGATCTGCAAGGTGCACAGAAATCAAAGCTCGTGCAGCAGTTCCACGGGTTGGGGGGGTGGGTGTTCCTTTTCAAAGCAGGGCTCTCGCCTCAACGGCAGGCCCGCGTGCTGCTCGTTTTTTTCAAGGGGGCGTTCCTCGCAGTAGAAAAGGAAGGCCTGGAGGGACTCATGAGGCGGGGGCTCAGGACGGGAGGGCGTATTCCCGCATCGTTGGTGTATCGTGGGACTACTCTGGTTCTCCTCCTCCTCCTCCTCCTTCTCCTCCCCTCCCCTCCTGTCCACCGAGGGGGAGTGGGATGAGGAATGCGGACGATGAGGGGGAGGAGGGGAGGCGAAGGAGGAGGGGGGAGTATGGAGGAGGTGCCTGGGAGTCCCGTGTTCCTCAGAGGATGAGGCCATTGTGAGCCTCCAGGAGGGGGGGGGGGGACGATGCTGTCTCAGGCGGATTTTGAGGAGGACCATGGGGGCGCTACTATCATAATCGCTCTCGCAGGAGGTTCTTGCAAGGTTGGGCCTCTGCTGCAGCGGTGACAGAGCGCAAACAGCTACAGCTCACATGTGGAGGGGAGCCTCGCCAGGAGAAGACCTGGCGCTTCCTGGTGGCGCCCCAGTGAGGCACTCGCGGGCTCTCTCGCCGCCCTCTGCTGCTCTGCTCCCGCGCTCGCGGGGATGCTCGGAGGGCGCCAGCTCGCTCCGCGCGTCGCGATCTTCTCGGCCTGCCTGGCCCCCGTCGGATGCGCTTTTCGAGGGCGCGGGCGGCCGCAGGCCGCATACACACATAATATATATATATATATATACAGATGATATAAACATTTTTGTTTAACATAGCGCGTATGTGTGTGTGTATATATATATATATGTGGGGGGAGCAGGGGCGGAGGCACGGGGCCACCCGAAGCCATGCCTCCAGAGGCCCTCCCCCCCCCCCCTCTCGGACGTGGGCGCCACGGCTTCCACGGCGGCTCGCAGGGAAGGCGGCGACTGCTGACGACGACGACGATGGCGATGACGAGAGCGACGACGAGGCGCGCGGACATGAAGCCAGGCCTCCAGAGGCCCCCGCCCCCTCCCCCAGAAGCCAGGCCTCCGGAGGCCCCCGCCCCCCCCCCCCCGAACGTGGGCGCCACGGCTGCTTGCAGGGCGACGGCGGCTGCTTACGACGACGATGGCGATGACGAGAACGATGACGATGCGCGCGGACATGAACATGAACATGATGATGATGGTGGTGGGGATGGTGGTGGGGATGGTGGTGGGGAGGAGGACGAGGGTGAGGACGAGGATGAGGACAAGGATGATGATGACGATGATGATGCTGATGATGATGATGCTGCTGCTGATGATGATGATGATGATGATATGACGATATGATGATAATGATGATATGATGATGCTGATGCCGATGATGATGATGATGATGATGATGATGATGATGATGATGATGATGATGATGATGATGATGATGATGTTGATGATGATGATGATGATGATGATGATGATGATGATGATGATGACAATGATGCTGGTTTTGGTTGTGGTGATGCTGATTCTGATGATGCTGCTGCTGCTGCTGATGATGATGATGATGATGATGATGCTGACGCTGCTGATGATGATGATGATGATGATGATGATGATGATGATGATGATGATGATGATGATGATGATGATGATGATGATGAGGATGATGATGATGATGATGATGATGATGATGATGATGATTCTGCTGCTGATGCTGCTGCTGATGATGATGATGATGACGACGACAATGATGCTGGTTTTGGTAGTGGTGATGGTGTTTATGATGCTGATGACGCTGAGGACGACTACGACGGATGACGATGAGGAGGAGGAGGAGGAGGAAGTGTAGGAGGAAACAGTGGTAGGCGGCGAGTCTGATGAGGTCCTTCTCCACCTCCGCCCCCCTTTTCTCTTCTTCCTCTCCTTCTCCCGATCCCCTCCCCCTGATGCAGACCTCGTCCCCGTTGCGCCGCCAGACGTGTCGATAACGGGCGGGCCAGGCGTCCCGCCTGGCATCGCCGCGCAGGGAGCGATCCTGCTGCTTGCAGTGTTCAGCGGTCAGACGGGTGGAGGGCGGACCGCCTCTCGACACGCGGCGCTCGCCGCAGCGCCGCGCACGTCCGTCCACGCAGTTTCCAGCAGCTGCACGGACGGAGGGCGCTTTTTTCTGTTGTTGCAACACAGGGCTCGTGCGTGCGGCTTCGGACGTCCCGTTGCCATCGTCGAGTTCGTGCAGCAGGCTCGACGGAGGGAAGGCGGCTCCATTACGAGTGGGGGCTCTCGCTCAAGACTCGTGCAGGCGTTCTCATCGTATACCGTTCGGTAGCAGTTCATGGGAGCCTTGTCTGTCCTCGTAATTCCGTCATTGGGGCGCGTTAGTGCGCGCTAGCGTCTGGTGATCGATGAGAGAGCGCCGATCGAGCGTCGATTGGCGTAGATTTTGCGCCGATTCGCGTCGATTGGCGTCGATTCGCGTGGGTTCGCATGGGATGCTCCCGCGAGTTGCCGCAGAAGGAAGGCGGCTCCTTCTCGAGATGGGGCTCTCGCTCAAGACTTGCGCAGGCGTTCTGGTCCGATGCCAGCAAGGGGTGCCATCGCTGCACGGGCAGATGCGGCGGCTCCGCCTCGAAGCGGGGCTCTCGCTGGAGGTGGCCGTGAGCTCTGCGCCATCGGAGATCTCCGGTGTACGTACGCGGAGGAGGAGGAGAGGAGGAGGAGGAGGAGGGAGGAGGAGGAGGATGAGGGGAGAGGAGGAGGGGAGGGAGGAGGGAGGAGGAGGAGGAGGAGGAGGAGGAGGAGGGGGGAGGAGGAGCTGCCCGTCCAGGCTTTGTGTTGACACGCGCTGGGATTGAGGCACTCACCCCGTCGGAGAGCCGGGGCCGCCTCGGGCAGCCTCGGGCAGCCTCGGGGCCGCTTCGGGCAGCTTCGGCAGCAAACCATGGAAGCCTTGCGTGTCCTCGCAGTTTCGTCGCTCGAGTCCCTTGGCGTGCGCTGGCGTCTGCGAATCGATGCGAGAGCGCCGATGTGGCGTCGATCGGGCGTCGATCAGCGTTGATCAGCGTCGATTCGCGTCGGTCAGCGTTGGTTCGCAAGAGCCAGCAAGATGGGTGTGGGAGGCTGCCATGGCATGCCAATGAGGACATCTTCGCGTTTTCAGAAGCTATGCGGTCAGGGTGTGACGCATAGCGTGTATCGCCAGCGCCCCTTGAACAGCGGATCGGGCGGGCACGTTGAGTGCAGAACCTCTCAGGGCGTACCCGAGGTACATGCTAAGCGCTCACCCGAGGTGCATTTTAAGCCCCTGGTAGGCGGTGCAGAGTGGATGGAAAGGGGGTACGCTTATCGTGTACCTTCGAGCGCCCAGGTACCCACGGCATAACACGCGACGTCTGACGCCGCAAAGCGTGTACCCGATTCTCTGCAGGTGAGCGCTTGGCGTCACACCCTGACCGTAAGGATCGAGGTCTTTCCCCCAACCCTCCTGTGTTGGGTACTCGTTTTGAATAGAGCACTGTGGTCTCCACCTCCTTTTTCTACTCCTCCTCCTCCTGCTCCTCATCCTGCCCCTCCTCCTTCCTCCCTCCATTCTCCTCCTGGTTTACTTCCTCCTCACTGCCTTGTGATCTCGCCGTCTCCCGGGGGGCTGCGATCTGCGAAACCGTCGCCACTTTCGTGGGCTTCTGGGAGGCCCAGCGGAGGTACGTCACACGCGGATCACCCCGAGACCTCGCCGTCCCCTGGGGGGCTGCGATCTGCGGAGCTGTCGCCACTTTCGTTGGCTCCTGGGAGGGTCAGCGGAGGTACGTCCCACGCAGATCACCCCGAGACCTCGCCGTCCCCTGGGGGGCTGCGATCTGCGAAACTGGCGCCACTTTCGTGGGCTTCTGGGAGGGCCAGCAGAGATACGTCCCACGCAGATCACCCCGAGACCTCGCCTTCCCCTGGGGGGCTGCGATCTGCGAAACCATCGCCACATTCGTGGGCTTCTGGCAGGGCCAGCGGAGGTACGTCCCACGCAGATCACCCCGAGACCTCGCCGTCCCCTGGGGGGCTGCGATCTGCGAAACTGGCGCCACTTTCGTGGGCTTCTGGGAGGGCCAGCAGGGGTACGTCCCACGCAGATCACCCCGAGACCTCGCCGTCCCCTGGGGGGCTGCGATCTGCGAAACCATCGCCACTTTCGTGGGCTTCTGGCAGGGCCAGCGGAGGTACGTCCCACGCAGATCACCACGAGACCTCGCCGTCCCTGGGCGGCTGCGATCTGCGAAACTGGCGCCATTTTCGTGGGCTTCGGGGAGGGCCAGCGGACATACGTCCCATGCAGATCGTCACGAGACCTCACCGTCCCCTGGGGGGCTGCGATCTGCGAAACTGTTGCCACTTTCGTGGGCTTCTGGGAGGGCCAGCAGAGATACGTCCCACGCAGATCACCCCGAGACCTCGCCGTCCCCTGGGGGGCTGCGATCTGCGAAACCATCGCCACTTTCGTGGGCTTCTGGGAGGGCCAGCGGAGGTACGTCCCACGCAGATCACCCCGAGAACTCGCCGTCCCCTGGAGGGCTGCGATCTGCGAAACTGTCGCCACTTTCGTGGGCTTCTGGCAGGGCCAGCGGAGGTACGTCCCACGCAGATCACCACAAGACCTCGTCGCCCCCCTGGGGGGCTGCGGTCTGCGAAACTGGCGCCATTTTCGTGGGCTCCTGGGAGGGCCAGCGGAGGTAAGCCCACGCAGATCACCGCGAGACCTCGCCGTCCCCTGGGGGGCTGCGATCTACAGAGCTGTCGCCACTTTCGTTGGCTCCTGGGAGGCTCAGCGGAGGTACATCCTACGCAGATGACCACGAGACCTCGCCGCTCCTTGGGGGGCTGCGATCTGCCAGTCCGTCGCCACTTTCGTGGGCTTCTGGGAGGGCCAGCGGAGGTACGTCCCACGCAGATCACCACGAGATCTCGCCGTCGCCGGGGGCACTGCGGTCTGCGAAACTGTTGCCACTTTCGTGGGCTGCGGGGAGGCCCAGCGGAGGTACGTCCCACGCAGATCACCACGAAACCTCGCCGTCCCTGGGGGGCTGCGATCTGCGGAGCTGTCGCCACTTTCGTGGGCTCCTGGGAGGTCCAGCGGAGGGGTGTCCCACGGGGGCCACCATGAGACCTCGCTGAGATGTTTGATCGCAGATCGCAGCGGGATGGGGCGCCACGGTGCGCATGGCGCTGTCGTGTGCCCATGCCGCACCGACTCTTCAGTTGCCTCTTGTCCGTAGTGCAGCACTCGGGCACTTGCAGCGCTTAGCGCAGGGCGCTGTTCTGTCATAGCGCGCGTGGCGCTGTTCTGCAATGATAACCTAGCGTGCTGCGCTGTTACTCCCACGAAGTATGTCTCCATTTCCCCCTTCATAAGTAGGTTTCCACGCCCCTCGTGGTTGCCCTCCTGCCAATGGTCCGACTCGTCAGACTGATGCCGCGAATGTGAAACATTTGACTCTGGCCCAACCTTCTTTGGCGAAGCGTTCAAGAGTACGGTGGGTCCTTCAGTGCTTGCTTTTGTATTGAGCGGTCCGATGCATAGTCGCCTCACGTGTACAAAGGGTTGGGTCCGTCCCCGGGTAGTTTTTTCCTACCAACGAAGCAGCCGCCGGGACGGCACGCCCACGGTGGGGGGGCGCCCGTCTTTCAGGCGGGTGCCGCCCTTGGTGCACGTGAGCACTGGCAGGGACTCCTGTGGATGGGGACCTCGGTCGGGAGGGTGGTCTTCAGCATCGTTGGAGCATCCTGAGCTCACTTTGGTCCACAGTAGTAGTATCATTGTTGTTGTGATGGTTCTGGTTGTGGCTGTTGTTTTTGTTGTGGTTGTGGTTGTTGTTGTGGTTGTAGTTGGTGCTGTTGTTGTTGCCGTTGTTGTAGTCATTGTTATGGTTGTTGTTGTTCTCCTTGTTGTTGTTGTTGTTATGGTTGTTGTTGTTGTTGTTGTTGTTGACGTTGTTGTTGTTGAATATTATTACTTCTAAAGAATAATTATTGTTGGGCCCCCTGGTGCGCGCCCCCCCCCGCCGCGCCTAGGCCGCAGCCACGTTTTCATCATTTTCGTGAGGAAGCCTCAGGCAAAACGATGTGTACCAGATCCGGTTGTTTTGTTGTCCCCCGCTTTCCCTTGCAAAAAATAAGCTAAAGTGGACATTTCTTGTTCTAACATAACCAAACTTCAAGAATCCCTTGCAAAAATAAGGTAAAGTGGACATTCGCGCGCGCAAGACGAAATCCTTCCAAAACCTTAGTTTTCGTAGCGATTTTAACATAAAAACATCAAACAACCATTTTTTTTTTTCAATGTCAAAGTTTCATCCCGCGCGCTCTTGCGGATTCGTAGGAAACCCAACACTTTTTAAACATTTCTGTCAAACGGGCTTTTGCGAGCAACTTTTTCGAACTTCTGCAACAACGGTTGCGCACCTGCCAGGGCCATCATCCCTGTCAAATAATACCATGCGGGACACATTCGTTTTTTCTTCGCGCGCGCACGCCGTCGTCGTCGGCCGCGGGGCCCTGAATAGTAGCCACGGTCGTCCGCATGCCACGAAGTGAAGTGTCCGAACGTCATAGGGCGGGAAGCTGGGTGTGGGTGGTGGCGAAGAGTCGTTTGGAAATTTGGTAGAGCTTGAACCGGCCCCCCCACAAAGTGGGGGTATTGCCCGCCTCCTATGAAAACCCTGGCACTGGTGAGAACGGAGTGTCCCCACGTGCTAGTAATTGTTGTTGTTGTTGTTGTTGTTGTTGTTGCTGCTGCTGCTGCTGCTGCTGCTGCTGCTGCTGCTGCTGTTTTTTTTGTTTTTTTTTTTTTTTTTTTTTTTTTTTTTTTTTTTTTTTTTTTTTGTTTTTTTTTTTTTTTTTTTGTTTTGCCGTTTTTGTTGTTATTGCTGTTGTTGTTGCTGTTGTTGTTGTTGCTGCTGCTGTTGCTGCTGCTGTTGTTGTTGCCTCGTCGTCGTCGGCGTTGTTGTTGTTGCTGTTGTTCATGTTATGATTGGTTGTGGTCGCGGTTATGGTTGTGGCTGTTGTTGTTGTGGCTGTAGTTGTGGTTGTAGTTGTAGTTGGTGCTGTTGTTGTTATTGTTGTTGCCGTTGCTGCAGTCATTGTTGTGATTGTTGTTGTTATTGCTGTCGTTGTTATTGTTGTTGTTGCTGCTGTTGTTGGTATTGCTGTGGTTGTGTTTGTTGTTGTTGTTGTTGCTGTTGTTGATGTTGTTGTTGCTGCTGCTGCTGTTGCTGCTGCCGCTGCTGTTGTTGTTGCGTCGTCGTCGTTGGCGTTGTTGTTGCTGCTGTTGTTGTTGCTGTTGGTGTTTTGGTGTTGTTGATCTCGGTGTTTTTGTTGTTTGTTGGTGTTTCTGATGTGTTGTTGCTGTATTTGTTGTTCTCGGTTGTTGCTTTTGAATTCAAATATCTACATAACGAGTGTTATCGATCCCCTCAGGTAGCTATGTTATGGTTTCAACTGAAGTGCTCTTCCCGTGTTGTGTTTTTTATGCGTAAGGTCTTCGCCCCCTGCCGCCGGCCTACTCTCCATCATAATGGGGTCTATCAGAGTCGCGTTGGTGCGTCTCGGCGCTGCCCTGGCGCATCTGGGAACATCATGCGGGAGCGGATTGGAATCATCTGCGCATATCGAGACGTTGGCGTTCTCGTCGTGGCTGTCCCCCTACCGTGCCCGGGTTGTGGGTCTGTGGTCTCTTGTATCTGTGTTGGGGTGTCGTGGGGGGCCGCGGTTTGGGCGCTTCTTGGGGGCTTTTTTGGGCCTCGTGGGGTATCCTTTGGGCCTCTTGGAGGCCTCTTGGGCGCGTCTTGGGCGCCTTTTGGGGCCTCCTGGGGCCTCTTGGCTGTCTCTGAGGGTCTCCTGGGGCCTTTTCGGGGCACAAATATATAATTTTCGGTTCGTGGTGCCCGCTTGGGCCCCTCTTGGGGCCGTCTTGGGGCTCCCTGGGACCTCTTTGCGTGTGATCGTGGCCTCCGGGGCGTGAATGTGGTGCAATTTGCATGGGATCGCGGTCTTGGGAGCGCGAGCGTGGCGTAATTTTCGAGGAATCGTGGCTTCGGGGGCGTGAATGTAGGGTAATTGACGATGGATCGTGGCCTCGGGGGCGCCAGTGTGGAATTATTTGCATGGGATCGCGGCCTCGGGGGCGTGAGCGTGGCGTACTTTAGTAGGGATCGTGGCTTCGGTGGCGCGAACGTGGTGCAATTTGTAATGGATCGTGGCCTCGGGGGTGACACTTTTCGGCGCGTCTCCCTCGCGCGGACTTCAGCAGTTTACAGTAGGAAGCAGAAAGCAGGACTGTAGCTTTGGAGACTGGAAGCTGCAACTGGTGCAGGGTACTGAAACCTAAGCCTCACAGCCTGATGGCCCTACAAGGTGACCGGCGGATTAAAACATAAACACACAGAAAGTGAAGGATCACGAAACTTGGATGTTGGCCCCCAAACTACAACAACAACGGCTTCCGCCCGATACTTGCTTGCAAACAATTTCAACATCGCGCTCCTCTCGCTTGGGACTTCCTCGCCATTTATTCCGACGGCGCGCCCTCGACGCTCAGGAATCGCGCTCTCGCTGTGGCTGCTCTCGCGATTTATTTGGGAGTCGCACTGTCGCTCCCTCGCAATTCATGCAGAACTCATGCTTCAGCAACCTGCCTGCTCCACCTGGCTGCCTTGGCCCGCCTTCCCGACCCTCCCGTTATTGTCGGGTTTCCCCGTCCGATCAGCCCGTCTGGTTCTGCCACGTGTTTTCTGCTCCTGGCCCCCGCGTCCTGCTAATTTCTCTTGTGCTCCATTCTTCTCCCTCCCCCATCCGTCCTCTCTTCCCCTCCCTTAGGGTCTGCATTAATTATATGCGGCAAGCAAGGAAGATGTTCCCCCAGGGATGTGCGATCGAAGACGAATAGGGCGGGTGTCGATGGTTTGGGAGATACGCTTTGAATGGCACGCGTGCAGGTCAGAGCGAACCGTCTCACAATCGTTGTTGCTGTTGCTGCTGCTGCTGCTGTTGTTGTTGTTGTTGTTGTTGTTGTCGTCGTCGTCGTCGTCGTCGTCGTCGTCGTCGTCGTTGTTGTTGTTGTTGTTGTTGTTACTGTTGTGGTTGTTTGTTGTTGTTGTCGTCGTTATCGTTGTTGTTTTTGAAACCAAGTATCTACATACCAAGTGTTATGATCCCCTCGGGTAACTGCTGCTGCTGTTGTTGTTGTGGTTGTGGTTGTGGTTGTTGTTGTTGTTGAACATGATTCCTTCTTAAGAATTATTATTGTTGGGACCCCTGGTGCGCGACCTCTGCGCCGCGCCTAGGCCGCAGCTACATTTTCATCATTTTTTCGCGAAAGCTTCAGAAAAGTGGATTGTGTCCGGATCCGGTTGTTTTGTTGTAATCCGTTTTCCCTTGCAAAAAACAATAGAAAATGAAAATTCTTGTTCTTACTTGATCAAATTGCAAGAATCCCTTGCAAAAAATAAGGTAAAGTGGACATTCGTGCGCGCAAGACGAAATCCTTCCAAAACCTTAGGTTTCGTAACGATTTTAACATAAAAACATCAAAAACCCAATGGTTTTTTAAGAAAAAATTGTCAAAATGTCCTTCCGCGCGCGCTGTCCGAATCCCACAAAACCAATGGTTTTTCAACATTTATGTTACATGAGCTCGCGCGAGCTACTTTTTCTTGTTCTAACATAATCAAATTTCAATAATCCCTTGCAAAAAATAAGGTAAAGTGGACATTCGCGCGCGCAAGACGAAATCCTTCCAGAACCTTAGGTTTCGTAACGATTTCAACATAAAAACATCAAAAACCCAATGGTTTTTCAAAAAAAAATGTCCAAATTTCATCCCGCGCGCGCTGTCCGACTCCCACAAAACCAATGGTTTTTCAACATTTATGTTACATGAGCTCGCGCGAGCTACTTTTTCTTGTTCTAACATAATCAAATTTCAATACTCCCTTGCAAAAAAAAGTAAAGTGGACATTCGCGCGCGCAAGACCAACAAAAAACACGACGATCTTAGGAACTTGCCCCAAAAATGTGACCAACTCCGCTCTCTCTGTCTCTCTCTCTGTCTGCTCTCTGTCTCTCTCTCTGTCTGTCTGTGTCATGTATTGTATGTCACAATTGCAGGATGCTGGGCACACGCGCGCCCCGAATAAGTGACCAAGTTCTGTGGGTGTGTACCCCACGCCAGTGTAGTAGCCACGGTCGTCCGCACGCCACGAAGTGAAGTGTCCCAACGTCATAGGGCGGGAAGCTGGGTTTGGGTGGTCGCGAAGAGTCGTTTGGATATTTGGTAGAGCTTGAACTGCCCCCCCACGAAGTGGGGGTATTGTCTCGCGTCGCGTGAAAACCCTGGCACTGGTGAGAACACTGAGCGTTCGGGTAAAATGATTGTTGTTGTTGTTGTTGTTGTTGTTGTTGTTGTTGTTTCTGTTGTCGTGATTGTTCATTGTTGTTATTGTTGCTGCTGTTGTTATTGTTGTTGTGTTCGTTGTTGCTGTTCTCGTTGTTGTTCTTGTTCTTGCTGTTGTTGTGGTTGTTGTGGTTGTTGTTGCTGTTGTTGTTCTTGTGGTTCTTCTTGTTGTTGTTATTATTGTTAATGTTGGTATTGTTAGTGTTGATGTTGTTGTTGTTGTGGTTGTTATTGTCGTTATTATTAGTGCTGTCGTTGTTGGCTGTTGTTGTGGTTGTTGTTGTTGTTGCTGCTGCTGTTGTTGTTATTGTTGTTGTTGTTGTTGTTGTTGTTGTTGTTGTTGTTGTTGTTGTTGTTGTTGTTGTTGTTGTTGTTGTTGTTGTTGTTGTTTTCGTCGTTGTAGTTGTGGTGGTGGTTGTTGTTGTTGCTGCTGTTTGTATGTGTTGTTTGCTGGTTTGCTCGTTGCAGTCATGTGTTTTTAGTGGTTGTGTGTGTGTATTGTTGTTGCTGTTGTTGATGCCGTCTCAGTTCGCAGTCCCCTGATCTCTCGACCCCTTACCGGGGGCCAGTTTCGTCCTGGACAGTTTTCTGATGGCCCTGGGGTCCAAAGCAGCCCCTGGAGGTCGATATCGAGGGAATACGTCGGGATTGAAACTTTCACGACGTGGAAGGCTGGTGCCCTCGTCAAAATCGACTTCCTGGACCCGTTCTGTGGTGCATTCGGGCCAGAATCTCGAGGCGACTGCGCCGTGGCGACTAGGGCACCCCTGGAGGCCCAAACAAAGCCCAAAAACTTCCAGAACC
The DNA here is from genome assembly GCA_963575745.1 of Prorocentrum cordatum. Taxonomy (NCBI): domain Eukaryota; class Dinophyceae; order Prorocentrales; family Prorocentraceae; genus Prorocentrum; species Prorocentrum cordatum. Next base: position 172,154 of record CAUYUJ010017100.1, read on the forward strand.
CTCGAACCTCGAGCCATGAGGTCCAGGACGCTGTACCCGGGCGCAGGGTCCTGGAGGTCTCCAGGGGTCCCCAGAGACCCTCGGCCGGCCACCTGGCAGTTCTCGGCGCTCGAAACCTCAACCCTCGATCCTCGATGCCCGCCCTGCACCCCCCCCAGGCACGCTGCCGTCTGCGCGCCGAGCCGCCCCCGCCCCCCCCGTGGCGCGCCCTGGCGGCCTGTGATAGGCCTGCGGCCTGTGGCGGCCCTGGCGGCGCGCAAAGAAAAAGCGCGCCCTCTCCGCACAGCAGCGGCGCCCGCCGACGTTTGACGTTCGACAACGACGCCGGCAGCGGCGGCGACCTCCTCCTCCTTTTCCTCCTCTTCCTCCTCTTCCTCCTCCTCCTCCTCCTTCTCCTCGTCGTCCTCCTCCTCCTCCTCCTCCTCCTCCTCCTCCGCCTCCCCCCGAAAACGTCGACGAGGAAGAGAGGCGTACCATAAGCAGAAGCAGTCCCAGCAGGAGGAGGAGGAGGAGGAGGAGGAGGAGGAGGAGCAGGAGGAGGAGGAGCAGGATGAGGAAGAGAAGGAGGAGGAGGATGAAGAGGAGGAGGAGGAGGAGGAGGAGGAGGAGGAGGAGGAGGAGGAGGGAGGAGGAGGGGAGGGGAGGAGGAGGAGGAGGAGGAGGAGGAGGAGGAGGAGGAGGAGGAGGAGGAGGAGGAGCCTGCAGAGTCACTTGCGCTGCCGCACGGGGTGGGCAGCTCGGGGAACGGGGTGGGGTGAGGGGCTGGGTGATTCGGGGAAGCGGGAGGTCGCCCCTGTGTGAAGGCCGACGGGGCATCCTGCCCGAAGCTTTGACTTGAGCACCGTCTCCTCCTCGGAGGGCAGAAGCGCTGAGATTTGGTCAACCAAGGGAGCGCGAGCTGGGCTCTCGACGGGTCGTGCCCCCGGATCCTGCTGCGCGCGAAGCAGCCTCGAGCCTCGGTCTTCGATCCTCAGTCTTCGAGTCTCGACCCTCGGTCCTCAAAAACCTCGACCCTCGAGCCTTCGACCCTCGTTCCTCGACCCTCGAGCCTCGAGCCGCGCCCCCAGCCGCTGCCGCAGCGCACCGCACGCAGCCGCTGCCGCAGCGCACCGCACGCGGCGCACCGCACGCAGCCGCTGCCGCCGTGCGCAGCCGCTGTCGCAGCGCCCCTTGACGGCCACCCCTGCCGGCCATGCTCCACTCCCTGGCGCGCGCCCTCGCGCGGCCGCCCCGGGCGGCCGGCCTGGGCCTGGGCGCAGGCGGCCTCGCCGCCGCCGCGCCGTGGTCGTCGTAGTTCCCGCCGCGGCCCGCCTTCGTCGCCGCCGCCCGCCGTCGTCGCCGCGGCCGCCCGCCTTCGTCGTCGCCTTCGCCGCCGCCGCCGCCGTCGTCCTCGTCGTCGTCGTCGTCGTCGTCGTCGTCGTCGTCGTCGTAGTTGTCGCTCTTGTCTTGCGATTTTGATTCCTCTCTAGCCTTTTGCCTCCGCATTGCCAGACGTGATCGCTGCGGCGTTGGGGGTGTGTCAAGTTGAGTCAAGAGGTGATTGTCGTCGTCGTCGCCAACGTCGTCGTAGCCGTTGTTGTTGTCGCAGTCGTCGCGGGAAGCAGAAGAAGGAGGAGGATGAGAAGGAGGAGGAGGAGGAGGAGGAGGAGGGGGAGGGGGAGGAGTTGGGGTTGGAGGGAGCGGAAGGGGAATAGGCAGGAGGAGGAGGAGGGGGTTAGTTAATAGGATCAGGTGGAGGAGGAGGAGGAGCAGGAGGAAGAGAAGGAGGAGGAGCAGGAGGAGGAGGAGGAGGAGGAGGAGGTGGCGACGGCGGCGGAACATCGCATGGACTCCGTGCAACCCGGAGTTAGGCAGAGCGATCAGATCATTGCCCGCACTTCTGAAGGCTTTGGATGAGGAGGATGGGGAGCAGGAGGTTCTCCACCTCTTGCATTTGCCCTCCGCCACCCCTCGCGTGCCCGTGTCACGGGCCCTCATGTTTCCCCGTCCGTGCCCTCCCTGCTTTCGCAGGCCTTGCCGTCGGCCTCGGGGCCCAGCAGAGCAAGGGCGCGGCGCGGTGCCACTGCCAGGTGCCCTGCGGCATCTTCCACGACGACGGCCGCATCGCCGCCATCCTGGAGGACGCCATGACGATCCGCAAGGCCGTCGCGCAGTCCCAGGACTTCAGAGGAGGAACAGGTGCCCATATCACTACCCCCTTGCCTTGTTTTCACTTTTTTGGGGCCTCCTGGGAGGCCCTCGTCTCCACCGCTGGATTCGCCTCGAAAAATTCTGATCGAAACACACCCCAGGGGAGGTCCGGGGAGTAGCGGTACGGTACCTGTTGGTTTCCCCAGGAGCTTTTCAAGGCCAACGACCTTCAGTCCCTCCACCAGACCGTCCGCTGGATCAGCACCAAGGAGGAGCACGCCACCAAGATCATGACCACCATCTCGGAGTACTTCCTGGCGCAGAAGGTCAAGAAGGACCAGCTGGGCCACCACGAGTACCTCGAGGTCCTGGCCCTCCACCACGCGGTGATGGTCGCTGCGATGAAGGCGAAGCAGAGCGCGGACATGTCCGCCGTCGACGCCCTGGACAAGGCCATCGCGGCCCTGAAGCCCGTGTACGCGAAGTGACGTGGCCGACGTGCGGGCGCCCCCCGCGGGCCGTCGCGCTGCCGGCGCGCTCGTTCCTCTGGGCGGGCCCCCCCCCCCTGGGGGGAGATGTGCGGAGTCGGCGCCTCCCTCGCCCTCGGTGCGAGGAGGACGAGGAGGCGCCTCAGCCTCCTGCCCTCCCCTTCGCGTCCTCCTCGTGCTCCTCCGCCGCCTCCTGCCCCCCAATCCCACTGCGTCTGCATCCTCGTCGTCGTCGCCCTCCTCCTCGCTCGGCGGCCTCCCCCTTCCCCTGCGCCCTGCGCCCACCCGTCCCAGAGGAGGGGAAGCGGAGGGCGGATGGGCGGATGGGGGGACGGGGGAGGGAGGCGTTGATTCTGTGCATCTTGGGCCTGGGATTTAAGTTCAAGACGCTTCGCGCTCACCGCCCCCTCTTTCCAGCGCTCGCCCGGACGAGTCTCACACGGTCCCGGGACGGTGTGGCCAGCGCAGGAGGCCGAACGCGGCCCGAAGACGGCCCAGACACGACCCAAGAGGCCCCCTAGAGCGGATCAGAGAGGGGGCCAAGAGGGGCTCGAGAGGCGGCCCAAGAGGGCTTCTGGACGGCCCGGGCGCGAGCATCCCCAGGTTGGTCCGGGCGCTCTGACAACAGTCGGCCATGCAGTCCAGGTCCCGCTCGCGCCGGGGACGGTTTGGCCTCGATGCTGGGCCCGAGTGGGGCCCATCACCGCCAAGGACGGCGTTCCAGAGCGCATCCGGGGAAAGGTCCATGGTCGAGAAGGCGCTGGGGACGGTTTGGCCTCGATTCTGGGCCCGAGTGGGGCCCATCACCGCCAAGGACGGCGTTCCAGAGCGCATCCGGGAAACGGTCCGTGGTCGAGAAGGCCACGGACGAGCCGGAGAGGTTGCCGGAGGCGGCCCCCCCCACTGATTGCAGTGGGGGCCCACGCCAAGAAACACCCTGCTTGCCTCCAGGGTGCCGTAGGTTTCTTGGGTTTCGATGGTCTTGCGATGGCGAGCGTGACGTTCCCATACCAGAAGTCAGTGGACGTCCTGGGGTCTCAGGGATGGGTTTCTTGTGGAAGGTTTCTGGGCCGATGGCGAGGCATCTGCGCTGCCGGGAGGCCGTGGTCGCGACCGCATCCGCGTCCGCCGCGCACGGGGGCCCCAGGGCGGCAGGCTCCCAGGCGGTTGGGTGCGGGCAAGTCCCCGCCTCGCCAACAGCAGCCCAGGGGGGCTTTTGTTGCGCATTTTTGAACCATTCTTGAATATGTTTTGTCAATTTTTCATTTTTTGTCGAACATCCTCCTGTAGGAGGACACGCCCGACCTAAGAATGGCCTCCACTCTATGCCAGACTCGGCCAGGCGAGGCTCGTGGCACGCCAGAGGGCTTCGGTGCTCTCTCTCTCTCCCTCGAGGGTCCCCTGCATCTCCTCGGCGAGAGGTGGGCCCGCGTGCGGCGCGGCCCGCCTTACCTGGGAGGCTTCAAGAGAAGGGGGACCTCGGGAGGGGCCGGCAGGGAGTGCACGAAGGTCGGGCACGTCCCCCCACAGGGGGACTTTCGACGATGAGTAAAACTGAGGCCAAAACATGCTCCACAAATATTCCACAATGATCGAAACACGGTCCCCGGACAATTTGTTTGACTGCTTTTGAATTTTCTTCCTCGTGTAGAGGGGCACGCCCGACCTAAGAGTGCACATCGGTTTCCAAAAGATGTGCAGTCGGACCAGGGTATGAAATCGAGGTCGGTTCGGGGAGGGTGCCCTAATTAGTCTTCTGCGTGCTCCTTGGATGCCCTGGTGCATCCTCTGGGGAGGGTGCTCTTAGATGTTCTGTGTGCTTTGGCCGGCGGAGGATCCCATGCTTTCAAAGGGTGCTCTTCTGTCCTAGGTTTAAGCCGGGCATGTCCCTCTACAGGAGGATTTTTCGAGAACAGTCGAAAATGGGCAGGGGGTCGTGCTCCTGTGACTATTTTTCATTCTCAAGCAATCCAAGCAGTTTGAACTTCTCTTCCAAGCCCCGCCTGCATGAGGACACGCCCGACCTCATCCCAGGTCCGACTGTAGGGGAGGTGTTGGATTCGATCTCGGCTTGGGCGCCGCCTCGGAGCCGCCCTGGAGGAGGAGGAGGAGGAGGAGGAGGAGGAGGAGGAGGAGGAGGAGGAGGAGGAGGAGGAGGAGGAGGAGGAGGAGGAGGAGGAGGAGGAGGAGGAGGAGGAGGGGAGGGGGGGGAGGAGGAGGAGGAGGAGGAGGAGGGAGGAGGAGAGGGGAGGAGGAGGAGGAGGAGGGAGGAGGGAGAAGGAGGAGGAGGAGGTAGGAGTAGGAGGAGGAGGAGGAGGAGGAGGAGGAGGAGGAGAGGAGGAGGAGGAGGAGGAGGAGGAGGAGGTGGAGGAGGCAGAGGCAGACGCTGGGCCCCACCCGGTGGGGGCGCACCGGCCCAGGAGAGCGCAAGTGTCGGGTGACGGCGCACTCGGGGGCGGCAGAGAGGGGGTGATGAGGAGGAGGAGGGAGGAGGGAGGAGGGAGGAGGGAGGAGGGAGGAGGGAGGAGGAGTAGGAGGGAGGAGGGAGGAGGGAGGAGGGAGGAGGGAGGAGGAGGAGGGAGGGGGAGGAGGAGGAGGGGACGAGCTCCCGGTCCCGGGGCCCACGCGGGGTGGAAATCATGGCGTGGGCCATGATATCTCCCCCGATTTCATGGCGCTCTTTGTTCCATTTCATTACGTCCCGGCCCCCCCCCCCGCTGGGCCGCGCGCATGCCGCCGGTCATGATCTGCACCCCCCCCTCTTGGACACCCCCCTCTTTGTCGCTCCCGAGTGTGGGCCCCGTTGCTCTTCTTTCAGCCACGCGCAGAGGGGGGTGGGGGGTGGGGGGAGGGCTTCTTAGAAGCACCCGTGCTTCCCAGAACGCGCGGGCCTTGTCTACAGATGTAAGGCCGGCGGCGGCCGGCGCCTTCTGAGAAGCAGCCTCCTTGTAAGAAGCCCTCCCCCCTCCATGCACCCCCTTGTGCGCGCGCCGCCAATACTTACGTAGCTCGAGAAACAAGAAACGGCATAAAGGGGGGCCCAGCGCAGATCCAAGAAATCCGCGCGGAGCGCTGGTAGTTTATGTTTATGCCGTTCTTTCTTCTTCTAGCTTAGCCAGCTCCTCTCGCCTGTTCCGCGTTTTTATCAGCACCACTGCCGCACTGCACGCTTTCTCCTCTCGCACTCGTCCTCTCGGGGTCTTCTCAGCGCCCGTCCCTGCAAGAGTTCGAGTAGCTGAGGGACGCAACAACTTCGAGCTGATGTTCGGCCAACGCATAAGGTGTATGTGTGTGTGTGGGTGGGGACACGTGCAGAGAATTAGACCACCTTCCACTCGCCGCTGGCCCGCCGGGCGGCCCGCGGGTTTGAGGCGCGGTTCTTGACTAGTTTGCCGTGCCCGATCGCTTTGTAGGTCTTGGTAGCTCGCCCGTCGGCGGGGAAAGGGCCGCACATCCCGCCAGCGCCCGCTCCAGTCCCCTGGGCACGCAGCCTGCTGCGGCCTCCAGGCCTCAGGGCCCTGCTGGACGACGTGCCTGTTGAGGCACCTGAGGTCATACGAGCTGCCTGGCAGAACGGATGCTTGCTGCTAGGTAGCCCCGCACAGCCCGGTCAGCCATGAGCCATCCAGAGGCGTCTCGGGCACGAGCGTGATTTGCTTTGCCCCGCTCCGTACCTCCACGAGTGCCTGCCCATACCGCTAATCAGACACTCTCCTCCCTTTGCTCCTCTTCTATCCTGGTCCCCTCCCTCACTTCAAGCTTTGGTTACCCGTCGTCGTCGTCGTCGTCGTCGTCGTCGTCGTCGTCGTCGTCGTCGTCGTCGTTGTCCTGCCCTATTGTAGAGGCCTCCAGCCTGTGCCGTCGATCCGGGACGCTCTGGGACCCTCCGTGCGAACTCGTCCTGTTTAATAGTTTGTGGGTTTTACCTCGACGAGGCAGGGGGGGGATATGAGGGTGGAGGAGGAGGAGGAGGAGGAGGAGGAGGAGGAGGAGGAGGAGGAGGAGGGGGA
>CAUYUJ010017100.1:178881-196381 GCA_963575745.1 Prorocentrum cordatum
CAGTAGTAGTAGTAGTAGTAGTAGTAGTAGTAGTAGTAGTAGTAGTAGTAGTAGCAGTCGTAGTGGTAGTGTTAGTGGTAGTGGTAGTGGTAGTGGTAGTGGTAGTGGTAGTGGTAGTGGTAGTAGTAGTAGTAGTAGTAGTAGTAGTAGTAGTAGTAGTAGTAGTAGTCGTAGTAGTAGTAGTAGTAGTAGTCGTAGTAGTAGTAGTAGTAGGAGTAGTAGTCGTAGTAGAGTAGTCGTAGTAGTAGTAGTAGTAGTAGTAGTAGTAGTAGTAGTAGTAGTAGTAGTAATAGTAGTAGTAGTAGTAGTAGTAGTAGTAGTAGTAGTAGTATTAGTAGCAGTAGTAGTAGTAGTAGTAGTTTTCGTAGTAGTAGTTAGTAGTAGTAGTAGTAGTAGTAGTTTCGGCTGTTGCTGTTGTCGTTGTTGCTGCTAGTTGTTGCTGTGGCTTGTTGTTGTTGTTGTTGTCGTTGTTGTTGTGGTTGTTATTGTTGTTGTTGTTGAGCTCTCATTGTTGAAGTATAAGCAGCGTTGATTCCCCCTCCAGTGACTCTTGCGTTGGGGTTCCCAGCCATTTACTCAAGCGCCGCGCTCCCGACACTCAGGCACCCAGGAGCCGCGCTCACGCTTAGGACTCCTTCACAGCCTACTTAGGAATCGGGATCTCGCTGCCCTTCGTGGCCCCCTCGCTGCCCTTCGTGGAGCCGTTGCAGCCCTTCGTGGCCCCCTCGCTGCCCTTCGTGGCCCCTTTGCAGTCCTTCGTGGCCCCTTTGCAGTCCTTCGTGGCCCCCTCGCTGCCCTTCGTGGCCCCCTCGCTGCCCTTCGTGGCCCCGTTGCAGCCCTTCGTGGCTCCCTCGCTGCCCTTCGTGGCCCCGTTGCAGCTCTTCGTGGCCCCCTCGCTGCCCTTCGTGGCCCCGTTGCAGCCCTTCGTGGCCCCCTCGCTGCCCTTCGTGGCCCCGCTGCAGCCCTTCATGGCCTTCTCGCTGCCCTTCGTGGCCCCGTTGTACCCCTTCGTGGCTCCCTCGCTGCCCTTCGTGGAGCCGTTGCAGCCCTTCGTGGCCCCCTCGCTGCCCTTCGTGGCCCCATCTAGGTATGCCCTTCGTGGCTCCCCGCTCGTTCGCGCCCGTTGTGGCCCCATCTGCATGCGCTTCGTGGTCTCGCTGTCGCCCTTCGTGGCCCCCTCGCTGCCCTTAGTGGCCCCGTTGCTGCCCTCAGAGGCCCCGTCCTTGCCCTCTGCGGCCCAATATATGTATGCCCTTCGTGGCCCCCGCTCGTTCGCGTCCGTGGTGGCCCCATATGCATGCGCTTCGTGGTCCCGCTGTCGCCCTTCGTGGCCCCCTCGCTGCCCTACGTGGCCCCGTTCCTACCCTCAGTGGCCCCGTCATTGCCTTCTGTGGCCCCGCATTATCTGCCCTTCGTGGCCCCGCTCGTTCGCGCCCTTCGTGGCCCCATAAGAATGTCCTTCGTGGCCCCGCTGTCGCCCTTCGTGGCCCCCTTCCTGCCCTTAGTGGCCCCGCTGTCGCTCTCGCTCTCGCTCTCGCTTTCGCCCGTCGTTGTCGTCGTCGCCGTCGTCGTTGTCGTCGTCGTCGCAGTCGGTCCCCTGTCCGTCCCTCTTAGGGTCGGGTTGTCGCCGATCAGCGTTGCCGCTGGCCAGGCCGACGGTCCGCGGCCACCCCGCTGCTTGATGGGGCACGGTCTGCAGGGAAGAAATATATATCCCCCCAAAGGGGTACGATCGAAGACGAAGCGGGGGAGTATCGAGGGTTTGGGAAATTCACGTTGAATGACATTCGGGCAGATAAGATCGAGCAGTCTTAAGATGCTTGTTGTTGTTGATGCTGTTGTTGAGTTTTCACGACTGAAGAATAACAGTTGTTAATCCCCCCTCTGGGGCACATTGTAGTATTTTCAATTGAAGTGCCTTTCCCAGGGCTCTGACCATGTTTTTTATCCGGGAAAGTCTTGGGTCTCAGAATTGGGCCGCTGGCCCCCGAGTTACAACAGCAACGGCTTCCGCTTGATACTTCCTCACAATTTTCTCCAAGCAGAGCTTGCCTCTGTAGGGGTCCTAGCGGGTTCATTTGGTTAGGTTAGCTGTGGCGCCGATTTCGGCGGCACGCCCGGGTGCCGGGGTGCCCGGGGCCCGGGCGTCGGGGTGCCCAGGTGCCCGGGTGCCCGGGTGCTCAGGTGCCGGGTAGCCCTATAGCCCTATAGCCCTATAGCTTTATAGCCTTATAGCTCTATAGCCCTCTACCCGTATAGCCCTATAGCCCTATAGCCCTAATAGCCCTAATAGCCCTATAGCCCTATAACCCTATACCCTATAGCCCTATAGCCCCAGAGCATTATCGCCTTATAGCCCTATATCCCTATAGCCATATATAGCCCTATAGCCCTGTAGCCCCAGAGACTTATAGCCCTATAGCCCTATAGCCCTATACTTATAGCCTTATAGCCCTATACTATAAGGCTCTGGGGCTATAGGGCTACAGGGCCATAGTATAGCCCTGCAGCCCTATAGCCCCAGAGCCTTATAGCCCTATAGCCTTATAGTCCGGTTTTTTTCCGGTATCATATTTCCAAATCGCGCTCTCGCGCGGGAGGTCCTCGCAAATTATGCAAGAATCGCGCTCTCGCGTGGGACTTCCTCGTAATTAATTCAGGCGCCGCGCCCTCGACACTCAGGAATAACGCTCTCGCTGTGGATTATTTACTTGGGAATCACGCTATCGCTCGACACTCGATCGCGATTCGTGCAGGACGCACCCTTCAGCAACCCGCCTGCTCGACCTGGTCGCCTGGGCCCGTCTTCTCGACCCGCCCGTTAGGGTCCATCCGACCGATCTGCCCGTGTGGTTCTGCCACGTGCTTTCTGCTCCTAGCCCCCCTCCTGCCACTTCCTCTCGTGCTCCATCCTCCTCTTTCCCCCTTGTCCCTTCCTTCCATCCGTCCTCTCTTCCCCTGCCGTAGGGGCTGCACGAAATACACGTTGCAGGTAAGAAAGGTATACCCCCAAGGGGATACGATCGAAGACGAAGAGGGCGGGTACCGAGGGTGTGGGATTTACGTGTTGAATGGCACGCCAGCGGATACGAGTGAACAGTCTTTTTTGGTTGTTAACACGTTTTTGTTATAGTTGTTGTTACTGCCGTTGTTGCTGTTGTTGTTGCTGTTGCTGTTGTTGGTGATGTTGTCGTTGTTGTTGTTGTTGTTGTTGTTGTTGTTGTTGTTGTTGTTGTTGTTGTGGTTGTTGTTGTTGTTGCAGTTGTTATTATAATGGCTGTGGTTGGTTAGTTGTTGTTGTTGTTGTTTTTGTTGCTGTTGTGGTTGTTGTTGTTGCCGTTGTGGTTGTTGTTGTTGTTGTTGTTGTTGTTGTTGTTGTTGTTGTTGTTGTCGTTGTCGTTGTCGTTGTCGTTGTCGTTGTCGTTGTCGTCGTTGTTGTCGTTATTGTTGTTGTTGTTGTTGCTGTTGCTGTTGCTGTTGCTGTTGCTGTTGCTGTTGCTGTTGCTGTTGTTGTTGAGCTCTCACTTATGAAGAATAATAATGGTTGATCCCCCTCTCCGGTGCATACTGTTTTTTCTCAATCGAAGTGTGCCCCTTGACGCTCGCACCTTGTTTTTTGACAGGGGAAGTCTTGGTGCTCAAACTGGGCCCCTGGCCCCCGGAGGAGTACAACAACAACGGCTCCCGCCTGTGACTTCCTCCAAATTTACTCAGGACCCCCGCTCTTGAGACTTCTTCACAATTTACTCAGGATCAGCGCTCCCGCTTGTGATTTCCTCGCAATTTAGTCAGGACCTCCGCTCCCATCTGAGACTTCCTCACAATTTACTCAGGAACGGCGCTCCCGCTTGAGACTCACTCGCGATTGAATCAAGACTTCCTCGCAATTTAATCAAGACCCCGCTCCCGCCAGAGAACTCTTCACATTTTATCTAGGAATTGCGCTCTCGCCTGTGACTTCCATACAATTTATTCAGAAATCGCGCTTTCGACGCTCAGGAAACACGCTGCGCCAAGGACGCCGTTACAATCTACTTAGTGATCGCGCTCTCGCCATACTCAGGCATCCCGCGTGAACGTCCCACCCGCCCGACCCGCCCGTCAGGGGATCGCCCGCCCGTCGTGAGCTCCCGCCCGAGACTTCTTTCAGGAACGGCGCTTTCGCCTAGGACTTCCTCGAAAGTTCACGCTCTTACCTTCCTGCTCCTCCTCCTCCCTCTCCCTCCTCCCTTCTCCCTCCTCTCCTCCCTTCTCTCTCCCTCATTTCTTCCCTCATCTTTATGCCTCTCTGCCCTATCCCTCTCCTTCCTCTCCCTCTTCCCTTCTCCCTCCCCTCTCCTGCCTCCTCCCTCCCTCTTGCTTTCTCTTTCTCTCTTTCTCTCTCTCTCTCTCTCTCCCCTCTCTCTCTCTCTCTCTCTTTCTCTCTTTCTCTACCTCTCTCTCTCTCTTTTTTTTTTGTTTTTGTTTTTCTCTCTCTCTCTCTCTCTGCCTCTAATCAACCGTCCCCCTCTTCGCTCCTTCTCTCCTGGCGTTTTCCCTCTTCCTTCGTCCCTCCCCCTTCCTTCCTCCCACTCTCCCTCGTTCTCCACCTTGTCTTTCTGCAGGGCCCACACCAATTCCCATGGCGGGCACATGTACGCCCACGAAGGATTGTCCGCCCTTTCAGGTTTGCCCGCCTGTCTAAGCCCGCCGCCCCCCGCAAAGAGAAATCATCCCCCAAAGGGGGTGTGATCGAAGACAAAAACGGCGGGCACCCAGAGTGTGGGAATTCGTTGTGAATGACACGCGGGCAAGTAAGAGCGAACAGTCTTATAATGATTATTGTTGTTGTTGTTGTTGTTGTTGTTGTTGTTGTTGTTGTTGTTGTTGTTGCTTGTTGTTGTTTCCTGTTGCTGTTGCTGTTGTTGTTGTTGTTGTTGTTGTTGTTGTTGTTGTTGTTGTTGTTGTTGTTGTTGTTGTTGAATTCTCATTTCCGAAGAATATTTATTGTTGATTCCCCCCGTCCGGTGCACGTTGTTTTTTCGATTGGTGTGCCTTCCCCGGGGCTCGCACCCTGTTTTTTTATCAGGGAAAGTCTTGAGCGTCAAACTGTGTCGTCGGCCCCCGGTTTACAACAACAGCGGTTCCCGCCTGATATTTCCTTACAATTTATTGAAGAGTCGCGCTTTCGCTTTGGACTTCTTGCAATTTACCACGGGATCGCGGCTCCCGCTTGATATTTCCTCACGATTCATTGAAGAATCGCTCTCTCGCTTGGGACTTCCTCGCAACTTACCACCGAATCGTGGTTCCCGCCTGATACTTCTTCACATTTTATTCAGATGCCGCTCCTCGACACTCAGGAATGGCGTTCCCGCTGCCAATTGCCTGGCGGTTCAAGCAGAATTTACGTTTCAACGACCCGCCCGCTCGACCCGCCCGTCTGGGCCTGCCCGCCCGACCAGCCAGTTAGGGACTGCAGTCGCCGCTCGCTGCCCTTCGCTGCCTTCGACGCCCCTCGCTGCCCGTACTGGTTCCGCGGTCGCCTTCGCTCGCTGCCCTTCGTGGCCCTGTTGCTGCCCTCAGTGGCCCCGTCGCTGCCCATTGTGGCCCCGCATTATATGCCCTTCGTGGCCCCCGCTCGCAGGCGCCCGTCGTGGCCCCATACGCATGCCCTTCGTAGCCCCGCTGTCGCCCTTCGTGGCCCTCTCGCTGCCCTTCGTGGCCCCTTTGCTGCCCTCAGTGGCCCCGCTGTCGCCCTTTGTGGCCCCATAGAAGAATGCCCTTCGTTTCGTTTTCAAGGGCTTCACCAACCACACGTGGAAGGGAATGAATATACCCCCCCAAAAGGGGGTACGATCGAAGACGAAGAGGGCGGGTATCCAGGGTTTGGGATATGCATATTGACTGACACGCGAGCAGATAAGAGCGAACAGTCTTAAAATGATTGTTGTTGTTGTTGTTGTTGTTGTTGTTATTGTTGTTGTGGTTGTTGTTGTTTTTTATTTGTGTGTTCTGTGCTTGTTCGTTTTGTTATGTGCTGTGTGAGTGTGTTTTTTCTTCCCACATCTGGGCCTCGGGAGGGTCGTCGTCGGTCATCGAGAAGCGGCCCGCGATGGAGGACCAGTCTTGGCGGTGGCGTCGAGAGTTCCGGGCTCGTGCAGAGGTCGGAAGTCGGGTGTGGGGGGGTTTGATCTTGGATGGCCGATGTGTGCGGATCGGGCAGGGTGCCGTACGGGATGGTTTGAAGAAGAAGAAACAACGACATAGTCATGCATTTGCGGAGGTCCGCGCGGACCTCAAAAAGCGTATGTGTTTGAAGTTTTTTTTTGTCTTTTATCCATGATCGTACGCGGTGATAGTCCATCCACCGTGAGTGTCGCTGCCCGCGGAGGGGGGACAGCTGCGTCATGGCTTTGGCAACGGGGGCGCGTGGTGATCTGCGTCACACATTGCCGTGGGCAAGCGCGAGCGATTGCACGTGACGGCGCACATGGCGCTCTTGTCATCGTTGCCACTGCGGGTATTGGGGGCAGCTGCGGCCACTTGACCGTCAGAGGTCCCGTAAGGTTCGCTGTGGCGAGCAGGTCTTGTCTTCGCAGTAGTAGCGGAGCGCATTCAGATTCAATTTGTTCGCCCGCGCTCCCGCGCATGCGTTTTGCCGCCGCCTTGGCCGCCCGAATTATCTTTACCTAAGCACCCGATCTGCTTGGAAACCAGACGGTGTTGATCCTGTGCGTGGGTGCACAGGGGGTTAATAATTATTTTTGTGCATGGGAACGAGTTGCGGATTTTGCCGAGAGTGGACACATCCCAAGTAATTATCATCAGAAGCCGTCATGGGGTGCAAATGCCCTCGACCAGCGTAGCAGTCCAGAGTAAGGAAGACGGGACTTCATAGCTGGTAGGAGCCGTAAGAAAGCGCTGGCTTCTCCTCACATATAAAACTTTCAAGCCCATGAGCTGTTTCCGTGATCGTGAATCTATATTGTACTTCTGAGCTGGCAGTCGGCCAGAGGATCGCCTAATCTCATGCGTCAATGGACTTGAGCGCTGGTGTGCCACGTTGCTATAAGTTGATGATGTTAACAGTGTGTCCGACAACTCACCGAGCAGGCGAGTCTGTCGGTATATGTGCACTCTAAGCAGTGAGCCGAGTGATCTCAAGCAAAGTCGTTGAGGCGACAATGCGATGGCGCGGCAGCGGGAATCCGTTTTAGGGAGAGGTCGGACATAATTCAGAGCGGCAGCGCCAGGCGTACAGGCGGCGAGCGCGCCTCGGCCAACGCCTACTGTTTCGAGTGGGGATTTGCCGATGGCAGTGCGTCCGAGGAGCTGATGGAATCACCCGCTTGGCCATGTGGGCGGCCCTGGATCCGAGGCGGGAATTTCTTCATGACCACCGCCTGGAGGATCAACTTTCGGGGGCCTCGGCAGGCGGTGGACGTGGACATATTTGGGCCCCCCAGGGCCAAACTATATCCATATCCGCCGCCCGCTGGGGCAACAGGACGTCGGTTCGGTTCCCAGGCGGTGGATGTGGATAACTCCCCGCCTTGCACTGGAGGCCTTTCAGAGCTCTCTTGGAAGCCGTGGGCAGCTTTCGAGAGGCCCAGGGAGGCGTCGGGGCGGCCCAGGGAGTCGCGCCGGGGGGGGGGGGGGCAGTGCTGGAAGCTTGGTGCTAGGAGAGGAGGGGCGGGGGGCCCTTAGAAGATTGCGCTCCCCTGTGCGGGTCGTGTGTGGCGGTTCCCCCCCTCCATCCCCCCCCTCCAACCGTAATTCGGTGCACGCGCCTGAGCTAGGCACGGCGCCGCCGAGGCGCTTGACCGCTCGCTCTGCGCGCGCGTCGCAAAACAAAAGAATATAACACAGTCCTTACCAAACAGCAGCTGGCAATCTGCCACCCCTCACTGTGCAAGGGAGATGGGTGGTGGATGATGTTCGCTCTGCTTCGCAGCCCAGCTCAGCTTGGCCCTGTGTGGCGTAGCTCTGCGCAGTCTTCCGATGTAACGCGTGATGGGCAAACTCGTAGTTACCGTTCGTGCTGATACCTTCTGTATATACATAGTTTTTTCGCTCTCTCTCTCTCTCTCTCTTTCAATGTATGTATGTATGTATGTATGTATGTTTGTATGTATGTATGTATGTATGTATGTATGTACGTATGCATGTATGTATGTATGTATGTATGTATGTATATATGTATGTATGTATGTATGTATGTATGTATGCATGTATGCCTGTATGTATGTATGTATGCATGCATGCATGGATGTGTGTATGTATGTATGTGTATAAGTATATACATATACATGTATAGACTGCCGGTTCGTCCTTCTGTCCGACTTCCCGTCTCTGCTTGTGCGCGTTGACCCGACAGTCCGACTAATGGTCGATTGGAACGGACGTCCCCGTTGTTTTTGTTGTTCTTTTTGTTGTTCTCTATTTTTCCCAACCCTCCTGCGTTGGGTTCTCGTTTTGAATAGAGCAGTGCGGTCGCGTCTCCTCTTTCTCCTCCTCCTTCCCGCCTCGTTCCTCCTTTCCTCTTCCCCCCTGCATCTCACCTTGCTCGTCGCCGCGTGTCAGCTTGCCTCCTGCCTGGCCATCCCTGTGCGGGGCTGCGATCTGCGAAACTGTCGCCACTTTCGAGGGCTGCTGGGGGGCCCAGCGGAGTGGGGTCATACTCAGATCCAGACTAGACCTCGCCATCCCTGGGGGGGCTGCGATCTGCGAAATTGTCGCCACTTTCGAGGGCTGCTGGTGGGTCCAGCGGAGCGAGGCACCACGGGGACTCAGATTGGACCTCGCCATCTCTGGGGGGCTGCGATCTGCGAAATTGTCGCCACTTCCGAGGGCTGCTGGTGGGTCCAGCGGAGTGAGGCACCACGGGGATTCAGATTAGACCTCGCCATCTCTGGGGTGGCTGCGATCTGTGAACGTGTCGCCCCTTTCGAGGGCTGCTGGTGGGTCCAGCGGAGTGAGGCACCACGGGGATTCAGATTAGACCTCGCCATCCCTGGGGGCTGGGGGGCTGCGATCTGTGAATCTGTCGCCACTTTCGAGGGCTGCTGGTGGGTCCAGCGGAGTGAGGCACCACGGGGATTCATATTAGACCTCGCCATCTCTGGGGGGGGGGCTGCGATCTCTGAAACTGTCGCCACTTTCGAGGGCTGCTGGTGGGTCCAGCGGAGTAAGACACCACGGAGATTCAGATTAGACCTCGCCATTTGTGGGGGGCTGCGATCTGTGAAACTGTCGCCACTTTCGAGGGCTGCTGGTGGGTCCAGCGGAGTGAGGCACCACGGGGATTCAGATTAGACCTCGCCATCTGTGGGGGGGCTGCGATCTGTGAAATTGTCGCCACTTTCGAGGGCTGCTGGTGGGTCCAGCGGAGTGAGGCACCACGGGAATTCAGATTAGACCTCGCCATCCTTGGGGGGCTGCGATCTGTGAAACTGTCGCCACTTTCGAGGGCTGCTGGTGGGTCCAGCGGGGTGAGGCACCACGTGGACTCATATTATACCTCGCCATCTCTGTGGGTGGCTGCGATCTGTAAAACTGTCACCACTTTCGAGGGCTGCTGGTGGGTCCAGCGGAGTGAGGCACCACGCGGACTCAGATTAGACCTCGCCATCTCTGGGGGGCTGCGATCTCTGAAACTGTCGCCACTTTCGAGGGCTGCTGGTGGGTCCAGCGGAGTGAGGCACCACGCGGACTCAGATTAGACCTCGCCATCTCTGGGGGGCTGCGATCTGTGAAACTGTCGCCACTTTCGAGGACTGCTGGTGGGTCCAGCGGAGTGAGGCACCACGTGGACGGGGACTCCGATTAGACCTCGCCATCCCTGGGGGGGCTGCGATCTGTGAAACGGTCACCACTTTCGAGGGCTGCTGGGGGGCCCAGCGGAGTGAGGCACCACGGGGACTCAGATTAGATCTCGCCATCCCTGGGGGGCTGCGATCTCCGTCGCCACTTTCGAGGGCTGCTGGGGGGCCCATCGGAGTGAGGCCCCACGGGGACTCAGATTAGACCTCGCCATCTCTGGGGGGCTGCGATCTGCGAAATTGTCGCCACTTCCGAGGGCTGCTGGGGTGACCAGCGGAGTGAGCCCCCACGGGGACTCAGATTAGACCTCGCCATCGCTGGGGGGGGCTGCGATTTGCGAAATTGTCGCCAGTTTCGAGGGCTGCTGGGGGGGGGCAGCGGAGTGGGGTACTCAGATTCGACCTCGCCATTCCTGGGGGACTGCGATTTGCGAAACCGTCGCCACTTTCGATGGCTGCTGGGGGGCCAGCGGAGTGGGTCCTACGCAGACTCAGGCTCGACTTCGCCATCCCCGAAGGGCTGCGATCTGTGAAACTGTCGCCACTTTCGAGGGCTGCTGGAGGGCCCAGCGGAGTGGGGACATATTCGGATTCAGATTAGACCTTGCCATCCTTGGGGGGCTGCGATCTGCGAAACTGTCACCACTTTCGAGGGCGGCTGGGTGGCCCAGCGGAGTGACGTCATACGCGAGCCTGGGGCTTTAATCCTCGTTCTTTCGATCGTCGTCCTGTGAGCCGTGCAATGCGTGCGCATCCCATGTAGTTTGCACAGCCATTCACATCGCCTACACTGTCGTTGTTCCTGCTAATGTTGGCCTACTCCTCTTGCCACTTGGTGCACGTGGGTTGGGTACGTCGCAGGGTAATTATTTTAAAAAACATCTCTCTCTCTCTATATATATATATATATTCCACACATACATTTATACATGTATATATGTGTATATTTATACATCTATATATATGTGTAAACGTATTTGTATATATTTTAAGTCGGCGGCGCAGAGGGTCCTCAGGCGCGAGCAGCAGATGGAAGGTCTGACTGTGACCGAGCATTGTCGATAGCGCAGCATACAAGTGTGGCATACTGCAGCAGTATCTCTATATAGGAAGCTGGAGCATATACGTTACGAGGGCTGTTTTTCATTCCCAGTGCTGTCTGAGGGTCGGGGACGACGTCGGGGTGGTGTGGTGTAAATTGTTTTCCGCGTTTCCCGCGGAGACATACACCAGGATCCGCTTTCCTGTGCGAGTCTCAGTTCGGGGCCGGAAAATCCGTCGGTGTATATAGTTCGGCTCCTTATTTCGGCGGCGAGCGAGGGAGAGAAACGAGAAGGAAGAGGCCTTTTCAGAAGGCGGCGGGACCTTTCAGAAACCATCGCGCCTACTGGGAGAAGTTTTTCTTGCTCTTCCGGGAAGGCTCGGAGAAAACTTATGAGAGAAGGCCGGGGGGCTTCCGATCCTTTCTGAGAAGGCCTTCTCCTTCTCAACTCCCCCCCCCGCTCGCCGCCGATTACTATGTGCACATACGAGGGGCGGTCTAGCATCAAATCGGGCCTGTCCCTCTACAGGAGGAATATTCAAACGCAGGGACGATTTTTGACTAGTTCTGATTCTTTTGGGCATTTTGTTTGTTTGTTTGTTTGTTTTTTTGTATTTTTTATTTTTCCATCCAAAATCCCCCTGTAGGGGGACATGCCCGACTTGACTCTCGCAAAGGCCTCGCCTTCTGCACTCGTCCTCGAGCCCTTTCGCGGCAGACGGCGGCACGCGGCCGCCCAGGGCGGCGGGGCACGCCGGCGGCATGAGCGCTCGGCGGCGGGTCCGCCGGCGGGGGGCCGGCGGAGGTCGGCGGGAGCCAAGCGGATGGGGTGCGCGGGGCGGGGATCGGGGCGTTTTAGTGGGCTCGCCCTGGGTTCGATCCCGTCTCGGGCACTTCAGGGGCTTCGATCGGACAAAGTTCGATTGCGCCGACGCTCGAGTTGTTCAGGCTTCGGTAGACAGTGTTACTAGCCCAGCGCCAGGCCTCCAGGGCTGTGGACGAGAGGGGGCAGTGGCTTGCGTGTGGAAGTCAAGCGCGCCCCGTCCGCAGAGCTCTCCTGGCGCCAGCATCGCAGAGCGGGTTTCGTTCGGACAACGACAGGATGGGCCTGGAGTGTCCTGGAGAGTTTCGTGCCGGATTTCGACGTGAAATTCGCGCGGATTTTTTTTGATCAGGAAGGGAGACAAAGACAAATCCACGCGAGATGTGCTTCGTTTTTCACTCGCAGTTTCTGGGTTTTGCACTGACAGAAATCCGCGCAAAAATTCGCTGCAGCACGTCTGCAAGGTTGGTGCAGTGAGACTGAGTTCGGCAGCAAATGGGAGCCTGGTATCAGGCGATTGCAAACATGGATCAAGGGGGGCGTGGATTAGCGACGGGTGCCGTTTCCATGGGAAATCGCTGATTTCCGTCGCCGAAAGAGGCGGCACCAGCCGCATTTTGGGGAGAACACTTTCCCCGATCCATGGATTTGGCGACCGCGCGCCAAATCCAAGGATCGCTAATCCATGTTTGCAGGCCCCCGATGGTATACCCTCTTGCTTCCGTCGTTAGCGTCGACTAGTGTCGATTAGCGTCTGGGAGTCGATGAGAGAGCGCCGATGGAGCGTCGGTTAGCGTCGGTGAGCGTCGATTTGGCGTCGATTAGCGTCGACTCGCAACCTCTCGAAGACAAAAAAACGCATAAAGATAAACTGTTGGCGTTCCGCGCGGATTTCTTGGATCCGTGCTGGGGCCCCCTGGCGGCGCCTCCAGCGCCGCCCCTGACGCGCTCCGCGCGCCAGGGAGAGTCCAGCGCAGATCCAAGAAATCCGCGCGGAGCGCCAAAAGTCAATCTTTATGGCGTTTTTGTTCCTTTATGGCAGAGGCCGGCAGAAGTCAAACTCGCCCCCTCCCAAGAGATGGCCGTGTTTTTCGGTTCAGGGCTTCGGGATGGGCCTTGTGTTTGTATCGCTCTCCCTCTGTTTTTTTGTGTCTTGCATCTCCACGCGTATCTGTGTGTCCCTTCTCAAGTGTCCTATCTGCATCCGCGGCGCCGCCCCAGGCAACCATCATGGACTCGATCATGGGTATGCACAAGGCCCTCTTTTTTGGTTTTTGAAAAACATGTATGTTGTCTGCTTTTATTTGTTTCTAGTCTTTTTTTGTTTTTGTTTTTAAGCAACAAATCGCAGCTGACAGGAGCGAACGGGGCTGGGCAGGAGGCGGCAGCTGATCGCCCTCGTGGGCGAGAAGCCTATCCGTAATCATCCACGGCCTCGTGGGCCGGGCCCCTGGGCCGGGCCTCCCCCCGTGGAGCGGGGCCTTCTTCCGCGGACGCCCCGCGCGGAGCGTGCCCGTGCGACGGCGCATCCACGGGGTCGCGCCGCTGGCCATCCGGGCCGCGAGGGCGTGGATGTGGACGCGCTCGCCGCTATCGCCGACGCCCGCCTGGCACGGCCCTGGCCAGAGCCGCCGGCCTGGCGCGGTGCGGCGCCGAGGGGCCAGCGGCGTCGGCCCCGCCCGCGCCCTCTGCCTGCTGTGGGCGGCGCGCGCAGGGGCGCGCGGCGCGCCGAGAGTGAAGGGGAACTGGGACACACAAATAAATACACACAAATAAAACTATTCCCCATATTTTCCTATATTTTCTGGGTTTTTGTCTTCCCCCCCACTTCCCATATTTTTGCATATTTTCTGGGAGTCAACGAATCATTGTGTCTGTGTGTTTTTTCCCCTCCTGAGAGAGGCGCGCCGTCCTGCCTGCCTCGCCGCTGCTCGGCGTCGGCCTCGGAGGGCGCGCTGTGCGCCGCTGCGCGCCCCGGGGCGCCCTGCCCGCAGAGGTCGGCGGCGAGCGAGGGGGGGAAGCGAGAAGGAGAACCAGGAGGAAAAGAAACACACAGACACAATTAATCCTCGACTCCCCAGAAAATATGGGAAAATATGGGAAGTGGGGGGGAAGACAGAAACCCAGAAAATATGGGAAAATATGGGCAACCTTTTTATTTGTGTGTATTTATTTGTGTGTCCTGGGGCCCCTTCAGAGAAGGCCGTCTCAGAAGGCGGCGGGACTTCTCACAAAAGCCCTCGTGCCCTCCGAGCAGTTTTTGGTGGGTCTTCTGGGGAAGGCTCAGCGAACTTCTCTCGGACGGCCGGGGGACCCCCGAAGCTTTTTGAGAAGGCCTTCTCCTTCTCACTTCCCCCCCTCGCTCGCCGCCGAATTTCGTTTTTGGGTCATGACTCGGGTCTCTGGCGGCCATTCGGGACGATCAGGGCACCCCTGGAACGTCCTCGGCGAGGCGCAGCTGCGGGCAAGCATCCCGAGGCTAGAACACCGCCGAGAACCGACGACTGCGTCCGAAAACCTCGCAGCTCCGAAGTTCGCCCTCGAGCCTCGAAGCTCGCTCGCCGCCGACAAGGGGGCGCGCGCACGTGTGGCGGGCCCCTGCGTGCTGCGGCGTCCCCGCGCGCGGCGCGCTCGGGGCAGCGCAGGGCGCCCTCGGAGGGCTGCCGCGCGCCCGCCCGCGCCGCGCGGCAGCGCAGGGCGCCTCGGCGGTGCGCCCCGGAGCTCCGATGCTGCGAAGATCTGGCAGCATCGCGAGAAGTCGCGAGCGGTGCCCTGCAGACCCCGTCCACCTTCCCAGGCCTCGCCGCGTCAAACGTCACGACGGGAGGTTTCTCGCCATTTCCAGCCTCCAGGGGCCCTTCCCGGGCCTCGGGACCGTCGAGAAACGACTCAGGGTGAGAAACCGGTCCCGGGGAAGGGGCCCAGACCTTGGGGTGTCGACGCTGTGAGTGAACAAAACCGCGGCGTCGGGGGTCCGGGCTTTTGCGGCATTCTCCAGGCCAGCCGGCGCAGAGAGCAACAACGGCAGGAGTACGCGCCGAGAACTGATGACTTGATCCGAGGTCCTGCGGCTGGGGCCCTTCCGTGCCGCGCCGCCCATGGCGGCCCCCCCCCGGGCTCCGCCGGCAGCGCGCTCGTCGCTCGTCGCTCGTCGCCCGGCACGCTCCAGGCCAGGCCGCCCCGCAGGCGGGCCCCAGGGCCCGCAGCCGGGAGCAGACGCCCTGTGTTTACCAGCCTGGAACATATCCCTATCCCTGTGCTGGGCACCTCCTCATCACGATGCCAATCTTAGGGATTCCCTTATGTTTTGAGGGCGAATCCCTAAGATTGTCATCGCCTTTTGGCGTGTCAATCTTAGGGCCTAGGGATAGGGATACGTTCGAGGCTGGCACTGTGCGAGAGAAGTGGCAGCGCCCGGGCCCCCCGCGGGGCCCCGCGCTCCGCGGGGCCCCGCGCCCCTCGGAGGGCGGCGCCCGCGCGCGGGCGGGCCCGCGGGGCGTGCCCCCGCAGCGCGCGTGGTCGGCTCGCCCGCGGGTGGCGCTGCCCCCCCCCCCCCGCTCGGGGTCTGCCAGAGGTGCTCCTGGCACACGGTGCCCCCCCGCCGCTCGCTGCCTCGTGGAGCTCGTGGGCCCCGCCCCTGGGCCCCGCGGGGGGTGCTCCTGGAGGCCGTGGGGCCTCCCTGGGCGTCCTGGGGGCACGGCACCTCTGGCACCACCCGAGCCCCCTCTGTCTGACAGTCAGTCTGCATCGTGAGGATGGGCAGCCTTCCCAAGGATACCATTGCGTCCTTGTCCGTTCGGCCCATCCTTGGCCACTTCCTCTGGCCGTGGCCCGCTCGAAAAGCGTCGAAATGGCCCTCCAAGGCCCTTGCATCCTTATCGCGCATCCTTACTATACGGGTTGACTGTAGGCCTCCCAGGTGGGGTCGGAGTAGATGGGGTCGGAGGATCGCGCCGCATCGCCGATGCATCGGCGATGCGGCTTGATGCGGAGCCCGATTATCGCTATGTCGATGGCGCCGATGCATGGTCGATGGCGCCGATGCATGGTCGAGGTCGCCGATGCATCGCCGATGCAGCGCGATCTTCCGACCCCATCTGCTCGGACCCCATTAATTAGGGAGGCCCCTAGCCGCGAAGGGTCTTTCATGCTGCACCCCCCCTCCCAAAGCTCTCGGCTGGCAGTAAAACTCGTCGTCCCCCTCCTAGTCCTTCTCCTTCTCTCCCTCCTCCTCGCTCTCCTTAGGATCCCTTGCGGACTCCCTGGGGACCCCTGAGGATCCGAGGGATTCCTATTCCGAGGGATTCCCTCGGAGCCCTTTGGATTTTCTTTTAAGATTCCCAAGGAGTTCTTTAAGGGTTCCCAGAGATCGCATCAGGATTCTTCGAGGGATTCTCTAGATCAGTACATCATGACATGGAACCTTTTTGCTTGGAATCATAATGTTCAATCTGCTTTGTAAGCATATTGAATTATACTTCGATGCATCTCCAATCGAGTCGGCGTCGTCTTTGTCGGCGTCGTCTTTGTCGTCGTCGTGATCGTCGTCGTCGCCGTCTTCGTATGGGGCTCGCGCAGGTGACCGTGCGCAGTAAGAGCTCGCCATAGTTGGTAGTGAGCCTGTTCGGTGGTTGCCGCGCATGCAACGATTTGCGCCCTATTGTTCGCCGTGCTGGATATTGCGGGGTTGTTCTTTCTCCCGTCGGATAATGCTTCCTGGGTGAACCTGCGCGACAGAAGATTTCTGAGCTTGTTTGTAGAAGGATTGGAAGATGCTTTGCCAATGGATTGAAGAGAGTAAGCGCGCGAGTGCGATGACAACAGCAGCGGCGTCGATGATGAAGACGGCTGAGGCCTCAGCAGTGGCCGCCGCGGGGGGGATACGTATTTTCCTAACATCGTTTTCGGTCTCAATCCGTTAATGAGCCCGCGCAACAAACAATTTGTTTCCAGTGAAAAACGAGTTGATTCAATACCATTCGGCAGCAATTGCCAGCAGCCAGCTAGCAAGCGGCTGAAGCAATCTCCTTCAGGGCGGCGCCCAACACTCGAAGAAGAACAACGGCATGAACATAAAGATAAGCCTTCGGAATTCCGCGCAGATCTCTTGGATCGGAGCTGTACCCCTGGCGGCTCCTCCGACGCCGCCCCTGGCGCGCTCCGCTCGCCAGGGAGAGCGCCGATTCAAGGAGTGCGCGCTGACCTCTGGGAGTTTCTGCTTCTGATGTTATTTGTTCCACGTCTCGGTGTCCGGGTCGTCGCTCCTCGCTGTTTTGTTTGTCCTGTTTCCAACGCTCCTAACACGGCACATGGCCCGAAAGGAGCCCGCCGCATTTTTGAGGCTTCGCGCATCCCCACCAGGCGCATCCTGAAGCGATCGCCAGGCGGGCAGCCCTGATCTGGGAGGGGGCTAAACGGGGAAGGAAGGGGGGCTGGAAGAAGAGGACAAATGACCGCCCTGAACTACCTCCGCTCAGAGGGCAGGTGAGACTTCTACTATGTGTGAGTCAGCCCCGCACAGGCGAAGCGCAAGCGTAGACATCTTATCGTATAAGCCCCAGGGCGGGCGCTTTCTGGCCATCCCGTTCGGACAACAATCTGCACTGTATATTCTCGCTGGTCGTGCGCCTCCAACATCAACAGATCGCACTGGTATGTCCTTCTGCTTCGCATGATCTGGGATTGATTTGGGATCGGCTCGATTGGCACCGATTGACAGTCGAGCATACGAGTAAGACACCTCCTCCCGAAAGCTTGGCCAGCATTTCTTAACCAACTTGCGGGAATGCTGGGCCAGGTTCTTGAGCACGTTCGCCTTCCAGCGCTGACGAC
>CAUYUJ010017100.1:201508-209008 GCA_963575745.1 Prorocentrum cordatum
CCGCCGCCTCCCCGCCCCCCGCTTTCTGCGCACCGCATTCCGCCCCCGAGCGAGATCCCCCCCGTCTCCCCGCCCCCCGCGAAGGACAACCCACTCTTCCCACTCTTCCCCCTCCCCCCCCCCGCAATCGCACAAACGCATGGGAGGCAAATGCGCCCCTTCTGTGTGTAACGCTTCATTATCGAACTGATGGGAGGAATTGATTCGATGGGGTCAATGATTCGAATTCCGAACTCTGAATCAATCGTGTACTACGACATCTGAGCGCGGGCGCTCCAGCGCCCCCGCCGAGCTCTTAGAGGGCCGCCCCCCCGGGGCGAACATTGGCGCTTTGCCTTGCCTTGCCTTGCCCCCCCGCGGTGCCCCGCCCCCCCAAGCAGCTCGAACAGCCTGCATCGAGGGAGGAACAGCGCCGCAAGCAGAAACTTTTGGCGCTCCGCGCGGATTTCTTGGATCCGCGCTGGGCCCCCCCAGCGGCTCCTCCCTCCTCCTCCTCCTCCTCCCTCCCTCCTCCTTTCATCTCCTCCCTCGACCCCCCTTTCTCCTCCTTCTCCTTCCTTTCTCCTCCTCCTCCTCCCTCCCTCCCCTCCCCTCCTCCCTCCCTCCCCTCCCCTCCCCCTCCCCTCCTCCCCTTCCTCCCCCATCCTTCTCCTCCTCCTTCCTCCTCTGCCCTCCTCCTTCCTTCCCTAATTCTCCTCCTCTCCTCTCCTTTCTCCTCCTTCCTCCTCCATTTCCTCCAGCTCCCCTCACCTCCTCCCTACCTCTCTCTCCTCCGCTTCCCTCCTCCTCCTCCTCCTCCTCCTCCTCCTCCTTCTCCTCCTCCTTCTCGGATCGCTTACGGCCCGGGGGAGAGCCGTGCAGCTCGGGAGGGGTCAAGGCACACCCATCCTTCCAGCGTCGTCAACATCGGCGGCGAACGAGAGGGGGGAGTGAGAAAGAGAAGGCCCTCTCAGAAGGTGGCGGGGCTTCTCAGAAGCCCTCGCGCCGTCTGAGAGGTGTTCTGTGTCTTCGGGGAGGCGAGAAGGTCGGGCATGTCCCTCTACATGAGGTCTAGTCAAGAATAATGAAAACGTCGTCTGGGGACGATTTTGTGACTATTTTCGGTTCTTTTTGAACTGTTTTGGTCTTTATTCGATTCTTTCCCAATTTTCTTCCAACATCCGCCTGTAGGAGGACATACCTAAGGGTAAAAGGTAAAATGCACACCCATCCTTTCAACGTCTTCAGCGACATGCCAAGGCAGGCTTTTCGCAAGTTCGGCGCCTGGAGGCTTATTTTCTGGGCTCTCTGGGGTCTGACAGCACCATTCGCACAGGAAGGCTGGCCCCGCGAGAGGGCGGGACTTTTGGAGGGTAATCCGGGAGGAGAAGACCATTACCGCGGGAGCTCGGGAGGGATAAATACCTTCTGGGGACAATCCACCCGACGATTCCTGGCCGGAGCCGGCCCTGACCCCCCCAACCTCGTCCCCCCCACCTCGCCTCGGCGACCCCAGCTTGTGCTCTCTATTCCAAAGGCCCTCCACGCGGCAATTCCTGGCCCGGAACAGGCCCCCTGCCCCACCTCGTCCCCCCACCTCGCCTCGGCCCCCCATCCACTAGCCCTCTGATCTGAGAGCCCTCCACCCAACAGTTCCTAGCCCGGAACCGATGAAAATCCCCCCACCTTGACCCCACACCTCGCCTCGGCACCCTCACTTCTGGCCAGAGGAGGAAGAGGATATCGACACCACTGCCCCGCCAAACCCCGCCCACGTTTCTGTCATCTTTGAGGGCCTTCGTCGCCAAGGCTGGGCTCCCCACGGAGTCCTGGCCATAGAGCACCCTGGGGGCGGTCCGTGGAGCGGCGGCATCAGTATGCTCCCCGACTAGAGGGAAGAGACCACGGTCAGAATGTATCCATATCCACCGCCTCGGAGTCGCGCTCGGGGATCGCGAGGACTTCTCGAGGGGTGGTGGATCATTATTGCTACCTTCTCGCCCCGGAGGGTGGGGAATTATCCATATCCACCGTTCTCAAAAGATCCAGTGTAGGACTACGGCAGTAGCGGGTGCGGATGTTTCCGTACGGTGAACGGATCACCGCGGGTTTGCGCCATTCAAGCCAGCCCCAGTGAGCGCGTGCCATTCTTGCGTTCTTTGTTAACACGCCCTGTAAAACCTAGACGTGATCACGCGTTTCGTCTTCCTCTTCCATGGTCGCAGCTGCGCCGTTCATTAGGAAAACTCCCCTCGTCGTTTCGGCAGGGTTCATTGCCCCTGCCAATGTACGGGATTGTTCGCACGAAGCTGGTCCAGCGTTCGCGCACGATTCGGTCAGAACGCTGGCCTGAGTTTTTAGGCCAACCGTTTCTTCATCATCGTCGCGGCTGTAATCCCGGTGAGCGCGGGTTGTTCTTGTGTGAGTTCTCAGACTGTGCTTGCACCATGAGCTCTTATTCTCGCTGTTGCGACTGACTGGTCGCCGCCAACGGGGTTCCGCAGTCCCGCTTGCTCTGGCCGATGCAAGACAAATGCGGTTGCCGCCCCCGTGTCCGAGGTTCCGCTTGCTTTGGCTGTTGCGATTTTCTGGTTGCACCCCGAAGGGTTTCACGTCCTTGTGGCCCTGGTCGTTGCGATGTCCTGGTCGCCAGCCATACGAAGGCCCGGGCCCGCTGGCCCTGATTGTTGGCTTCTCTGGTCGCCAGGAGGTAAGGCAGTCAGTTGCGAAGACTTTATTGAGCCCGCAGAGGGAGTCATGGCGGGTTCCCAGGCTAGGGGGAAACTAGCACACAGATTTTGCAATCCGTGATTGTTCCGGGGTATGGCTACGTTGAAAGTCGGTACCGATCGTTTCAGTTTTTCTTGAGAATCGTGCCGTCTCTTGGGGCAATCGTGCCACCGAGCGGTCTTGGTACCCCCTGAGGGCCTTCGAGGGTTCGTCGGGCACGACGCACGTGAGGGGTGTGCCGCTTGCGGCCCCCCCTGTCTTGGGGTGCGAGCCGAGAGTTGGGGGTGGCCCGAGGGTCTGAACTGGTTGGGCCCCAAGGGAATCGTCGGCGGCGGGTGAGGGGGGGAAGTCAGAAGGGGCGCGCCCTCTCAGAAGGCTCGGAAGTCCCCAGGCCTTCTGAGAAGTTTTCTGAGCGTTCCCCGAAGACACAGAAAATTTCTCAGAAGGCGCGAGGGCCTCTGAGAAGTCCCGCCGCCTTCTGAGAGGGCCTTCTCCTTCTCACTTCCCCCCCCCCTCGCTCGCCACCAAAATCGGTCCGGGCGTGGGGGATGCGGCCAAATCCGCCCCAGACGGGCCCCACGGAGGCTCTACTCCCTCGAAAGCGCCTGTCTTCGTGCCCCCGCGGGACCTCCAGCGGCCCTCCTCCGGCCCGCAGGCTGGCTCGGGAGCCTCCGGGCTCGGCCACGCAGCCCGCGGCGCCTCGTGCCCCCGTGGAGCCCGGGCGGCGCTTGCAGGTGTTGGGGCCGGCTGCGGGGGGGGTCACTACCTTCCTCCTCCTCCTCCTCCTCCTCCTCCTCCTCCTCCTCCTCTACCCCACCAAACCATCCCAGCCCAACCTGGAGGCCCCGATTGGCCTTCCGTTTCCAGTAGGGGGGGGGGTCATGGAACATGGGCAGAACACATATGAAGCCCGTACCCCCCCTCCAACCCGAAGTTCGGGTCTTCGGGTTGGGTTGGGGTGGTCTGGTCGGTAGTCAGGGGGGGAGAGGCTCGAGGCTCTGGGTTCGAGGAGGCTGTTGGCCTTTTCTGGCGTCGGGGGTCGTCTTCGGGCCCCCACCAGGTTGGACCCTAGGGAGGGGGCCCGATCTTGAGCGGATTTGGCCCCATGCCCCCCTCCTGGCCGATTCTGGGGTCCCAGCCAGGTCAGACCCCCGCGGCCGCCTCCAGAGCTCAGCGCCTCTGGAGGTACAGACCGGCACGTCGTGCGCGAGGTGTGCGTGTGCGTGTGTGTGTGTGTGTGTGTGTGTGTGTGTGTGTGTGTGTGCGTGTGCGTGTGCGTGTGCGCGTGCGTGCGTGTGTGTGTGTGTGTGTGTGTGTGTGCCAGCCTGAGCCCGCCAGGAGAATCTAGGAGCCCTGGGAGCGCGGGTTCGGCACCGGTTGGTGCCGACGGCCTGCGCGGAATGCGTGGGGGCCCGTCCGAGCGTGCATTTTTTGGGGCTGTCTCCAGTCTTCCTCGCCGAGCTCTGCAAGGTCCCCCAAGCTCAACACGGCTCAGGCCGCCCTGCTCTCGCTGCGCTCTTTTCGGCCCGCGCCGTGCTACCCTTCGGCAGTTGCTGGGTGTGGGGCCCAGGAGCTGGATGCACATGGCACGGACGGCCTGGGCGAGAGCTGGATACACATGGCCAGACGTCTTTCCAGCGTTCGGCCTTGTAAGGCCGGGTACGCCGGGCTTTCGCATGTGCACCCAGCTCTTGGAGCCCTTCTGGGCTTTGCTCGGAGCTACCTTCCTTGGGCGATCTTAGGGCTGTCTTGAGGTCTCGGAAGTCGGTCGGGAGCGAGAAGGCGAGAAAGCAACTATCACTGGAGGGCCAATGGCTTCTCAAGCATCTCGGCCTCTCTGGGGCTGATTTGGACCATCTCGGGCCACCTATGGGCTATCTTTGTTCCTCTTGGGCGTGTGCGTGTTCTGGAGCCGGCTCGGGGCCTGTCGGGGGCCTCGGTGCCGCCGGCCCAGGCTGTCGGCCCGGTCAACAGCAGGTACGGCACTCCATGGCGACTGCTGTATCGCTTCATGTTCAAGCCGGTAGTCGTGTTAGACTTTCATCATCAACAGGCTTTTCGATCGTTTGGGATGCTCCCTTCGAGCGCGCGACGGTCATACCGTTTCAGCTTCCCCGAGGAGTGATGATGACCATGTCGGTGAGCGGCGGGAGGAGGGCGAGAATGAGAAGAAGGTGTAATGACGAATGAAAAAGGAGGAAGGATGCGGATGCTGAGGAGGAGGATGAGGAGGACGAGAAGGAGGAGGAGGAGGAGGAGGATTGAAGGTGTGCCAGGGTTTGTTTCAGGCTCCTACAGCCTGGCCTGGTAACCCTTGGGAGATGGCTCCTGATCTGGGTAGACAGGTCAGTTTTTCGCAGCGGGACTCTTTTCCTTAGAACATAGAGGACATACGGGTGGAGGAGGGGGGAGGACGAGGATGAGAAGGAGGAGGAGGAGGAAGATCGGCAGGAGGAGGAGAATGAAGAGAAGGAGGAGGAGGAGGAGGAGGAGGAGGAGGAGGAGGAGGAGGAGGGGGAGGAGGTGGAGGAGTATCGTTTTTTGTTGTTTGTTTTTTTGGGTTCTGCTTGTTGTTGTGCGTTTCGTTTGCAGTTTTTTTTATCGTCAGTTTAGTGACTCTCCAAAGAGGCTTGCCCTATAAGAGTCCTAGCTCGTCATCAGTAACCGGTCTTTGCCCCCCCTTTTTCCAATGGCACCCTCCCCTTTTTCCAATGCCCCCCCTTTTTTTCCAATGGCGCTTGCTTGCTTGCTCTTGCGTGCTTACTTTCGCTTGCTTGCTCTTGCTTGCTTGCACTGGATCGCTGGCTCTTTCTTGCTTGTTATTGCTCGCTTGCGCTTGCTTGCTTCCGCTTGCTTGCTCGCGCTTGCTTGATTTTGCCCCTCCCGTCCTGCTCCCGTCCTGCTCCCGTCCTCCTTTTGTCCTCCTCCCATCTTCCTCTCGTCCTCCTCCTGTCCTCCTATCTATTTTGAGTCAACGCTGGCTGATACGTGTGTATATATATATGTATATATATCATATATATATATATATATATATATATATATATATATTAGAATAGAAGCAGTTTTGTGTGTGTGTGTGTGTGTTCTTTGTTTTTTGTTATTAGGTTGTCATGTTTTTGGATTCTAGACGCTTCGCGTATCCCCACCAGCCCAACTAGAAACGATGTCCAGGCGAGTTGAGGTGATCAGGGAAGTGCGGACGCAAAGAGGTGGACGGCCGAACCGTGCGACAAAGGGAGGAGGAGAAGAAGGAGGCTGGATGGATTGATGAGGGAATGGGGAGAAGAAAAATGAATATGATGATGCTGCTGATGATGATGGTGATGCTGATGTTGTTGTTGATGATGATGATGATGATGATGATGATGCTGATGACGATGATGATGATGATGAGGATGATGATGATGAGGAGGAGGATGAGGAGGAAGATGATGAGGCGGATGATGATGAGGAGGAGGAGGAAGAAGAAGAGAAGGAGTAGGATGTAGGAGGAGCAGGAGGAAGAGGGCGAGCAAACGGGCCAGACGTCTCTTGGATGCCTCTCTTAGCCTCTTGGGATATCGCTTGGGCGCTTCTTGGTGGCCTCTTGGGACGTCTTGGGGTCTCTTGGCTGTCCTGGGAGGCTCTTGGACTTCTTGTGTGCCTCGGGGGGGCCTCTTGGAGCGTCTGAGGGGCATCTTGGGTGCCTCGGGGATCCCCTTGAGGCCTCGTATGGGGTCTCTCGGGAGCCTCTTGGGGGCCTCTTGGGGCCGTCTGGGCGCCTCTTGGGGCCCTCTTGGGGCGCTCTTGGGAGCTTTAGGGGCCCCTTTGAGGCCATCTTGGAGGAGAACGATCAAATAAGGGGGGTTCCTTAATTAGCCCCCCCCCCTCTCCCCCCTCGGGAGCCCCACACATCACCCCTTGGGCCCCTCGTGATGCGATCTTGGAGCACTCTTCGGCGCTCTTGAGGCCGTCTTGGGGCTCTCTTGGGCCTCTCTTGGGGCGCTCATGTGCCCTCTTGGGACTGTATTGGGGCTTTGGAAGACCATCGGACGCGACAAGGCGAGAAAGCAAACCACATTGACTTTCCTCAGGTTTTGGACGGATTTGGCTTCTTCGGGGCCTCCTTGGGGAGCTCTTTGGCCACTTGGAGCCGTCTTGGGGCGGTCTTGGGGCCTCTTGGAGCATCTTGGGAGCCATCTTGAGCGATCGTGCGCTATTTTGAGCCATATTGGAGGTTATCTTGGGCTCTCTGAGGCTCTCTCGGAGCCATCTTGGGCCATCTTGGACGCTCCAACGCGTCGCGAAACGCCCCGTCCAGGTCCAGGGGGAGGGGGTAGGGGGAGGGGTACACCCCCCCGAAGGGGACGAAAGGGGGTTGGAAGAGGAAGCTCCCTAGACCACCTACGCCCAGAGGGCCAGTGAGATTTTTGGGGCCTGCGAGGCTCTCTAGATGCTTCAGAAGCTTTTCGAGTCTTCCAGGGGCTTGCAGAGGCTCGCTTGGATCTTCAGAGGCTTTCAGAGGTTTTCCAGGACCTTCAATGCGCACGCCCAGCATTTACATCTGGTTATTTTTTGGGGTGGAGGGGGTGGGGGGGGGGGTGGGGGTGGGTGGGTGGGGCAGGGCTAGGGGCTAACAGTTGCGATAAAGGGATAAAGGGGGCTGACATGTAGCATTTGCACTGCGTTTCAAGGGTTTTAGGCAATTTCGGGGGGTTGCATGGTATTTACATGATGATGACGATGACGATGGCGATGACGATGCCGATGACGATGACGATGATGCTGTTGATGCTGATACTGATGCGG
>CAUYUJ010017100.1:214008-234008 GCA_963575745.1 Prorocentrum cordatum
ACCTTCCCCTCCTGACCGGCTCTCTGGGGTCACAGCCAGCTCCGGCCCCCAGCCGCCTCCAAGGTGGACCGCGGAGGGTCCCTTGTGAACAGCGGGGCCTCCCGCTCACGCCGCCCTCAGGGTCAGCAGTGGGAGCGGTACGAGGTCGTGGGGCCCCTTCTCTTGCGGCTCTCCCCCCCGCTCCAGGGGCTGATTACTACATACGAGGACGGCTGGTGGGGCGAGGACGATTCGGACCTGATGGACATGGAGGGCGTATCTATCTCACTTAGTCTTGGCTACGACGGCGCAGACACATGGGATGTGACCGGAAGCTTGATCCAAAACGGCGACACATATGTTTCAGTGGAGGCGCACTTGCACGAAGAATGGGTATCAGTGACCTCTTGGGCCAATGAGGAAATCGGGGATCTGATGGGCGCGGGGTTCATGTACGAGTACGTCAACGCCAGCATACCGACTTCCGACTCCAGCGACATGTGGGAGATCAGCTATCCAGATGTGCTGCCGCGCGAAGCCGCCACCGCGCTTCGTGGGCCGCCAGGGGGCGGTGCGGGGCTTGGGGGCGTGGGGTTGAGGCCGAGCAAGGGAATTCCAGGGACCTCCTTACCCGGAGTTTCATTCTCGGCGCTTTTTTTTTGCAGGGAGGGCGAAACGCAGGAGCCTGGCGCCAGAAAGGACCCCACGTCGGGCTCCCTGCGTCGGGGGCGCAGTTTTTTGGGTTTCGCGCGGCGCGGAACTGGCGAGAGAGAGAGGTGCCCGACAGACGCACCAACCGCCGAAGGCGTGGTGGCGGACGTCCAGACCAGCGACTTCATCGAGACCACCAATCTCACCTGGCACACGGATGACAGCGCTGGAGAGTCCAGTTTTTCTGTCAAGTCGTACGCGATGGAACTGGACTCGGCGGCGCGCAAAAGGGTATGGCGCCACGGGGTCGGCCTTCAGCGAAGGCAGGGTGTTTCGCAGAAGGGATCGGAGCCCCGTCGGAAAGCTTTGCATAAGTCAGAAAGACAATTCTCGAGTTGGGCGGATGCGGTTGGGAGACGTGATCAGACCATCACCACTATCGAGCGTGTGGAAGGTGTTGATTACACATTCGTACCCTGTATCTTCCCACCCCCATCCTCCCAACACGATAATGGTCTTTCTCAAGAGGGCGGGATGGCTTTCGAGAGCCCCCCTGCCTTCTCGGGAGGTCGCCGCCCTCGCCCACAGACCAGGGCGCTCCAAGCAGCTCTGTCTGGACCCGCCCCTGGGGGCCGCCCTGGCATCAGGAAGGTGTTTGGGAGGTTTGTGGGAAAAAAACATTCCTGGAACAAGTCTTTGGCAGGTTTGTTCTGGACAAATCTTCCTGGAACCTTCCTAAAACCGTCCTCGGGAAGGTTTTTGTTGGGAAGGTTTTTGGGGGAAACCTTCCTGAAACCTTCCTAAAACCTTCCTCGGGAAGTGTTCGAGGCGTCCGGTGGTGGCGCGCGAAGGGCCCGACCAGATGCAGGTGTGCGTGCCGCAGGTCGGGTTGGGACGGAGGAGGGGAGCTCCCCACGGGGGCCACGGGGCGTGCGAGGGGTGTGCCGAGATGGGCGGGGAGCTGCCTGTGGACGCACCCTTCTGGGGCCTCGAGGTGGAGCTCCCCGCGGGGCCACTGGACGCGCGCACTGGGGCCTTGATGTGGAGCTTCCCATGGGGCCACGGGGCGTGTGAGGGGTGTGCCGAGATGGGCGGGGAGCTGTGTGCGGACGCACCCACGGGTGCCTTGAGGTGGAGTTCTCTATGGGGCCACGGGGCGCGCGAGGGGTGTGCCGGGATGGGCGGGGAGCCGCCTGTGGACGCACGCTCTGGGGCCGAGGAGAAGGTGGAGGAGGAGGAGGAGGAGGAGGAGGAGGGAGGAGGAGGAGGAGGAGGAGGAGGAGGAGGAGGAGGAGGAGGAGGAGGAGGAGGAGGAGGAGGAGGCAGCAGGAGAGGAGGAGGAGGAGGAGGAGGAGGAAAGAGGAGGAAGCAGGAGGAGAAGGAGGGGGAAAGGAGGAGGGGGAAGGAGGAGGAGGAGGCGGCGGAGGAGGAGGAGGAGGAGGAGGAGGAGGAGGAAGGAGGAGGAGGGGGACGACGCTGAGGTTGTTGGTCTTGGTGTGGGTTAGGCGCTGGGTGAGTCAGGCGCCAGGTGAGATAGGCGCTTGGGGGCCAGGCGCCAGGTGATTTATTCCCGAGTGAGTTGGGCACCAGGAGAGTGAGGCGCCGGATGCGTTAGGCTCCTCGTGAGTCAGGAACTGGGTGAGATAGACGCTGGTGAGTCAGGCGCTGGGTAAGCTAGGCGCTGGGCGGGTGAGGGCTGGGTGTGTGTGGAGCGCCCTGTGAGTGAGGCGCAGGGTGACCGAGGTGCCGGGTGAGTTGGGCGCCGGATGAGTTCAGCAACGGGTGAAGGAGGCACCGGGTGTGCTAGGCGCTGGGCGGGTGAGGGCTGGGTGTGTGTGGAGCGCCCTGTGAGTGAGGCGCAGGGTGACCGAGGTGCCGGGTGAGTTGGGCGCCGGATGAGTTCAGCAACGGGTGAAGGAGGCACCGGGTGTGCTAGGCGCTGGGCGGGTGAGGGCTGGGTGTGTGTGGAGCGCCCTGTGAGTGAGGCGCAGGGTGACCGAGGTGCCGGGTGAGTTGGGCGCCGGATGAGTTCAGCAACGGGTGAAGGAGGCACCGGGTGTGCTAGGCGCCGGGTGAGTTAGTCACGGGGTGAGTTAGCGACCGGATGAGTCAGCGACCGGGTGAGTTAGCGATTGGCTGAGTTGGGCATTGGGTGAGTTATGCACTGGGTGAGTTAGGCATCTGTTGAGTTAGCGGCTGGGAGAGTTAGCGGCTGGGTGAGTTAGCAATAGGGTGAGTTAGCGACAGTGAATTAGGCACCGGGTGAATTTGGCACCGGGTGAGTTTGGCACAGGGTGAGTTAGGCATCGGGTGAGGTGGGTATTGGATGAGTTGAGCACTGGGTGAGTTACGCACCAGGTGAGCTAAGCAGCTAAGCAGCGAGTGAGATAGGCATTGGGTGACGTAGGCGCTGGGCGAGGTAGGCACCGGATGATTTAGGCGCCTGGTGAGTTCGGCACCGGGTGAGTTAGCGACCGGTTGAGTTAAGCACCGGGTGAGTAAAGCACTGGGTGAGTTAGACGCCGGATGAGTTAAGGCTGGGTGAGTCAAGCACCGGGTGAGTTAGGCGCTGGGTGAGTTAAGGCAAGGTGAGTTAAGCACAGGGTGAGTTAAGGCCGGGTGAGTTAAACGCTGTTTGAGTTAAGCCAGGTGAGTTCAGCACCAGGTGGGTTAGGCGCGAGTGAGTTAAGGATCGGGTGACTTCAGATTCAGGGTGAGTTAAGGATCGGGTGAACTAGCCCGGTTTCGAGCTTCTTGTTGGGCCACGAAGCGTGTGAGGGGTGTGCCGAAATGGGCGGGGAACCGCATGTGGACGCACCCGCTGGGGCCTTGAGGTGGAGCTCCCCATGGGGCCACAGCGCGTGTGAGGGGTGTGCCGAAATTGGCGGGGAGCTGCATGTTGACGCACCCACTGGGACCTTGGAGGTGGAGCTCTTGGGGTCACAGAGCGTGTGAAGGGTGTGCCGAACTGGTCGGGGAGCCGCATGTTGACGCACCCGCCACGAAACGAGTGAGGCGTGTGTGTGTGTGTGTGTGTGTGTGTGTGTGTGTGTGTGTGTGTGTGTGTGTGTGTGTGCGTGCGTGCGTGCGTGCGTGTGCGTGCGTGCGTGTGTGTGTGTGTGTGTGTGTGTGTGTGTGTGTGTGTGCTTGAACGGGAGGGGAGCCGCATGTGGACGCAACAATGGGGGCCTTGGGTGGATCCCCCGATGGGGGCCACAAAGCGCGTGAGGGGCGTGCCGAAATGGGTGGGGAGCCGCACGTGGACGCACCCGCTGGGGCCTTGAGGTGGAGCTCCTTTGGGACCATGACGCAAGGGCGCCCTCGAGGGCGCGAAGTTATTCGCGCTTCGCGCTTCGTGGTTCGGCTCCGATTCCTCCTCATCCTCCTCTTCTCCCTTGGGAGGCGGCGCGAGAGCGCGAAGTTATTCGCACTTCGCGCTTCGCGGAGCGCGAAGCGCGAAGTTGGGAGCCCTAGATGACGCGTGTGAGGAATGCGCACGCGGATGGCAGAGGCAGGGGTGGGGGGAACGAAGAACGACCAACGACATAAACACAATAGCTCGGAGGTCCGCGCGGATTTCTCGGGTCGGCGCTGGGGCCCCCTGGCGGCGCCTCAGGCGCCGCCCCTGGCGCGCGCTTAGCGCGGATCCTAGAAATCCGCGCGGACCTCCGAGTCTTTGTGTCTATGTAATTTTTCGGTTCCTTGGAGGAGGAGGGGGGAGGGAAGGACGGAAGGAGGGATGCGGGTCGCTGCTGATTCAAAACGAGGGCTCAACACCACAGGATGGTCGGAACAAAAAGCAAAGCCATCCTGGGGAGAATGCCTTTTGACCCGCGCGCCGCCACAGGACGGAGGCGTGTGGCGGTACATCCTGTCCGTCAACGCCTCGGCAGACATGACCGGCGGGCCCACTGAGTCTCCCACGCCGGCGCCACCGGCAGCGACGCTGGTCGTCTCGGGGAGCTTCAGGGCCTCCGTGGCAGCCTCCGAGGCCGAGGACTTCATCAGCAACTCCGACGTCGTGGACTGTCCCACGGGGGCAAAGACTTGCCACCGCCAAGGCCGGCTCGGGCGGCCGGCACGCCCAGGGATGCTTTTCCACGGCGCGGCGCTGGGTGTCCCAGACCCTTCCCAGGGGCGATGTTTCAGTCCCAGGCCTACTTCTGATGGTCCTGGGGCGGGGTAGTGGATCCCCAGGGGCCCCACTCGAGGAGCAGCGCGCAGCTTGAGCAGATATCATCTCGTCGGAGATGTGGGCGCGAAGATCTGGGTCCAGAGTGAGCCTGAGCTGGAGGCCAAGTTCGAGAAAGAGAAAACGGCATAAGCGTAAACTTTCCGCATGAATTTTCTTGCTCCGCGCTCCAGGGAGGGAGGTCCAGCGCAGACCCAATAAATCCGCGCGGAGGTCTGACAACTGATGTTTATCCAGTTCTATCTTCTTCTATGTTTGGTGCTTGGATGACCGCGGGGGTTGCTTGGAGGATATGGGGTTTTAAGTGGATGCTAAGGTAAGCTATCTGGCCTAGCCTAGCTTATGCGTGGGTTGCAAGTGCCCTAAGCGGCTTACGGGGGGCAGAGATCAGGGCTAAGTGAGCGGAGCCCACTTACCAGAGTTACCTTTCCCTTTCACGCCACTTAATTAGGGCATTCGTCACCCACTGACGAGCTGTATGTCAGGCCAGATGTAGTCCACCCTCCCGTCCACTTATAACCCCTCCATTCCCTCAGCAACCACGACGGTCATCAGAGCGGTGATGTGTATCTAGGGGAACAAACGATGACATAAACATAACAACTCGGAGGTCCGCGCGGATTGCTCGGATCGGGGCTGGACCCCCCTTCCTGGCGCGCGGAGCGCGCCAGGGGCGGCGCCGGAGGCGCCGCCAGGAGTCCCCAGCGCGGATCCGAGAAATCCGCGCGGACCGCCGAGTGTTCATGTTTATGTCATTCTTCGTTCCCCTAGTACAGTCGGGGCCCTGAAGAAGGAACCCTTTTCGTTGGGGAGGGGCTCCGCGTTCCTTAAGTGTTTCGCAGCTTGCCTCAGGTTTTCCTTATGTTTTCGATCGGAAAATCGAAGCTTAACTTATGGAAAAAAGGGGCCTCGTTCCTTGTTTTGGGTTCCTCAGGCCCCGA
Organism: Prorocentrum cordatum; assembly: GCA_963575745.1. NCBI lineage: Eukaryota > Dinophyceae > Prorocentrales > Prorocentraceae > Prorocentrum > Prorocentrum cordatum. The sequence continues at coordinate 219,772 of CAUYUJ010017100.1, forward strand.
CTGTATGAGTTTTTTTTTTTTTTTTTTTTTTTTTTTTTTTTTGTGTGTGTGTGTGTGTGTGTGTGTGTGTGTGTGTGTGTGTGTTTTATTTTTTTTTCTCCCAGGACTCGTTCGTGGCCTCGATCGCCACGCGGGTGGGCATGCCGGAGTCGACGGTGGCGGTGACCCTCTCGGTGTACAGCGGCCGGAGGCCGACGGCCGCAGGGGTCGGCCGAGACGACGCTTTTTTCCGCCCTCGGCTCGGGGTCGTGGAGCGCACTAGTTCTCCGAGCGGGAGGGGGAGGAGGAGGAGGAGGAGGAGGAGGAGGGGAGGAGGAGGAGGAGGAGGAGGAGGAGGAGGGAGGGAGGAGGAGGAGGAGGAGGAGGAGGAGAGGAGGCGGAGGAGGATGAGAGGAGGAGGAGGAGGAGGAGGAGGAGGAGGAGGAGGAGGAGGAGGAGGAGGAGGAGGAGGAGGAGGAGGAGGAGGAGGAGGAGGAGGAGGAGGAGGAGGAGGAGGAGAGAGGAGGAGGAGGAGGAGGAGGAGGAGGAGGAGGAGGAGGAGGAGGAGGAGGAGGAGGAGGAGGAGGAGGAGGAGGGGAGGAGAGGAGGAAGGAGGAGGAGGAGGAGGAGGAGGAGGAGGAGGAGGAGGAGGAGGAGGAGGAGGAGAGGAGGAGGAGGAGGAGGAGGAGGCGGAGGAGGAGGAGGAGGAGGAGGAGGAGGAGGAGGAGGGAGGAGGAGGGGGAGGAGGAGGAGGAGGAGGAGGAGGAGGAGGAGGAGGCGGAGGAGGAGGAGGAGGAGGCGAGGAGGAGGCGGAGGAGGAGGGGGAGGAGGAGGGGAGGAGGAGGAGGAGGAGGAGGAGGAGGAGGAGGAGGAGGAGGAGGAGGAGGAGGAGGAGGAGGAGGAGGAGGGGAGGGGAGGGGAGGGGGAGGGGGAGGGGGAGGAGGAGGAGGAGGAGGAGGAGGAGGAGAGGGAGGATCGAGGTCCGAGGCCTTTTTGGCCTTCGGGGGCCCTCCTCGTTGTCCCGGCTGGGCGCAGCCTCAAAAAAACTGTTTTGTTTTTGGACACTTGCAGGGGTCTGGGGGCCCAATATGAGTGGAATTTGGATCCCCCTCGCGTCATGACAACACTCACGACGGGAGGTTCTCAGCAATTCTCGGCCTCCAGGGGCACTTACAGGGCACCAGGACCATCAAAGCATGACTCAGGATAAAATTATCCCAGCGACGGACACAGACGTATGCACTTGCGAGTTTCGCGGCGCAGGTGATGTGCAGGGGGAGCCAGCATAAGGCGTGGAACGGGGGGAAGAGCGGGCATGCGCGGGCGGGGAGTCTTCTTGGTGTCGTGCGAGCCCCAGGCGCCGCCGTTTCGTGCCCATTTCCTCGCCAGCTCTTTCTCCCCTCCGCTTGTTTCCGTTATGCGTTGCGTTCCTTCCTGCTTGGCCCGCGATGGCCCGAGCCCCGGGCGCCGCCGTGTTGTGTCCCTTTATTCCCAACCATCCTGTGGTGTTGGGCCCTCGTTTTGAAGAGACAGCGCCCCGCGTCACTCCTCCGGCTGCCCCCTCCCCCTCATTTCCCATCCGTGCCTCTCCTCCTATCCCTGCCTCTGTTTTTTGCATGTTCATGTCGGCACACCCATCACACGGTTCGTGGCCCCATAGGGGGCCCCACCGGAGGCCCCAGTGGCAGGGTGCGCATGGCGCTGCCGCCCAAGTTCGGCACACCCCTCACACGGTTCGTGGCCCCATGGGGAGCACCACCGAAGGCCCCGGTGGCAGGGTCCGCATGGCGCCGCCGCCCCATTTTGGCACACCCCTCACATGGTTCGTGGCCCCATGTGGAGCCCCACCGAAGGCCCCGGTGGCAGGGTCCGCATGGCGTCGCCGCCCCATGTCGGCACACCCCTCACACGGTTCGTGGCCCCATAGGGAGTCCCACCGAAGGCCCCAGTGGCAGGGTCCGCATGGCGCTGCCGCGCCATTTCGGCACACCCTTCACTCATAGGGAGCTCCACCGAAGGCTCCAGTGGCAGGGTCCGCATGGCGCCGCCGCCCCATTTCGGCACACCCCTCACACGGTTCGTGGCCCCGTAAGGAGCTCCACCGAAGGCCCCAGTGGCAGGGTCCGCATGGCGCCGCCGCCCCATTTCGGCACACCCCTCACACGGTTCGTGGCCCCATAGGGAGCTCCACCGAAGGCGCCAGTGGCAGGGTCCGCGTGGCGCCGCCGCCTCATTTCGGCACACCCCTCACACGGTTCGTGGCCCCGTGAGGAGCTCCACCGAAGGCCCCCGTGGCAGGGTCCGCATGGTGCCGCCGCCCCATTTCGGCGCATCCCTCACACGGTTCGTGGCCCCATACGGAGCTCCACCGAAGGCCCCGGTGGCAGGGTCCGCATGGCGCCGCCGCCGCCGCCTCATTTCGGCACACCCCTCACACGGTTCGTGGTCCCATAGGGAGCCCCACCGACAGCCCCAGTGGCAGGGTCCGCATGGCGCTGCCGCGCCATTTCGGCACACCCCTCACTCATAGGGAGCTCCACCGAAGGCCCCAGTGGCAGGGTCCGCATGGCGCCGCCGCCCCATTTCGGCACACCCCTAACACGGTTCGTGGCCTCCAGGGGGAGCTTCACCGAAGGCCCCCGTGGCAGGGTCCGCATGGCGCCGCTGCCGCCGCCGCCTCATTTCGGCACATCCCTCACACGGTTCGTGGCCCCATAGGGAGCCCCACCGAAAGCTCCAGTGACAGGGTCCGCATGGCGCCGCCGCGCCATTTCGGCACACCCCTCACACGGTTCGTGGCCCCCATAGGGAACCCCACCGAAGGCCCCAGTGACAGGGTCCGCATGGCGTTGCCGCCTCATTTCGGCACACCTCTCACACGGTTCGTGGCCCCGTAAGGAGCTCCACCGAAGGCCCCAGTGGCAGGGTCCGCATGGCGCCGCCGCCCCATTTCGGCGCATCCCTCACACAGTTCGTGGCCCCGTAAGGAGCTCCACCGAAGGCCCGAGTGGCAGGGTCCGCATGGTGCCGCCACCCATGTCGGCGCATCCCTCACACGGTTCGTGGCTCCATAGGGAGCTCCACCGACGGCCCCAGTGCCACCGTCCACATGCGTCCCCCCCACCCACTTCGGCACACCCCTCACACGGTTCGTGGCCCCATAGGGAGCCCCACCGAAGATGAGATTCACAACTGCGTTATTCACAACTGCATCTGGACAGAGCGCTGCGCGGAACCCCCGCGACGCGCGACGGTCGCCAGGACGGAGTCCTGGCCACGCGCGTGGGTCGTCCGCGGCACGGAGCAAACCAGATAACGGCGGGCGACAACGGGCGAGGCGCTGGGCAGAGTGCGTGGGAATCGGGCAGCTCCTGGTGGCAGGGCGCAGAGGACTCCCCGCGACGCGTGCTGGTCGCCCCGAGGGGACTCCAGCGACGCGCGCGGGTCGTCAGCGGCGCGAAACCACACAAGTGGACAGTCGACAGAAGGCGAGGCTCGGGCGGGCCACGATGCAGCCGCAAACCGTATGAGTGGTGCGCCGAAATTGTTGGGGAGCCGCATTTGGACCCGCCACCGGGGCCTTGGGTGGAGCTTTCCATGGGGCTACGAAGCGTGTGGGGGTGTGCTGACATGGACGTGCGGTGGGCGGGGAGCCGCATGTGGACCCTGCCACTGGGGCCTTGGGTGAAGCTCCCCATGGGGCTACGAAGCATGTGAGGGGTGTGCCGACATGGGCATGCTGTGGCGGGGGGCCGCATGTGGACCTTGTCGCTTGGGCCTTCGATGGAGCTCCCCAGGGGGCCACGGAACGTGAGGGCGGGGTGCCGAAGCAGACGTGCTGTGGGCGGGGAGCCGCACGTGCACCCTCCCACTGGGGGGCCTTGGATGGAGCTCTCAAGGGGGCCACGAAGCGTGTGAGGGGTGTGCCGAAACAGGCGGGCTGTGGGCGCCGAGCCGCATGCGGGCCCATTGGGGGATTGGGTTGAGCTTTTCATGGGGCCACGAAGCGCGCGAGGGGTGTGCCGACATGGACATGCGGTGGGCGGGGAGCCGCATGTGGACCCTGCCACGGGGGCTTTCGGTGGATTTTCTTTTTGGGGGATCGGAGCGTGGGACTTGTGTGTCGAAATTGTTGACACGCGGAGTGTAAATGCAGAGATGGGAGGAGGGAAGGGGTGGAGGAATGCGGAGTGAGGAACGCGGGGCGCTGTTTCTCCAAAGCGAGGACCCAACACCCAGGATGGTTGGGACAAAAACCTTCACAATTTTAGCGCTCGTGGTCTGATGCACCAGTCGAGCCTTCGGTTCATGTGCCATTGTCTACCGTTTCGTCGTGAACAAGTTTTCTCGTCATGGCAACATCGAGACGGAAACTTTTCAGCAATTTTCGGCTTCCCGGGGCCCTGGGACCGTCGAAAAATGGCGCAGGATGAGAAGTCGGTCCTCTGGGAAGGGGTCCTGACTTCCGGGGGTCCACGTAATAAAGGAATCACGATGTCGGGGGTCTGAGCTTGGACCTTAGGAGGGGTCTAGAGACCGATTTTGGGTTGGGCGGGAGGGTTTCAGGGGCAGTAGGTTCAGCGGGGGGGACGCATCGGCCCCCAATCGCCCATTCCTCGGCACTGAGGGCCGGGGAGCCCACCCCGCCTAGGAGCGTGCGGGTTCGTCATCGGAGGCCGATCGCCGAGCAGTCGGCGATGTGTTGCCGATGTAAGGTCGATTTTCCTATCCCTTGGCCAGTTCCCCGCTCTCTCGGCGGTGCGCCCGGGGAGGGATCAATAGGGGGCAGGCCTTTTCAGCAGGAGGAGGGGGGGAGGGGGAGGAGGAGGAGGAGGAGGAGGAGGAGGAGGAGGAGGAGGGGGAGGAGGAGGAGGAGGAGGAGGAGGAGGAGCAGGAGAAGGAGGAGGAGGAGGAGGAGGAGGAGGAGGAGGAGGAGGAGGAGGAGGAGGAGGAGGAGGAGGAGGCTCAGAAATCTTTTCAGGAGGCCGGAGGCCTCTGAGCTTTCCGAGAAGCCTGCCCCCTCTCGCTTCCCCCCTGGACTCGCTGCTGGCTGTCCTTGACCCTCAGTTCCGCCTTTGCCGCACCGCCGTTGTCTCCTCAGCTTGCCCTCCTCCGAGGCTGGCGGCCAGAGGCGGCCGGAGGATGACGGCCGAGGCCGCCGAGATCCTGGTCTCCTACACCATCACCGCACAGGTGGGTGACGCAGGAACAGAACAGAGTTCACTGTGCCGACGTTCGCGCGTAAGCTGCCTGCATCAGATGGCCTGTAAGCGCCCTCGTTTCCAATGTCGCGTGCCGCGCTGGCGGCCCGCGTAAGCTACCACGAAGGGTCGCTGTGTCTTCTTGCATTAGACCCGTTTCTTTTCGTCGCTCAGGTGGGCTCCTCAGGGGGTGGAGGCGTTATAAGCCAGAGCGCCTTCGAAAGCATTGTGGACACCCTGGAGAGCACCACTGCCGACAACTTCGTGGCGGACTTCAACACGCAGCTTCAGGGCACTGGGTCGGCTTCTACCTTCTCGGCAGTGGCGGCGGTGCCGAACTCGGAAACGGCCCCGACGACCACGGATCAGACCCCAAGGCCGGTAAATTCTGGCGCCTACGCAGCATTCCCGCAGGCGCTACTGCTGGCTACCGTCTGCAGGCTGCTGTTCTGAGTGCGCAAGGGGGCAGGGCACCGTTTCGAGAGCCTAGCAAACGCTACTGGCATTTTCCAACCATGCGCGGAACATATTCGGCATGATGTCAGGTGAGCCGTGGCATGATTTTTTACACGAACTGGCCGCAGGTCGTACGCACCATGCACCCGGCATTGATAGGTATTTCAGGTCGATCTTTGCAAGAAGCCACAAGCGCGCCGCTCAATGGACTGTGGAGTGGCTTCGCTGTGCATGCGAGACCCCTGCGACTAACACCGTGGCAGACTTTGCATGATATACCCGCCTGGCCTCGCGACGCGCCGCCAGCTCCCCTTGGCGATTGACTGGTCGGTTGGTTGGCTGGCTGGCAGGCCTGTTGGTGGTGGCCAGACGGCTGGCCAGTCGGCTGGATGGCTGGCCTGTTTGCTCGTTTGTCGGCGGGCTCTGACTGGTTGGCTTGCTGCATCGGGGGGGGAGAGGGTGATCAGGAGAAGGCTGGGGGGGCAGCACGGGGAGGGGTGCAAACAGCAGCATATCATCACCACAGCAAATCTCTTCTGTACTCATCTGCGTACTCATCTGCACTTCACAAGGGGTAGGGGTGCCCACGAGTGAGGTGGGGACCACGGGAGGAGGCCGTCTGAGGGAACCCTTGGCAGGGGAGGGAAGGGCAGGGAATGGGAAGGGGGGAGGGAGGAGGGAACGGAAGGGACCCCCGGGCGGCGAAGGACCCAACCATATGCAGTTGTGAGCACCGTCGTTGTATGCACCGCATTCGGAGGAGCTCCCTATAGGGCCACGAAGCGTGTGAGGGGTGTGCCACATTTTGTTTGGTGGGCGCAGGCGAAAGCAGCCACCGGGGCCGTCGGTGGAATTTCCTATGGGGCCACGAAGCGCGTGAGGGGTGTGCCGCAGTGGGTGCAGTGGGCGCATGCGAACGCAGCCATTGGGGCCGTCGGTGGAGCTCGCTATGGTGCCGCGAAACGTGTGATGGGTGTGCCGAAATGGGTGTGCGTGACGCATGCGGGCGGTGGCGCTGGGGCCTTCGGTGGAGCTCCCTATGGGGCCACGAAACGTTTGAGGGGTGTGCCGGAATGGGCGTGCGTGACGCATGCGGGCGGTGGCGCTGGGTCCTTCGATGGAGCTCCCTGTGAGGCCACGAAACGTTTGAGGGGTGTGCCGACTGGGGTGTGCGTGACGCATGCGGGCAGTGGCACTGGGGCCTTCGGTGGAGCTCCTCGTGGGGCCACGAAACGTGTGAGGGGTGTGCCGAATTGGGTGTGCGTGACGCATGTGGGCGGTGGCACTGGGGCCTTCGGTGGAGCTCCCTATGGGGCCACGAAACGTGTGAGGGGTGTGCCGAAACGGGTGTGCATGACGCATGCGGGCGGTGGCCATGGGGCCTTCGGTGGAGCTCCCTATGAGGCCACGAAACGTGTGAGGGGTGTGCTGAAATGGGTGTGCGTGACGCATGCGGGCGGTGGCGCTGGGGCCTTCGGTGGAGCTCCCTATGGGGCCACGAAACGTGTGAGGGGTGCGCCGAAATGGGTGTGCGCGACGCATGCGGGCGGTGGCACTGGGGCTTTCGGTGGAGCTCCCTATGGGGCCTCGAAGCGTGTGAGGGGTGTGCCGAATTGGGTGTGCGTGACGCATGCGGGCGGTGGCATTGGGGCCTTCGGTGTAGCTCCCCGTGGGGACATGAAACGTGTGAGGGGTGTGCCGAATTGGGTGTGCGTGACGAATGTGGGCGTTGGCACTGGGGCCTTCGGTGGGGCTCCCTCTGGAGTCACGAGACGTGTGAGGGGTGTGCTGACGTGGGTGTGCGTGACGCATGCGGGCGGTGGCGCTGGGGCCTTCGGTGGAGCTCCCTATGGGGCCACGAAACGTGTGAGGGGTGTGTTGAAAGGGGTGTGCGTGACGCATGCGGGCGGTGCAGGGAGGAGGGGACGAGGAAGGAAGGACGGAGGGGCGGAAGGAGGGAGGGAACGCGGGGACCGTCTCTTCAAAACGAGGACCCAACACCACAGGATGGTTTTAGCAAAAAGGGGGTCAATGCGAACAGGAGAGTGCCCCCAGCCGGCCCAAGAGGGCCCCTAGACGGCCCAAGAAGCGCCCCAGACGGCCCAAGAGGGCCCCAGGACGGCCCCAACAGACAGGTGCGAAAGTTTCCTTCAGTTGGGCACGCGTTATTTTTCGGCGAGCCGCATCACTTGGCGAGGCGGTCTCCCTGGCGGCGGTCCAGGTCCTTTACCCTGGACGGCAGCTCGCGGCACAGGCCGTCGACGTCACAGGCGCTATTGATTTGCGCCGCGCAGGCCTTCAGCTGGGCGCGGTACGCCTCCAGGGTCTCCTCCCAGCGCCGCTTCGGGAGCGTTTTCGTGAGCCTGTCCCGTATCCACGACACAGCGGTCTCGTGGAGCATGACCTCCTGGAGCTGGCCGGGCTGCGCAGAAGCGTCCAGGTCGTGGCGCCTCAACGCCCCGCAGAACTCCTCGGTGATTGCCCTTGGGCCGGCGTTGTAGAAGCCGTTTCCACGGTCCGTGAAGAGCACGCGAGGCTGCCGGCCGCCCCCGGGAAAATGTACATTCAGAGCAGCCCGCACTTTCGCCACCATGATCTCGGCCCCCAGCGGAGTCTCTCCAGGGAAATCGTCAGGCAGCTGCTCGATTTGGAGCTTCCCGTCGGAACCATCGTGGAAACATCGTGGAACCAAGCAGGAACCCTTTGAATTCATAGGGTTTCGTCACACTTGCAACGTCGGAGCCATCGTGGAACCATCGTGGAACCAAGCAGGAACCCTTCGAGTTTATAGGGTTTCGTCACACTTGCAACGTCGGAGCTATCGTGGAACCATCGTGGAAAGAAGCAGGAACCCTGTGAATTCATACTGTTTCGTCACAGTTGCGACTTTGGAACCATCGTGGAACCAACGTGGAGCCAAGCAAGAACCCTGTGAATTCATCGGGGTTCGTCACACTTGCGACGTCGGAGCCATCGTGGAAGCATCGTGGAACCAAGCAGGAGCCCTGTGAATTCATAGGGTTTCGTCACACTCGCGACGTCGGAACCATCGTGGAACCCAGCAGGAACCCTGTGATTTTTTTTATAGGTTTTCGCGACGTGTCGACCTTTCGGAGCCATAGTGGAATGAAGCTGGAACCACCGCGGTCGGGCGCTGGACCACATAAAACGACGCGGGTTGGCGATCGCGGGTTCGCCGCCCCTGCTCCTATTCAAATATTGATTGAGGGTGGTGCGCGGCGCATCTACGCCCTTACGCCCTGGAGCAGAGGGGTACCCTTAATTCGTATTATAAGAGGGCCGCTGGGCCCCAGGCGTCCAATCCCTGGACTGCTTTCATGCTGCTCCTTCCGAAAGCCCTCGCGCACGAAACGTCTTCGATTTACCTCCGCCTGCTTCCAGCGCCCACCCGCCGCCTTCCGCCGCGAGGTCGGGCGCCTCCCCCCTCGCGCCGTCGCATTGTTCTTCAAGCTAAACGGCACAGACGCAGCCAGTCCCTGGACCGCTCCTGGAGCGCGCTCCGGCCAGAATTCCGACGCGAATCCAGCTGCGGCGAAAGGGGCCCCCCAAGGCGAGCGGCGGTCCAGCCATGCGACGTCGCATCGTGGCCTCGGCTGCCCGCGAGCCCGGCGACTCCGCGTCTTCTGCCCTGCCGCCCAGCCCTGGCCTCGTCTCCCCTCCGTGCCCGGTCCTCCCCAGGAATCAAACTCAAGGAAACAATTCGCACCTGTCTGAAGAGGGGCCCAAGAGAGGGAACACGAACCGAAAAACGTAGCTTTCCGCCCCAAGAGGCCCCAGAGGAGGTCCCAAGAGGCGCCTAGGAGTCCCCAGGAGGCCCCCAAGAGGCCCCCCACGAGGCCCCAAGAGGCCACCAAGAGGCCCAAAGGAGGCCCCAAGAGGCCCCAAAACGGCCCCCAAGAGGCCTCCAAACTGCCTCCAAGCGGCCAGTCGGAGCGCCAGATCTTGCAGGATCCTGCAAAGCCAGGTGTGCATTGACCCGGCCTTGCGTGCAGGATCTTGCAGCATCCTGCAGGATCTTGCAGGGTCGTGCGAAGCCCGAGTGACCCAGGAGCGGCCCCGCGCGCGCGAACTCGAAACATTGTTAACCAATTGCCGCAGATCTTAGCACGCCATTGGCTCGCTGGGCCGGCGAATTTTTAAGGAAAAAGGAAAGGAAGGAGGAGGAGGAGGAGGAGGAGGAGGAGGAGGAGGAGGAGAGGAGGAGGAGGGAGGAGGAGGAGGAGGAGGAGGAGGAAGGAGGGAGGAGGAGGAGGAGGAGAGAGGAGGAGGAGGAGGAGGAGGAGGAGAGGAGAGGAGGAGAGGAGGAGGAGGAGGAGGAGAGGAGGAGGAGGAGGAGGAGGAGGAGGAGGAGGAGGAGGAGGAGGGGAGGAAGGAGGAGAGGAGAGGAGGAGGGAGGAGGAGGAGGAGGAGGAGGAGGAGGAGGAGGAGGAGGAGGAGGAGGAGGAGGAGGAGGAGGAGGAGGAGGAGGAGGAGGGAGGAGGAGGAGGAGGAGGAGGAGGAGGAGGAGGATGAGAACGAGGAGCAGGAAGAGGATGATGATGATAAGGAGGAGGAGGAGGAGGAGGAGGAGGAGGAGGAGGAGGAGGAGAAGAAAGCAGCAGCGTCTCCCGCTGTGCCCGAACGAGGTCTCATGGGGGGCCGTGGCCCTGGGAGCACGAACCCATGACATGAGAGGAGGTGCGAAGCGACTCAAGTTTGGATTCAATCAAGGAGAGGGTGGGGTGGGGTGGGGGGAGGGCCTCGAGTTGTCGAGCAGCCGGTGGTTTGGAGCACTTCTCTAAAGTCGGCTTCTCGGGACTGCAGAGAGTGTCCCAAATGACCCAAGAGGGCGCCAGGATGCTCCCAGTAGGGCCCGAGAGGGCTCCAGGACGCATCCCATCCTTTCGAGTTCCCTGATGCGCCCGTTGTGAACCGCAGCACGTGCCTTATTCAAGACGTCCGTGCCAACACCCTGCGTGTTGGGTCGGCGCGGGTTGGCCCGCGTTCTGTCGAGCGCACTCACCGTGCCACGCCCGCGTTTTCAATCTGCGCGCCGAGAGCTCCGCGTCAGCACGCTGCGGGCTGTGTGGGCCGCGCACCGGGGCGGCGAAGCTCACAGACGAGCGGGGAAGCCTGGGAGCTGGCTGGCACCGCACGTGCCCCGGGACGTGCGCGGTTTGCTGGGATGTGGCTCGTCACCACCCACCAGGCCAGCCCAGCCCAACCCGAAGGGCCCAATCTGCCCTTCATTCCCAGTATGGGGGGGAGGGTGGGGAACGTGGAAACCACACATATGAAGCCCGTACCCCACCCCCCCAACCCGAAATTTAGGTCTTCGGGTTAGGTTGGGGTGGCCTGGTATATAGTTGCGCACGTGCCCCGGGACACGCGCGGTCTGCCGGTCATGCGGTTCTGGTCTGTGCCGTTAATGGTGTCCGAGTAGATGGGGTCGGAGGATGGCGCCGCATCGGCGATGCATCGGCGATGCGGCTCGATGTTGGGCCCGGTATGCTTCACGTCGACGTCGCCGATGCATCGCCGACGCCGACGAGGCATCGCAGATGCATCACAGATGCATCGCCGATCCGTCGCCGATGTACTGGCGATGCGGCGCGACCCTCCGACCCCACCTGCTCCGACCCCATCCGGGAGGCGTCCATCGGGGGCGCCGGGCCCTTGCTGGGGGTTAGGGGCGATGTCGTTCTCGAGGATGATAAGCGTGGCGCCGCCCGCATCGAAGCAGTGGCCCCAGAAGCCGAGGCGGGCGAGGTCTGGGCTTCAGTCGGGCCTGCCCCTCTGCAGGAGGGAGATTCCAGAGCAGTCCCAGAAAACAGTCGGGGGACGATGCTCCGATTCTTTTTGGCCCCTCTGAGTTTTTTTTTTTTTCGTCCAGACTCCGCCCGCAGGGGGGCATTGCCCGACCCGAGTCCGGGCGTCGGCTCGTGCCCCGGCGGGGGTGGGCCGCTGGGCGGGCGCAGCTCGACGGCCCGCGGCCGGGCGCGCCCCGCGGGGGGCCTCGGTGCGCCCAGGGCCGCGTCCCCCGGGGGCGGCCCCGGGGCGGCCGCGAGGGAGTCCCGGCTCGAGGAGGGCGGAGGGGAGTCCGGGCCTCTGGTCGGGCGCGTGCCTCTGGGCAGGAGGGGTGTGCAGAGATAGTCCACAAAGCAGTCTGGGGACGATGCTGCGTCTGCCGTGGAGCATTGTGGGGTACTTCGGGGGTCTTTTTTTAAAACTTCTTCGTCCAAGATCCCCCTGCAGGGGGACAGGCCCGACCTCAATCTAGGCTCAGGTCGGGCACGTCCCTCTACAGGAGGAGTGTGCAAAAATAGTTCAAACATAGTTTTGGGACGATTTTTTGAGTATTGTTGAACTATTTTTGAATATATGCTTTTTGTCAGTTTTTCATTTTTGGTCGAAAATCCCCCTGTAGGAGGACATGCTCGACCTGAATCTAGGCCTCCCAGATGGGGTCGAAGTAGATGCCGATGCATCGCCGATGCAGCTCGATTTGGAGGCCGTTTTTCTCCACGCCGACGTCGCCGATGCATCTCCAATTTCGCCGAGGCATCGCCGATGCATCGGCGATGTATTACCGATGTATTGGCGATGCGGCGCGATCCTCCGACCCCATCTACCCCATCTAGGAGGCCTCTAAGGAAGGGGCCTCCCTTTCGAGTTTCGCTACTCGCCAAGCCACCCCAACCCAACTCGAAGGTCCCATACTTTCCCCCCCCAATGTCGTGTGTGTGTGTGTGCTTCTCAATGTTCCAGAATGTCCCCCCACTGGGGGGCCCGGGCGCCCCGAGGGAGCGCGACTCGAGGGGATCAAAGGGAAGGGGCCTCCCTTCGTTTCTCACTACTCGCCAAGCCCCCCCAACCCAACCCGAAGGTCCCATGCACCCCCCAACATTTTTCGGGTTGGTGTGTGTGTGTGTGTGCTTCTCAATGTTCCAGAGTGTCCCCCCGCTGGAGACTGACGGGCCCAGCGGCGACTTCGGGTCGGGTTGGGGTGGTCTGGTGGGCAGTCAGACTCGATTGCGGCCTGGCTCGATTCACCTCGGGCTGTCGCGCCTGGCAGCCCGAAGATGGCCGCCAGGAGGGGAGGAAGAACTCTGAATGAGAGAGCGCTCGGCGTCACACCGACATACTACCAATATACGTGCGTCGCCCCCCCCCCCCCCCCTCCCCAGGGGAGGCGCGCGCACCGAGAAATCCCAGATACTATATGACAAGATGCTTGTACTACAAATACGTATGTTCGGCCCGAACGCTCTCCCGAGACCAACCGGGACGACTGGCCATGAGCTCCTTTGTCCGCACACGCCGACAGGCTCGGCGGACCCCTCCCGGCCCATGGGGGCTCGCCCGCCTTCCGAGCTCCGAGCATGCGAGAGACGGACAAGGCGCAAGCATGCAGACACATGGGTAGACTGAGACATTCTGAAGGTGCGCGAGCAAATGCCAGGTCGCCAAATCGCTGACGCATTCTTGCCCTGCTGCTTGGAAGCCTGCGCCGTGCAGCCTTGGGTCCCCCCAGAAAGGGGGGGGCAGCGGATGAGCTCTTCTTGGTGCATATCTTGATGTATGCATTCGCCTTCTGATGTGGCCCTCGTGACAGATGGCCGCCCTCCTTTGTGACAGATGGCTTTGATAAGGCTCCCGGCCTTCGGCTGAGGTTCCGAATTGGAACGCAGACGGGCCCACGGCCAATAACGGGGTCGCCAAATAGTGGCAGTCTCGCCTAGGGTTCTGCACAGACCAGCGCGGTGTCATCAGCATCATCGATGGCCTGGTTCGCGCTTGCATCGCTTCCATCTCCCAGCGCCTGGGCAAATGGAAAAGGGGCAACAACAAAGTCACCGTGGGACAAGCGCTGCGTGCTCACAGCCAGATCCCCCCATCATTGGCCCTCTGCGGCTTCATCGGCCACCTCTGCCCTCAAGTGTGGCGTGCCTCGTGGTCGGTGCGGGCCCTTCTGCCGCCCCTGGTGCTCTCAATCTCGGTCTCGCTGCGACCTCTGCGCGCTTCCCTCCGCCCTCCTCACCCCTCGGGAGGAGGATCGGGCAGCATCCCGAGAGACGGGCCGCAGGCTGGCATGAGAGGCGGCCGGCGGGCTCCAGGTGGATGCGCGGGGGCCCGCGCGGGGAGGCAGGCTGCCCGAGGCGTGGTGTGCGCGTCGGGGCGTCGGGGCGGTGCAGAGGGGCGCATCGCGGGCTGGAGCTGGAGTCGGGCAGCAGGTCATGGGAGCCGTGTGTGCTCTCGTAGTTTTTTCTTTCGAGTGCACCAGCGTCGATTGGCGTCTCGTAGTCGACGAGACGGTGCCGATTTGGCGTCGATGAGCGTCCATTTCGCGTCGATTCCGCGTCGGCTCAGCGTCGACGAGCAACGATTCGCGTCGGTTCGCAGGAGCCGGCAAGATGGCACAGGAGGCTCCCAGGAGTTGCCACAGGAGTTGGATGGGGGAGTGCCGCGAGTGAGCGCGGGTCGCAGGAGGAGCGGGTGCCGACGCTGCTGCCCGCCCTGGCCTCGTCCCCACCGCCCGGCCTGGATCTCTGCCTCGAGGTCCCGGCGAGAGAGTGCGCCCCGGGAGAGGCCCGTGGAGCA
>CAUYUJ010017100.1:239008-241508 GCA_963575745.1 Prorocentrum cordatum
GACCCCTGCGGTGGGCAGCGTGCCCACGCTTGCCCTTGTCTTCCACGGGAGGGCGCTGGCTCCTTCGGCTTGCCCCAGCGAGGTCCGCTCGGAGTTTCGCCCGCGCTCGTCTTAGGCTCTGCAGTTCCGAAGAGGTTAAGTTCAGCATCGGCGGCCGTAGATCCGTGGCCAGCAACTGTCCTAACTTGGCCCGATCTTCTCCCAATCCCGCTTGATGGTTCTCACTCTGGCCCAATCTTGGGTCTGATCCGGCTTAGATCGGCCCAATAGTTTTTGAATCGGGCTTAGCCGTCCTCTCCACGGCGACCCCAAGGATTTGCCTCCTGGCTCATCGCCCGATCCTTCCCCCTTCCTCGTCGTCCTCATCGTCCTCCCCCCTCTCCTGCTGTCTGCCTGCCCCCGCTTCCTTCTGGGTCCGCCCCTCCGTTCCCCCCGCCATTCTCTGTCCGTTTCTCTCTCTCTCTCTCTCTCTGCGTTCTTTGCTTGTTCGATTGTTTTCCTGCTCAGTCAGTCTGTTGGTCTGTTGGTCTGTCGGTCTGCTTCTGTTTGCTTGTGGGTTTTGACGTTCGGTTCTCTTCACCCCACCGCGGGGCCGAGAGAGGGCGAGCCACGCCAAGGGTCACCTCCTCCTCCGCCCCCCCCCCCCCCAAAGGATAGCCGACGAGCAGCTGCTTTTCCCGTCTCTGGTACCCCCCAGGAGCTTTCGACCCCTTCCGCGGCGACGGCTCTCGTCCCAGGTTGTCTTCCTTTGATGGCGCGGTCGGTCGGGCCTCTCGGCCCCAGTGGCCCCCAAGAGGCCCCTCCTCCTCCTCCTCCTCCTCCTCCTCCTCCTCCTCCTCCTCCTCCTCCTCCTCCTCCTCCTCCTCCTCCTCCCCCTCCCCCCCCTCCCCTCCCCCCTCCTTCTCTCCTCCTCTCTTCCTTCCTCTCACCTCCTCCTCCTCCTCCTCCTCCTCCTCCTCCTCCTCCTCCTCCTCCCTCTTCCTGACCCAACCGTCCCCCTCCCGCCTCCGCTGCCACCCTCCTGCTTTCCAGCCCTACCTGCGTGCCCCGGCCCGGCGCGCCACCGCCGGACTGCGGACGCGCTCGCGGTCTGCCAGCGCTTCTTTTGAGGCTCCCGGGGCCCAGAATCGGACGGGGCCAGGGGGGGAACTTCTGTGCCCGCGCTGGCACACCTTAGGCGATGCTTAAGAAAACCTAAGTTTTCGTCCAGAGTCTCGATTATTCTTAACTTTTCAATGTAAATCCCAAGATTTTGATAGAAGTTCTGGGTTTTATTCAATTTCTGAGACTATGAATTTCTTAACCCATGATTTCTTAAGCATTTCGCAGGGTGTATCATGATGTGTCCGTCCTCACCCCTCTCGATCCAGCTGAATCTGGCTTCCTCCCGTGCTCAAAATCCAGCCTAATCCGGCGCAGCTGCCTTTCCATTTGTGGCGGAACCGCCTGGAATCGCTCCAGCATGGACCTCGCAAGAGTTGCCTCCGATCGGACGGGGCTAGGAGGGGGATAAGTCCGTTCCAGAGCGTTCCGCAACGCTCTCAGAGCGTTCGGAACGCTCTAAGCAGGCCGCGGCGCCCGAGGCACGCTCCAGAACCGCCAGATCTCAGGGATTCTAAAAAATTCTCTCGCCCGAATTAATCCTCGCCCTGGCTTCGTTTTGCAGAAGCGCCATCCAGAAGCCTCGTCGCTGCCCACAAGGTGTTCCACGCCATGAAGGATCACGTCCTGAGGGGCGGGCGTCCGCACGCCGTTTTGCATACTGCTATCTGTGCCGCGTGCCGCGCGCGCCACGAGCCGTAATCTGGACGGATCTCTCCCGGGGATTCGTGATCCAGACGCTGGTAGACGCTGGAAGCAGCCAGGAGCTTGCGGCGCGGTGCCCTCGAGCCGCCAGAGGGCCCGGGCCCTCCCGCTTCCTCGTTCCCCCTGAGGTCGGTTCTCCTGCCACGTCCTCCCGATTTTCCTCGCCCTTGGGTGGCGTGCCTTCGAGGTCAACCCTGGCGCGGCCCCTCCAGGGGGAAGAGGGGGGGCCCTCAGGAGGATGAGGATGGGGATAGTGATGGTGGTGGTGGTGATTGTGATGGTGATGCTGCTGCTGCTTCTGATGGTGATGATGATGATGCTGCTGCTGCTGCTGATGATGATGATGATGATGATGATGATGATGATGATGATGATGATGACGCATCATATCAAGACTACTTAT
This sequence comes from Prorocentrum cordatum, assembly GCA_963575745.1. Lineage (NCBI taxonomy): Eukaryota > Dinophyceae > Prorocentrales > Prorocentraceae > Prorocentrum > Prorocentrum cordatum. The sequence continues at coordinate 241,218 of CAUYUJ010017100.1, forward strand.
GCTCGTGCTGTTGATGATGATGAGGATTATGATGATGAGGAGGAGGAAGAGGGGGAGGAGGAGGACGAGGAATACAAAGCCGAACGGCAACAAGCAGCTAAAACATTTCCAATCACAGTAGCCATGATATTAATAATACTGACTCGTCTCGAACACACGATTGATTATAATAGTAGTGGCACTGGCTATGATAGCAACTATATCAAGTCGCCTTGCCGTAGACCACACAGGGTATATGGAGTATATCACTTGTTCAATGGTCAGACGTCGAGTGCACATAATACGCATTTT
>CAUYUJ010017100.1:246508-249178 GCA_963575745.1 Prorocentrum cordatum
TGCGACTGATGCTGAGCACCGCCTACTTCTTTTGGAACGCATCTGTTTCGATGCATCAGCTTTCGCTGGCTCGTGACCCAGACGTTACGTCCGCGGCCGTCCGCGGCCGATTCCCTTTCGACCTCCAGCAGCCAGCGGAGGATCAGCTGGGATCAGCGTGGGCAGCGTACGACGATGAGTGGCGCAGGAAATGGTGCGCGCAGATCCGCGAGAGGCACCGTCGAACGTACTCCGTGGACGTGGTGCCGTTGGAGCTACTCACAGAAACCGAGACCATTATAGAGGGCTTGTGGTCCGCGGGCGACCGCGCAACCATCGCCGCCGTTCTCGCGAAGCTCGCCCCAGGCAGCCAAGAGTACCAACAGCTAAGGAAGGTTTGCATCGAGTACAGCATCCCAATTGACAGAGCAATTGCGGAGTGGGTGTCGCGTGGGCCGTCGGGCAATTGCATGGGGCAGCTGCGCTTGTCAGCGGGCAAGGGCGCCCCGCACATTTTTGTCATGGACGGCCACGTGAAATGCCGCCGTTCCAGATGCGGGGCGTTGCGTTCCCACTGCATGGAAGCGCCGGGCTATGGCGCCGAGGTGCGGCGGGCGTGCCTCGAAAGCCCACAGATGGGGCATTCTTTCTGCCCGCTGCATCAGGGCCTCGAGCGGGAGACAGACAAGCGCTACCAGGCCGCGCAACAGCAGGGATCTCCACCGACCCAAGATGCGAGGCGGCAAATTCGAAGAAAGATCGCCGTCGCCGTGGCCAGAGAGGCGGCTGGCATAGAACCTGGAGTGGCTGACCCAGACCTGCAGGAGGCAGCTTTGGAGTGCGCGAGGGCCGTCGAGGAAGATCAGAAACAACTAGCATGGGCCAGTGCTGCAGGCATCATTGCCGCATGCGCGACCTCTGGTTTCTTCTGTGGCTGGGGGGAAATGAGGGTGCCTTCGGCAATTGCGGCCGCCGCCGCCCTTGCTGAGAACACCTGGGCCGCGTGGCCGGGGCGGGGGAGGGGCGGGCTGCTCCGCTGGTGCGCGCTCCCTCCGCGGCGGGGGCGCAGGGGCGCAGGCGCTCTGGGCGCGGCCTTATGGGGGCGGGTGTCTCTGAGTGGTCTTCAGAGGGCCCCGCGACTCAGGACCCCTCCAGAGACGCTCAGCATGCATTGTGCAAGATCTGGCTGTCACCGACGGGGGTGCAAGTGGAAGAGACGCCCCCAAGTCAAAGGGCTGCAGGCTGCATGACGCTGCAAGAGGGCCACAATACAGGGCTCCATGATAGGCTCGCTACGTTGGAGCGCGCGGTCTCCATCCCAAAATCGGAGGCCCGACTCTTCGAGGTATCCCCAGGAAGTTCGCCAAGAGGCCACGAATGGGAAGAGAAGGGGGCCGAGCGTGTTGCAACAGGGTTCCGCGCGAGCTCGGGGAGGGGGGGGGGCCTTTGAGTGCGGTGCGGCGCCTTTCTCTCTCGAGCGGGAATTAGGCCTTCGGCCGTGTCCCAGAAGAGAAACGAGGAAGGCTCGACCAGGGCAGAAATTCGCAACCCGCTTGGGCGCCCAGAATTCCTTTCGATGGTTCTTGGTGTGTCCCGAGACATGGGCACGTGGATGTTGTAACGTGAGGTTTTACGTTGGGGTGCCAATGTCGCCCCTCCCCCCCGCCCTCCCCTCCCCTCCCCAACTCCGCGACGGCAATGCAACGGGCTCCAAAGTGGCCTTCGCGCCAACCCGATTGAGCCCGAAACGGGGCCAGATGCCGCCCTCGAGGTCTCTCCAGACAGGAGGGCGCACGTATCAATCATACCGAGTCGCTGTCGCAGCGGTGCGCGTTCGTGAGCAGGTTGTTTGCGAAGAGCGAGGACTTCAACACCGTCGTCCACGATGACGCCTGCAACATGGTTCGCTTGTTCCAATCAGGCAGGAGGGCATTGCGAAAAGAGAATCCGTTCGAGAAGCGTTTGCTCGACAGAGTGTGGATCGTTCAATTGCCTGCGGCGACCGCGCGGGAGGGCGGAGGGCAGGCGAATGGTGGCCATTGGGCCTGGGAGACGAAAGGGGTGATCATCATGTCGCTGATGTTCATGGCAATGCTGACAATCTTCATGTTGATGACACTGATGATGATGACGATGATGGTGGTGGTGATGATGATGGTGATGTGGATGAGGAGGAAGAGGAGGAAAGAACATCCGCAGGAGTAGGGGCAGCAGCAGCAGCAGCAGCGGCAACCGCAGCAGCAGCAGCAGAAGGAGGGGGAGGAGGAGGTGGAGGTTGGGGGAGTGGTGGAAGTTGAGAAGGAGGAGGAGGAGGAGGAGGAGGAGGAGGAGGAGGAGGAGGAGGAGGAGGAGGAGGAGGAGGAGGAGGAGGAGGAGGAGGACACCCGGGCGGCAACTGAACCCCTGGTGGCAATCTTTTGTCTGGGGGTAACCCCGCCAACCGCTATTCTTGCCAAGGGAACAAGTGCTTTTCCGGGGGGTTCGCAAGGTCAAATGAGAATGTGGCCCGTGCGTTGCATGGCACGCTGGGCGCCGAAACGGCGGTGGCGGGTTGATAGGTTCCATGCGCGGAACCACGTCGGGAAGTGGTGCCGGGACAATGTGATGCCGAACCTGTCCTTCCTCGCTGGTTTGATAAAAAGGGCACAGTACAGAGGTATGCGAGCAGACGACCAGCTGGTTGGCGGGTTT
>CAUYUJ010017101.1:0-22500 GCA_963575745.1 Prorocentrum cordatum
AGAGGAAGAAGAGAGGAGGAAGAGGAGGAGGAGGAGGAGGAGGAGGAGGAGGAGGCGGAAGAGGATGATGAGGAGAAGGCGGAGGAGGAGGAGGAGGAGGAGGACATGGAAGAGGAGGAGGAGGAGGACAAGGAAGATAATAATGAATAGGATAAGGAAACCTACTAATAATACTACAATAACAAATGGTAGGGATACTACGACTCATAGTCATCCCAACCATACTAGGAAAAAACTTGCGAATCAGAAAACGTAAAACTACTCATAGCAATACGGCGGAACGCATAATACGATTACCAAGAGAAATACGGATACCACCACTACGATACATACTAATATTATTGCTGCGAAGAATCAGGACATTAAGCATACTAGTGCTAACACGATGGAGGTTATGACGGAACAGAAACACGATACTATGTACACGCATCGCACGCAGAAACAACTACTCATCTAATACTATTGATAATGGGAGTCGTCATCACAGCAAGAACAAAATCCACAATGGGAACAACGACATAAAGAAACCAGTACTCATACGAATCAACTAAGGACACGACTACGGACCCTAATTATCACTGGTAACAATAGTAGGACTAGTCGTACTACACGTAATCATACGGCGACTAGTACGAACATTCTTTGAATACTAATAAGGATAACAAGACTAACACGAAGCAACCACTAACATATTCATGTTGCTGATACTATTAACAATACTCATGCCAAGAAGGACAGGAGGAGTGATGAGGAGGAAGAGGAGGAGGAGGAGGAGGAGGAGGAGGAGGAGGAGGAGGAGGAGTAGAAAGAGGAAGAGGACTAGCAACAGGACAACGAGGAGGAGGAGGCGGATGAGGAGGAGGAGGAGGAGGAGCTGGCGGAGAAGGTGGAGGAGGAGGAGAAGGAGGTGGAGGAAGAGAAGGAGGCCTTCTTCCCGTCTGTGTCGCCGGGCCTCTCCCCAGGCTCATTCCGCGAGGCGGTCTCGGATCAAAGGGCTTCCGCCCGTTCCCCCCCAGACACTCACAGGAGTACGCTGAGGGTTTTTTGGGCTTTCCGCCTGTGTGATGCATGTGTTCTTTTCGCCTCTATTTTGCTGAAGGTCCGCCTGTGTGATGCACGTGTTCTTTTCGCCCCCATTTTGCTGAAGCTGATGCTGCGGCTGGTTGCAAGCGTAACAGTTGGTCTCGCCCGCTTGGTGTAGGCAGGCAGTGGCCCGCAGCATCAGCAGGGGCAGGAGCGGGATCAGGAGCAGGAGGTGCAACAGTAGGTAGGAGGAGGACGAGGAGGACGAGAAGGAAGAGGAGGAGGAGGAGGAAGAGGAGGAAGATGAGGAAAAGGAGGGCGAGGGGGCGGAGGAGGAGGAGGAGGATGAGGATGGGGATGAGGATGAGGATGGGGATGAGGATGCGGATGAGGATGCTGATTCCAATGCTGATGATGATGATGATGATGATGATGATGGTGATGATGATGATTGTGGTGATGGTAATGGTGATGTTGATGAAGGTAGCGATGACGAGGACGATGACGATGTCTATGATGTTGTTGATGGTGATGGTGTTGATGGTGGTGGTGGTGGTAATCATGATGTTGATGGTGATAGCATTGACGATGGCTATGACGATGTCGATGCCGATGATGCTGTTGATGATGCTGATGACGATGATGATGCTGATGCTGATGATGTATATGAAGATGAAGATGACGATGACGACGACGATGACGGTGACGATTATGCTGCTGTTGATAATGCTGATGATGGCGATCATGCTGATGCTGATGCTGCTGATGATGATGCGGATGATGATGATGCTGATGATGATGCTAATGATGATGATGATGATGATGATGATGATGATGATGATGATGATGATGATGATGATGATGATGATGCTCATGAGGATGCTGCTGATGATGAGGATGAGGATGCGGATGATGATGACTCTGTAGATGCTGATGATGCTGATGGTGCTGATTCTGCTTATGGTTGCGGCGGTGGTGGTGGTGGTGGTGGTGGTGGTGGTTGTGATGGTGGTGATGACGTCGACGACGACGACGATGATACTGATTATGATGTTGCTGCTGCTGCTGCTGATGATGATGATGATGATGATGCTGATGATGATGCTGATGATGGTGATGAGCATGATGATTATGCTAATCATGACGATCATGATGCTGCTGTTGTTGATGATGACGATGATGCTGATGATGCTGACGATGATACTGCTGGTGATGATGATTATGCTGACGATGCTGATGGCGGTGATGATGATGATGATGATGATGATGATGATGATGATGATGATGATGGTGGTGGTGGTGGTGGTGGTGGTGGTGGTGGCTGGTGATGATGATGATGAGGAGGAGGAGGAGGAAGAGGAGGAGGGGCAGGAGGATGAGAACGAGCAGGAGGATGAGGAGGAACATAAGCAGCAGGATGATGATGATGATGATGAGGATGAGGAGGAGAAGGAGGAGGAGGAGGAGGAGGAGGAGGAGGGGGGGAGGAGGAGGATGGATGTGGTGGTGGTTATGGTGGTGGTGGTGGTGGTGGTGGTGCTGCTGCTGCTGCTGCTGCTAATGATGATAGCATCGTCGTCGCGTCGCCGTCGTCGTCGTCGTCGTTTTCGTCGTCGTTTTCTCTGTCTCCTGTCCCCATCTCGTGCTTTACACATGCCAGTGCTCGTCCACCGCGGTGTCGTTCTCATCGGGAGTTCGATCGAAACAGCAGGGAGGCTGAGGAGGAGGACGCGGAGGGGGATCATTCAGATGAGAAGGGGCAGGCCGAGGAGGAGGAGGAGGAGGAGGACGAAGAAGAGTACATACGAGGGTGAGGAATAAGAGGATGAGGCGGAGGAGGAGGAGGAGGAGGAGCAGGCTGGTGGAGATGATGATGAGGATGAAGAAGAGGAGGATGAAGAGGAAAACGAGGGGGGAGGATGACCATGCAGGGCAGGACAAGGAGGGAAATGGAGTGAGGGTGCGGAGGACGGGAGGAGGAGGAGGAGGAGGAGGAGGAGGAGGAGGAGGAGGAGGAGGAGGAGGAGAAAGAGGAGGAGGAGGAGGAGGAGAGCAGGCGGGACAAAGGAGGGATGACGCGTGCGACATCCGCATACCTGGTGTGCCCAGCGGGTGTGGGCTGGCGGATGTGACCACAAGCCTCGGCGGCGCCCCTGGGGACATCTACTACCCAGCATGGCTCCCGGGTTCGGGGTTGCTCTGCACTTTCTGCCAGGCACTTTTCCTCCTCCGCGCCCCTCGCCATCACCCCGTCGTCGTCATGTTCGTCGTCCTCCTCCTCCTCGACCCCCTCCTACCCACGACCCCTTCCCCTCTCCCCCCTCCTTCCTTTGTCTGGTTGAATTGCACTTCCCAGTTGGAAGCGCGCTTCCCCCCACTAGCGAATTGGTCCTCGGCCAGGGAGTGGCCTTCCTCCGTCTGGAAATTCACCGGGTGGCGTAACTTATCGCCACGCGCCGCCCGCAGGATATCACGCACGCGGAGCACGTCAGGGCATGTGTGCGTCTGCTCCACCAGTTTGTTCTCCTCGTCCCCCCGCGCCGCTTCACCTCCACCCCACTTCACCTTTCCCTCCCCATTCTCTCTCGCCCTCTCGCTCTCTTCCCACACCCCGTTGCCGCCGCCCCTTCCTCCCACGTTCCCTTTCCCACTGATGCTGTCGCTCCCCTCGTTTCCACCCCCGCTGCGGGTCCTGCTGCTGCGCTCCCACTTTCTCCCCGTTCGCGCTCCCTCTCGTGATCCTCTCTCCTTCCCCCCTCTCGCCCTCCCCCTCCTCCCCCCTCGGCGGTTGAGAGAAAGGTTGCTATCTTTGCCTCCCTCGCTGTGCAGGTTCCTCGGCGACTGGTCCGCGGTCTCCGAGCTGAGCTCGGTGGAGATGCCGCAGGGTGAGGATCTGGGCCTCCCAAATGAAGTCCGAGTGGACGGACTTGGAGGACCGCGCCACGATGCGGCGCGATGTGGAGCCCGATCTTCTCAACGCCAACACTGCCGATGCATCGTGAGGCGCGATCCTCGGATCACATCTACTCAGACCCCGTCTGGGAGACCTCTAGGGTCAGTATCGTGTAACAGATCCCCATCCCCACCGGGCCGTGGTTCCTCAGCCCCACCACCCCACCCCCCAGGTGGGGATATGCCCTGCGCAGTCCGAAGAGACCAGCGTGCATACCCATCTGGGGGGGGGGTCACTCGGCCCTTGGGACCACGGCTGCGCCGGTGGGGACAGGGACCGGTTGAGCTATGCTCGCGGAGGAGCTCGCCGGCGCGGACGCCCTCCGGGCGCGCTCGCTCGTGGGGACCGAGGCCGCCAGGGTGGCGTAGCGCGCGGCGCCTCGCGGATCGCGCCGCCCCGCCTTGCCTCGGGCAGTCCTCCTCCTCCTCCTCCTCCTCCTCCTACTGCAGTCACTCCTAGATTCTCCTCCTCGTCCTCGATCCTCCCCCTGCTGCTGTCACTGCTGGCTTCAGGTCGCAAGCGGCGCAGCCACATCCGCCCCCTCGTCCTCCTTCATCCTCTTCCTCCTCGACGGCCCCCCCCCTCATGCTCCTCGCCTCCTCGATCCTCGATCTTCGATCCCTCCCCCCTCGAATCTCGATTCTCATCCATCTCCTCCTCCTCCTCGGGGAAGGGGTGGAGAAGAGAAGGGCCCTTTGAGTATTTCTGGCCGAAGAGGAGCAATACACATATACCCTGACCCCGTTGGTTGGCCCAACTTCATGGTGGCACCACCTTGGGAAGCGCAGTGGTTGCAAGCGCCCATCGTGATATTCAATGTCAGGGCAATCATGGGGCAAGCAGGTGCGGGCGGTGGGGGCGCTCAGCTTGCCCAACGTAGCGCTTTTTGTTCCGCCTCCGATCATGCCCCACCAGAGGTTGCCGACCAACGCCCCCCAAAACAGTTTGCTTGGCAGGAGAACGGGGACGGGGAGGGGACGAGAGGTGATGGGGGAGTAGGAGGACGAGGCAGAGGACCAGGAGGCGGAGGACACCACTATCAGGCGATCGCGAACATGGATTAATGGGGGCGTGGATTAGCAACGGGTCCCGTTTCCATGGGAAATCCCGGATTTCCGCCGCCGAGCGAGGCGGCACTGGCCGCATTTTGGGGATGTAAATCCATGGATCGCTAATCCATGCTTGCGCGCCCCCGAGAGCAGGAGGACGAGGCAGTGGACCAGGTGGCGGAGGACACCACTAGTATGGGAGCCAGGTCCAGACGCAGGCAACAGCGTAAATCCCCGGTTGTGCCAGCTGTTCTTCCCCAACACTTGGAACCTAGAAAGGACACGCTTGCGGAAGAAGACCAACAGTCGTTTTACACACTTCGCGGTGGGGGCGCACGGTGGGGGCCACGTTGAGAGGGCCACGATGGCCACGATGGGCCACTGATTCCGGGGGCCCAGACTCCCTCACTGGGCGTTAGACGCGATATCCGTCGTGGGCGTTAACACACACATGCGTACATGCATGCATGCATGCATACTATATATATACACTGATAATATGACAAATAATTCGATTTAAACTAATAGTATTGATAGTACTACTAATACCAATCATAACGATAATACGATCAGTAATCCTACTATTACTAATAATAATGACAATAACAATATTAATACTAATACATACCGCCCCCCCCCCGGCCCGGGTCCCGCACCTCCCCGTGGCATCTCGGGGACGCTCCCGGTACCCCTCCCCCGGCCTGTTTGGGGAGCCTCCACAGCGCTCCAGGAGGGCCCAAGACGCCTCCCAGGAGCCCCCAAAATGCGAAAGGATGGTCCAAGACGCTCCCCAACAGCCCAAGTCAGCCTTCCGACGGCTCTCGAGGCTCCAGGTGGTCTCCAAGAGACCCCAAGAGAGGTCCGAGAGGCGTCAAGGGACGGTCCGACGACGAGAGATCGTCGATTTTCATGGGTTTGTTTCTCATGTTTATGGCTTCTCGCGTTTTCGAGCTTCCAACGGTCCAAGAGCGCCGAAGAGGCTCCCAAGACCGCCCCAAGACCACCCAAGAGACCCACAGGACGGCCCCAAGACGGGCCAAGAATGCTCCAAGACTGCCCAAGAGGCGCCCAGGACAGCCCCAGACCATCCCAGAACAGGCTCAAGATGGGCCCAATAGCGGGAGCAGGAGGCTTCCAGAGACCTCCGAGAGGCCTCTGGGACCACTTAGAGGCTCCCAACACGCCCCCGATCCCCGAGAGGCCCAAAAAGACCCCGACGAGGCTCCAAGAACAGCCCAAGAGAGCTGCGAGAGTCGCCCCGAGAGAGCCCAAGTAGGGCAAACTCGTTGATTTTCAATTGCTTTTCCGATGTTTTTCGCTTTCTTACGCTTTCCTGCTTCCAACCCTCTAAGATCGAGGATCTTGAGGAAAAAAAGGTAATTCCAAGAATTTCCTTGTTTATTCAAAGTGGAACTCCTACTCGGGGGTCCTACACATCCCCTAACATCTGGCCGGTACCGCGCCTCCCGGATTCTTGGGGAGACCCCAAGACGCCGAAGGACAGCCTAAGACGACCCCAAGGAGCCCCCAGAACGTAAAGAACGGCCCAAGACGCTCCCAAGCAGTCCAAAAACACCCTGTGGACGGCTCTCCACGCTCCCAGGAGGCCTCCACAAGGCCCCAAGAGAGGTCCGAGACGGGTCCCGGGAAAGCCCGAAAAGGCCCAAATCGAAGATTGTTTTTTTTTTGTTTTGATGTTTTTGGCCTTCTCGCGCTTTCGAGCTTCCAACGGTCCAAGGCCGCCCTAAGACCGCCCGGAAGACTCCCAGGACGGGTCCAAGACGGGCCAAGAAACCTACAAAGTTGCCGCAGAGGCGCCGGGTACCGCGCCCCTCCGGCCTCCCGGGGAGCTCCTCGAACGCTCCAGGACGCCCCAAGACAGCCCCAAGAATTTCCCAGAAAGCAAAAGAACAGCCGAAGATGCTCTCAAGCAGTCCAAAACAGTATGTGGACGGCTCTCCAGACTCCCAGGAGGCCTCTCCAGGCGCATCCAAGACACTGCAAGAGAACTCCGAGAGACGTCCCGAGAGAGCCCGGAGAGCAACAACAACAATTGAATGCCAATTTTGTTTGTCCGAAGTTTTTGATTTTCTCAATTGTTCATGCTTCCAACGCTCAGAGACGACCGAAGAGACTCCCAAGACCGCCCCAAGACCGCCCAAAAGCCTCCCAAGACAAGCTCAAGGCGGGCCCAGGACGGGCCCTCTGCCACAGTGCCCTCCGGCCCTCTCAGAGACCGATCCAAGCAGCCCCGCTTGGAAGCACTCTTCGGCCACTCTGGAGCCGTCGTTGAGGCTCAAATTCTTGAGCACTCTCTTCGGGGCTCCTTGGGTCCTCCCCCGAGTCCTCCGTCGCCTTCTCGATGGCCGACCCAAGGCGCCCCGCATGGAAGCTCTGGAGGAGGAGGAGGAGGAGGAGGAGGAGGAGGAGGAGGAGGAGGAGGAGGAGGAGGAGGAGGAGGAGTGGACCCCTCTTGGCGTCATCTTTGGCCCTCATGGGGCCAGCTGTGGGCCCTCTCTTCGGGGCTCCTTGGGTCCGCTCTCGAAGCTGCCGTCAGCTCGCCGGCGACGGGCCCGAGGAGCTCCGCCCGGGTAGAATCGTTGGTTTCCAACGGTCCTTCCAATGTTTTTCGCCTTCTCACGTTTTCCCGCTTCCAACCCTCGAAGATCGAGGATTTTAGCAAAAAGGGAATTCCCAGAGTTTTTTTTTTTTGTCGAAAGTGGACTCCTACTCGGAGGCCCCACACATCCCCTGACATCTGGCCGGTACCGCGCCTCCCGGCTTCCCGGGGGGCCCCAAGACGCCGAAGGACAGCCCAAGACGACCCCAAGGAGCCCCCAGAACGTAAAGAACGGCCCAACACGCTCCCGCGCTGCCTGAGACACTCTTCCGACGGCTTTCCAGGCCTCCAGGAGGCCTCCAGAACCCCCAGGGGTCCAGACGTTCCCACACCCCTGAGGGGCCCGGCTAACAAAAAACCCACGAGGCACAAACAAAAAACAGCGCCGAACAGCGCCGAGGAACTGGAACAAACATGGACATCCCACAATTCCTTTCTTTTCTCCAAGTTTGGCCCCCGGTCTACTCCTGCACAAAAGACAACAATTCAGACCCCCCTCACGTCCTAAAAAAGAGCCAAGGAAGCCTTTGAGGGCCCCCAATCGTTGAATACCTAAAGGGAATTAATGATTTCTGCGTTTCCGCACTTTCCCTTCTATACGATTCCGAGGCTTGCACAGGGCCTCCAAGGGAGTCCCTGGACGCAAGAAGCGACCAACATGAGATTACTTGAGTTAGCCTATCAAGCCTAGCTAGAACTTGAGCGCGCGCGAAGCGCGCGCGATCGTTCTAGAGAGAGAGAGAGAGAGAGAGACACCCCGTCTGAACAAGCTAGTTTGGGAAATATTTTCAGCGAAGTTGAGCACAACTCGCTGGTCCTCCCTCAGTTGGGCCCCCCGCCGCCCTGGTGTTCCCGTGGTCTGGGGGCGTGCGGCTCCACTGCGCTTCGTGACGTACAGGGACAAGGTGATCATGGACCGGGCGTACAGCGTGCGCAGCTGGCTTCAGGACGCTGGTGGTATTGACTCTGTCCAGGGCGTGGAGGCTGCAGAGTGGAGCCCGACGAACGCGAACGTGCTCTCGGTGATGGTCACGCGCGGCAGCAAGACGTCCGTGAAGCGTGAGTTTTACGTTCGGGCGCGGTCCGTCGGCGCGCCAGAGGGGCGCGAGGACCTGTTCAACGCCAGCGAGCAATATCAGGAGGTAGCCATCGACGCTCGCACTGGTGCCCCATGCTGGTCGACCCGAGAGGGGGTCCAGCGAAGAGAGGGTGGTGCAATAGGTTTGGTGCAACAGAGTTGTGGGGGTGCAATACACTCAGGACGTGCAATACATTCCGGTGCGCAAATGTATTACAATCCAATGCAATACAGCTCTTTGGCGCAATACATGTGCAACACACTTGCCCCAAATCTATTGCACCACTCCCTTTCAGCTGAAACACCTTTGGGTCAGCCAAACCCGTCCCGTGTGTCGCCGCGGCGCCGTGTCACCAAGTTCAAGCGCGTGCCTGGCCAGATTCAGCTGCTGCAGCGCATGGAGGTGTATCCGCAGCTGCAGACGCCTGACGGGGCCACATCGTTCGGCGGCGGTGACTCGAACAAGCCGATTGCGACCTACAAGTATCGGGTGCTACTGACGGCCGCTGGGGGTGCTTGAGAGGGCTCTTGCGCTGGCTCGCCCCGCTTCAGAAAGCTGCGCGCTGCAGCAGCGGGCCCTCGGCCATCATGACGATTGTCGCCGTCGTCGTTGCTGTCGCCGTATTACCACCCGTTTCGATTCTCTCAAGACGCCTGCCAGCCATCTGTTTTTTGTTATCGTGGCACAATGAGGAGATGGGTGATGACGACGAGGACCTGTTGATGATGATGGTGATGATGATGATCGTGATGATGATGATGCTGATGCTAATCAGATGAGGACGATGGTGAGCATGGCGGCGGCGATGCTGATGCTGATGCTGATGATGACGATGCTGATAATGATGCTCATAATGATGATGGTGCTTACGATTACGACGGTGGTGATGATGGTGATGATGAGGAGGATGAGTGTGAAGACGCGGTGGACATGGAGGAGGAACAAGAGAAGGAGGAGGGTTATGCGGCAGGGTGTGCGCGCCTTGGACGGCTCCGTGGCCGAAGGAGCTTGGGAGACGCGCCGCGTCCGCGCGCGCGCTCGGGGTGGACATCAGCCGTGCCAGCCATGCCGGCGACGTCGTTGCCGTTCACATTTGCGGTCGCCGGGCACGGCAGCAGGATTTAGTTGACGATGCTGCTGATGATGCTGATGGTGGTGATGATGACGATGCTGCTGATGATGCTGATGGTGGTGATGATGGCGACGATGGTGATAATGATGATGATGACGATGATGATGCTGATGATGCTGATGATGATGCTGTGATGATGATGACGATGATGCCGATGCTGATTATGAGTATGATGATGGTGATGATGTTGATGATGATGATGGTGATGGTGAGGGTGAGGGTGATGGTGATAGTTCTTTGGCTTACGCCTCGCCGCCGAACCCTTGGGGGAGAGTCGCTGTTGCGGCTTCTGGGTGCTGCGTGACTTATGCTTGTATTTTTTGAAGACGCCTACGGCGAATGACCGCCCCCCCTGCCTTTTTGGAAACGCCTGCGTGGCCGAAAGTTGGGTTTGAGCTTGGCCGAGCTATCGGGCCTCGCGTTCCCCGAGTGGGTTTCGAAAGCCTTCGGGGAAGACGGAGTCGGGCGAGCTATCGGACCAGGTGGTTTCCGAGCTTTCGGGCTTCCTGGAGGACTCAGGGGTCTTGGGCCCTCTTGGAGGCCTTTGGAGGGTCTTTAGGGCAGTCTTGGGCCATCTTCAGGCCATGTGGGGCCGTCTTGGGTGCATCTTGGGGCCATCTTCGCCGTCTTGGAAGCCTTCTTGGCCGGCCGTCTTGGAGACATCTTGGAGGCCATCTTGGCCGTCTTGGAGGCCATCTTGGGCGTCTTGGGGGCCTCTTGGGCCGTCTTGGGGTCCTGTTGAGGCCCTCTTGGAGGCCTCTTGACCTGTCATGGGGCCTGTCCGGATAGCCTGTGAGGCCCCTCTAGATACGTTTTGGAGCTCTCTTAGGACCGTCCTGCCGTTCCCCCCGGCCGGTGCTATAGTTTCTGGGGCCTTCGTGGGGCGCCTGGAGGCCGTCGTGGAGCCTTCTTGGGAGCCTCTTCGGGTGCCAGAGGTTGATCTCGGAGGTTTATTGGGCCGTTATGGGCCTCGTGGAAGCCCAAGCAGCGAATATGCTGAAAGTGTATCTTTACCTGGGGAATGGGACGGTTTTTGCTTTTGGAGGCCTGCTTGGAGCGCCTCGTGGTCGCGTATGCAAACGTCTTGGACGCCCATGGGGCTGTCTGGAGGCGATCTTGGGCGGTTTGGACCGAATCGTCCCCGCGTGGGCCGTCCGGACAGCCTTTGGGAGCCCTCTTGCCCCGTTTTGGAGCCCTCTTGGGACCGTCCTGCGGCTTTCCTGGGCCGTTGCTGTGGTTTCTGGAGCCTCCGTGGATCGCCCAGACGCCGTCTTGGAGCCTTTTTGAGAGCCTCTTGGGCTGGCGAGGGTCGATCTTGGAGGTTTATTGGGCCGTTGTGGGCCTCGTGGAAGCCCAAGAAGCGAACGTGCTGAAAATGTATGTTTTACCTGGGGAATGGGACGGTTTTTGCTTCTGGAGGCCTGCTTGGAGCGCCTCGTGGTCGCGTTTTCAAACGTCTTGGACATCCATGGGGCCGTCTGGCGGCGATCTTGGGCGGTCCGTCTGGACAGCCTTTGGGAGCCCTCTTGCCCCGTTTTGAAGCCCTCTTGGGACCGTCCTGCGGCTTTCCTAAGCCGTTGCTATGGTTTCTGGAGCCTCCGTGGATCGCCCGGACGCCGTCTTGGAGCCTTTTTGGGAGTCTCATGGGCTGGCGAGGGTCGATCTTGGAGGCTTCTTGGGCCGCTGTGGGCCTCGTGGAAGCCCAAGAAGCGAATGTGCTGAAAATGTACGTTTTACCTGGGGAATGGGACGGTTTTTGCTTTTGGAGGCCTGCTTGGAGCGCCTCGTGGTCGCGTTTTCAAACGTCTTGGACACCCATGGGGCTGTCTGGCGCCGTCCGGACAGCCTTTGGGGGCCCTCTTGCCCCTTTTTGAAGCCCTCTTGGGACCGTCCTGCGGCTTTCCTTAGCCGGGCCGTTGCTATGGTTTCTGAAGCCTCCGTGGATCGCCTGGACGCGGTCTTGGAGCCTTTTTGGGAGTCTCTTGGGCTGGCGAGGGTCGATCTTGGTTGGAGGCTTCTTGGGCCGTTGAACGGCCGCCGTTCTGCGCCGCGTGGACGCCGAATGGGCGAATGTGCTGCAAATGTACGTTTTTCCTCGGAAATGTGACGGTTTTTGCTTTTGGAGGCCTGCTTGGAGCGCCTCGTGGTCGCGTTTTCAAACGTCTTGGACACCCATGGGGCTGTCTGGCGGCGATTCTTGGACGGTTTGGACCGAATCGTTCCCCGCGTGGGCCGTCCGGACAGCCTTTGGGAGCCCTCTTGCCCCGTTTTGAAGCCCTCTTGGGACCGTCCTGCGGCTTTCCTAAGCCGTTGCTATGGTTTCTGGAGCCTTCGTGGATCGCCCGGACGCCGTCTTGGAGCCTTTCTGGGAGCCTCTTGGGCTGGCGAGGGGCGAGGGTCGATCTTGGAGGCTTCTTGGGCCGTTTTGCGCCGCGTAGACACCGAATGGGCGAGTGTGGTGAAAATGTACGTTTTACCTAGGAATTGAGACGACTTTTTGCTTCTGGAGGGCCTCTTTTGGGCGCCTCGTAATATTGTTTCAAACGTCTTGAGGACTTATGTAGCCGTGTGGAGGCAATCTTCGGCGTTTTGGGGCGATCTGTGGTCGATTCGTAGCTCTCTTGGATCGTTCCAGGAACCATTGGAACCTTTTTTGCCCGTCTTGGGGCCTCCTGAGGCTTCAGGTGTGCGGATGATGGATTTCCCTCCCACCCACCCTTCCCAAACGCCTCCCCCGGGGACCAGGCCCCCGGGGGAGGCGTTTGGGAAGGGGGAAGCATCTCACACGCCGTGACCCCAAGGGGTCGGCGGATTTTGGCCTCTTCGGACCTTCCTGGAGGAGCTCTTGGAGGCCTCTTGGGACCTTGGGCAGTCTTAGGCCATCATGGAGCCATCTTGGGCTGTCTTGGAAGCCTTTTGGACGAACTTGAAGGCATCTTGAACTCTCTTGGGCCTTCTTGGGCGGACTTGGAGGCCATCTTGGGCCATCTTGGAGGCCATCGTGGGCCAACGTGACCATCTTAGAGGCCATCATGAGCCGCCTTGGAGGATTTTTTGCATTCGTTGAGGTCGTTTCCGGGCTTTTCCGGGACCCTGGCGGGATCTGCCGAAGTCCCAGGGGAATTTCTTTGGGAAAAGAACCAAAACCAAAATCGAAAGGATCTAGCAAACCGGGCATTCTTGTGGCAAGCCAACAGGTGGCGGCGGATATCGAAGCATGCGGCGAATCACCGCCGCCCCCTGACTTTTTGGAAGCGCCTATGTGGCCGAACGTTGAGGCCAGACCTGTCAAGCTATCGGACCATGTGTTCCCCGAATCGGTTTGGAAAGCCTTCGGGGAACACGTGGGCATCTTAAAGGTCATCTTGGCCGTCTGGAGGCCATTTTGACCCTTTCGGGCCTTCTTGGAGGACGTTTTGGAGGGCTCTTCGACCGTCTTGGAGGCCATCTTGGGCGTCTTGGATACCTCTTGGGCCGTCTTGGGGGCCTCTTGGGGCTGGGTCTTGGGCCTCTTGGGCGATCTTTGGGGGCACTTGGGCCGTCTCGGGCCGTCGGAAGGCAGAAGAAAAGCAAATGCCACAATCCTTCAAAAACCCATGGGAATCAATGAATTTGGCCTTTTCGGGCCTTCTTCGAGGCCCTCTTGGAGGCCTCTTGGGCCGTCTTGGGCCATCTTAGGGCCATGTTCGGCCGTCTTGGTGGGCTCGTGGTCCGTCTGACGCCGTCGGAAGCCGTGTGGGGGGCCTCTATGGGCCGACTTGGGGCCCTCTTGGAACGCTCCAGGGCCGTCTTGGAGGCCATCTTTGGCGTCTTTAAGGCCTCCTGTGCCGTCTTGGGGGCCTCTCGGGGCCGTCTTGGGGCCCTCTTGGGCCGTTCTGGGGCCATCTTGGAGGCCTCTTGGGCGATCTTTCGGCGATCTTTGGGGGCTCTTGGGCCGTCTCGGGCCGTCGGAAGGCCGAAAAGAAGCATATGTCAAAATCCTTCAAAAACCTTGGGACAAGCACTGTTTTTGGCCTCGATTGGCCTTCCTGGGGGCCCTCTTGGGGGCCTCTTGGGCTGTCTTGGGCCAGCTTCGAGCCAACTTCGGCCATTTTGGTGGGTTCCTGGCACGTCTGACGCCGTCGGGAGCCGTATTGGGGACCTTTCTGGGCCGACTGGGGGCCCTCTTGGGGCGCTTCGGGGCCGTCTTGGAGGCCATCTTGGGCGTCTTGGAGGCCATCTTGGGCGTGTTGGAGGCCCCTTGGAACGTCTTGGGGCCCTCTTGGGGCAGTCTTGGAGGCCACTTGGGCCGTCATGGGGCCCTCTTGGGGGCCTGTTGGCGATCTTGGGGGCCTCTTGGGCCGTCTTGAGCCGTCGGATTGCCGAGAAGAAGCAAATTCCACAATCCTTCAAAACCCTAAGGACAAATCAATGATTTTGGCCTCTTCGGGCCCTCCTGGAGGACCTCTTGGAAGCCTCTTGGGCCGTCTGGGAGGCCTCTGGGGGCCTCTTGGGCCGTCTTGGGCTGTCTTGGACTCTCTTGGGCCGTCGTGGAGGCCGTCTTGGACCATCTTGGGCGGACTTGGAGGCAATTTTGCGCCATCTTCGCGATTGTTTGAGGATGCCCCGAGCGAAACGGCCGTTTTTGGAGCAGGACAAACCTTTGCAACCAGGTTTTGAGATCCTTTCCGGGTGGTCGGCGGGACGGGCCGAAGCCCACTGGGAGAATTCTTTGGAACAGAACCAGAACCAAAACCGTAAGAAGTTCAGCACGCCAGGCACCCCTGTGATGAATCAACAGGGGGCGGCG
Source organism: Prorocentrum cordatum (assembly GCA_963575745.1). Lineage (NCBI taxonomy): Eukaryota > Dinophyceae > Prorocentrales > Prorocentraceae > Prorocentrum > Prorocentrum cordatum. The sequence continues at coordinate 14,646 of CAUYUJ010017101.1, forward strand.
GATCGAAGACGACTACGGCGAACCACCGCCGCCCCCTGCCTTTTTGGAAGCGCCTATGTGGCCGAACGTTGAGGCCAGACCTGTCAAGCTATCGGACCATGTGTTCCCCGAATCGGTTTGGAAAGTCTTCGGGGAACACGTGGGCATCTTAAAGGTCATCTTGGCCGTCTGGAGGCCATTTTGACCCTTTCGGGCCTTCTTGGAGGACGTCTTGGAGGGCTCTTGGGCCGTCTTGGGCCGTCTTGGGGGCCTCTTGGGGCTGGGTCTTGGGCCTCTTGGGCGATCTTTGGGGGCACTTGGGCCGTCTCGGGCCGTCGGAAGGCAGAAGAAAAGCAAATGCCACAATCCTTCAAAAACCCATGGGAATCAATGAATTTGGCCTTTTCGGGCCTTCTTCGAGGCCCTCTTGGAGGCCTCTTGGGCCGTCTTGGGCCATCTTAGGGCCATGTTCGGCCGTCTTGGTGGGCTCGTGGTCCGTCTGACGCCGTCGGAAGCCGTGTGGGGGGCCTCTATGGGCCGACTTGGGGCCCTCTTGGAACGCTCCAGGGCCGTCTTGGAGGCCATCTTTGGCGTCTTTAAGGCCTCCTGTGCCGTCTTGGGGGCCTCTCGGGGCCGTCTTGGGGCCCTCTTGGGCCGTTCTGGGGCCATCTTGGAGGCCTCTTGGGCGATCTTTCGGCGATCTTTGGGGGCTCTTGGGCCGTCACGGACCGTCGGAAGGCCGAAAAGAAGCATATGTCAAAATCCGTCAAGCACCTTAGGAAACTGACGGTTTTTTGCCTTTTCGGGCCTTCCTGGAGGCCCTCTTGGGGGCCTCTTGGGCCGTCATGGGGCCCTCATGGGGGCCTCTTGGACGATCTTGGAGGCCGAGAAGAAGCAAATTCCACAATCCTTCAAACACCTAAGAACAATCAATGATTTCGGCCTCTTCGGGCCCTCCTGGAGGACCTCTTGGAGGCCTCTTGGGCCGTCTGGGAGGCCTCTGGGGGGCATCTTGGGCCGTCTTGGGCCGTCTTGGACTCTCTTGGGCAGTCTTGGAGGCCGTCTTGGACCATCTTGGGCGGACTTGGAGGCCATCTCGGGCCATCTTCGCGATTTTTGAGGATGTCCCGAGCGAACGGCACGGTGGCGGGACGGGCCGAAGCCCCAGGGAGAGTTCTTTGGGAAAAAGAACCAAAGCCAAAACCGAGAGGGTCCAACACGCCAGGCACCCCTTTGATACATCAAAAGGGGGCGGCGGATCGAAGACGCCTACGGCGAACCACCGCCGCCCCCTGCCTTTTTGGAAGCGCCTATGTGGCCGAACGTTGAGGCCAGACCTGCCAAGCTATCGGACCATGTGTTCCCCGAATCGGTTTGGAAAGTCTTCGGGGAACACGTGGGCATCTTAAAGGTCATCTTGGCCGTCTGGAGGCCATTTTGACCCTTTCGGGCATTCTTGGAGGACGTCTTGGAGGGCTCTTGGGCCGTCTTGGAGGCCATCCTGGGCGTCTTGGAGACCTCTTGGGCCGTAAAAACAAATGCCACAATCCTTCAGCAACCCAAGGGAAATCAATGGATTTGTTATTATCGGGCCTTCCTGGAGGCCCTCTTGGAGGCCTCTTGGGCCGCCTTGGGCCATCTTAGGGCCATGTTCGGCCGTCTTGGTGGGCTCCTGGTCCGTCTGACGCCGTCGGAAGCCGTGTGGGGGGCCTCTATGGGCCGACTTGGGGCCCTCTTGGAACGCTCCAGGGCCGTCTTGGAGGCCATCTTGGGCGTCTTAAAGGTCTCCTGTGCCGTTTTGGGGGCCTCTTGGGGCCGTCTTGGGGCCTTCTTGGGCCGTTCTGGGGCCATCTTGGATGCGAATCAACAGGGGGCGGCGGATCTAGTGTCCTTCGGCCCATCCCGCCTCCGTGCTTGGGTTGTGGTTCAGAGGCCTCTTGGATGTGCGCTGAGATCTCGTGAGAAGCCTCTCGGGAGCCTGCCCGCGGCAGTTTGGATGCCGCTGGGGGGCTGTGCTCGGGTCTCTCGGGGCCTCTTTTGGGCCTCTTGGGGGCCTCTTGGGGGCCTCTCGGGGCCCCCAGGGGGGCCTCTTGGGGCCTCCCAGGGGCCTCTTGGGGCGGAAAGCTAGAAGTTTCGGTTCGTGGTCCCCTTCTTGGGCCCCTCTTGGGCTGTCTTGAGCCCCTCTTGGGGCCCTCTTGGGGCCCTCTTGGGCCGTCTTGGGGCCTTCCTGGGGGCCTCTTGGGCCGTCTTGTGGCGGTCTTCGGGGCCTCTTGGGTCTTGGGCTGTCTTCGAGCGTCGGAAGCCGGAAAAGGCGAGAAAGCCAGCAATTGAAGAGAACACAGATGAAAATCAACGAGGTTCATTTTCGGGAAAGTATGTCGTCTGGATGCCTCTGGAAGCGGATGTAAAGGTCGGAGGCGTCGCCTGGACGGATATCACATTCTGGTCGACCAGGGGCAGTGCATTCTCGAGCAGCTCCAGAAGGTTTCCCTGGCCAGGGGTAGTAGGGGGGACAGCGGGCCCCCTCCGCAAGACGGCGAGGTCGCCGCGTGTCGTTCCCTGGTGCATGAGCTCCAGTGGGTGGGGAGAGAGACCGGGGCTGAGGCCGCGGGAACGGCGTCAGTCCTTGCCACCAGGGTCAACGGCCCTGCCGTGAAGGACCTTCTTAGAAGCCAGTAACATGGTACTCCAGATTTTGTAAGAAAGGGAGGGGGGTCTCATTTCGGGGGGGGTCTCTTCCAGGCTATCTTGGAGGGCCTGGGGGGTCGGGGGACGATGTTTTGGAGGGTTCTCCCACGGGGGAGGTCTGAAATGGCTTGTCTTGGAGGGTCCAGACCCCCTCCCTTTTATTACGAAATCTGGAGTAGACCATCTCAGGTCCACCGTCTCTCTCCTTGTGCTCGTGTGACGCTTTAGGCTGGGCGGTCTCGCCCTGGCGAGATTGCGGTGAAATCGGAGCGGAGGGCGGGGGCGGTCTACAACGTCCCCAGGAGGCCCGGCATATCTACGTTGCTGACAAGTCGTTGCCCCATGGGTCGAGGGCCCGAGTCGCTCCCATGACGTGAAGACTTGGAAAGACAGAAGGCAGCTCGCCTCCGCCCTTGCCGGAGAAATCATCGCCTTCTCGAGCGCGTTAGGCCGAGTGGCTTCACCGGTTGATGCTTGACGATGCCTGAGGCAACGTGGTCAATCGGACACGAAATGAAGACACGAGGCCTTCCATTGCCTTCTGTAAAGAGGAGTTCTATGCGTTAGGTGAACCTTCACAGGGGGCAGCGTCAGCAACGTCGACGCCACAGGGGCATGCGGCACGCTCTCTAAACTCGCTGGCGTTAATCATGACAGGATGGCAGCCGTCGACGTAGCAGCAGTTTGGAACACTATGGGTCGGTTCAGGAGCGCGACCAGATGGATGCCACGCCCTGTCATGCCTGTTGACTTGTTGACTAAGTCGCACTTGGCCAAGACTAAAGTAAGGCGTGATGCGCCTGACAGCGGAGGAGACCTTCAGCCAGGGAAGAGTGGGCGATCCTGGGACCAGTGTTCTTGGGCGGAGTCGAGACGGCAACTCCAGAAAGCCTTCCATGGTGGCCGTTCTCTGCTCTTCTTCCTTTCGCTCGTCGGTTTTGTTTCGCGGCAGTTCTCTATAGACGGTGTAGAATGATTATGCTTGGGCTCTGCACTTTTCCGTCCTGCCCCATGCTCTCGCAGTGCCGGCGACTGCTTATATTCGAAGGTCGCTAAGGCCAGAGAGGGAGAGAGAGAGAGAGAGAGGGATGATGCCCATCATGTCAGACAGCGTATCAACGGCTATGTATCTTTTCCGTGCAAGACGATGAGGACGTCTTGGACGAGGGCAGGGAATTAACCTGAAAGTCCTCCAGAAGGGTCTGTGGGATCAGCGAGGAAACAGAGAGTCATCTCAAGAGTGGGCTTCTCTGGGCTGGACCCATTCATCTGTTCGAGCCCATGGTTTTCTGGGGAACTTATGTCCTCTGGCGATGCAGCTTGGTAGGGTCCCCTTTCCCTCGCTCTGTTTGTCCTTGAACACTCCGCGCACTTGTCCATCGCTCCAGCATCTACCCATCACCGGTCACTACTTCAAATTCCCTTTTTTGTTTTTCTCGTTGTGTCAGTGCTGTTCGGTATCGTGTACGTTACTCGTGTGGAGCGCCTGGCGGAACAAGCAGCATCGTCTTCGTCGATTGCTCTGGCTGGGGAGACGAAGTCACGGTAGCAGATACATGTAATTCTTCATCTCTACATCTGTACACACATAAAGTGCGTTCCATGGAGACATACGCACACTCACACTTATGTCTACATCATCAGGTCTACACATGTTTATGTATATGTATATGCACATGTATATGTATAGGTGTGTGCATGTGTTTATACCATGCATGTGCACATGCATACACTTATATACACGTACATATGTATATACATATAGGTGCATATGTATATATATATATATATACATATATGTATATATGTTTTTTTACACTTGCATATGTATGCGTACATGTGTATGTATAATATGCATAGGTTTGTATATGTATATGTAGATGTGCATTTATATATCTATATACATATATATAGATGTATAGGTGTATGCGTATACATTTAGATATGTATATGTGTATAGGCATGTGCAGGTATATGCATATTGTACATGCATCGGTCCATGCACCATACACACATACAACTATGCATACGTGCATGCACACACGCGTGCGCAGATGCACGGCCATGCATACACGCACAGACACACACCCTCCATGGGCGCCCCCAGGGGGTTCCGGGGGTGTCCCAGCGCTCCCGAGACGGCCCGGGCCCGCCCCGAGTCGAGCCACAGCAGGCTAAGCGGGTGCCAAGAGGGCTCAAGACGGTCTCAAGAGGCCCCGAAGACGCCGAAGATGCTCTCAAGATGGCCGACAAGGACCCTAGCACGCTCCAGGACGGCCTCAGGAGGCTCCCCAAGAGGGCCCTGGGAGGCAAACGTCACAAACTTTTCCGAGGGTTTTTGGAGGATTTGGCGTTCTCGCTTTTCCCGCTTCCCAACTCCCTCACGGCCTCGGAGGCCCGTCAGATCGCTCCAAGACGGCCCACGAGGCCCTGAAGAGGGCCCCAAGACGGCCCAGGAGGCCTCCCAGACAACCCAAGTGTGGCCCAAGAACGCCCCAAGAGGGGGCCCAGAGGGAACCACGAACTGATATTTCGAGGTCTCTGGCCCTAGAGGCCCCCAGTAGGCCCCTGGAGGCCACCAAGCTCCCAAGAAGCCCTGTGAGGCCCCCAAGAGGCCCCGAGGAAGCCCCAAGAGGTCCCCAAGGGGCTTCCAGGTAACGCCTAAGAGGCCCCCCGACCAACCCAACCAAATCATGTCCCCAGAAAGCCTTCTGGGGATATGTTCCATCATGGGCCCGAGAGTCTCTGGAGGCCCCGAGGTATTATCACGCTGCTGGAGAGCTGCCTGGGAAGTTGTCTGGGAACACGATTGATCGCCTTCTCTGCCGACGGAGACGATGGCGGCGGCAGCGGCGACGAAGACGACGCCGAACTCCGAACTTCGATGTTCGAAACGGTTGTTCGGCGCTTCCTGCCTCCGGGGCCGCTCTCGGGCCCTGGGGTCGTCACGGGCTTCGATCTGGAGTGGAAAACTGTGCTGGATGGATCCTGGGAGGGGTCCATCCGACGACGACGACGACGAAGACGACGAAACGACGAAGACGAGAAGGAGGACGATGACGACGACGGCGCGCCCCAAGAGGCGACGACGACATTGCGACGACGACGACGGCACGCCCCGACAGGCTCCCCAAGACGCCCCCCAAAACCATGTTCCCAGAAGACTTCTGGGATCCTGATCTATCAGGCCTCTGCCTCCCTACGCGACGATCATCCCCGAAAGCCTTCCAGAATGCGGATTGACATGCGTGGACTTCTCACTGGCCATATTGCGTTCAGCGTTATGGACACTTTTTCACTTCCCGTTCAAACCATCTGTGGTCCATTACTTCAGTGAAGCAGAGAAAGCACGCGCGCGCTTCGCCTGTGCTAAGGTTCTAATATAGAACTTTGGTATGCATATCTGCTCACATGTATAGGCGTCTACACAATGCCTTGTTGGTAATGTGAGACCGAGGGGACAACAGGACTGGGATGTGCGGGGATGTGGAAGGATACCGGGGGAGAAAGGGAGAGGGATAGGGCCGGGGCGGGAGAGGTATGAGGATGTGGAGGAGGGAGGCCGCATCTTCGACGGTGAGCCGCCCATGGACGCGGGGTCGCCGCAGAAGTTGGCAACGCCAGAGCCGCGGTCCAACAGGCGGGGCCCCGCCTGGTCGGGGTCGGCTGTCCGCTGGTGCCCGGCGTGGTCTTCGGGCGGAGGTTTTGGGTGCAGAGCAAGCGCGATATATGCGGAGGATGACGAGGGGGAGAGGGGCAGGAGGCGAGTGATAGGGAGGGGGTGTGACGCGGATGAGGCGCAGGAAGTGGAGGGGAATCCCCACAACAGGGAAAGGCGCTAGCGCAGAGAAACAGCCTACATCGAGGGACAACCCACACCGAGGAACGGCATATGGCGCCCACCGCCCGCCCTAGAGTTTTCGTTGCGCCCGTGCGGCCAGAGTCTGGGGCGCCCCCCGCCCGCCGTAACTTTTCCTCACTCGTGCCAGGCCAACGTCAAGGGACCCCCCCGCCCGCCCTGTATTTTTCCTCACGCCGGCTAGGCCAAAGTCTAGGGTGCGCCAGCCCGCCCTAGACTTCACCTCGCGCCTGCTAGGCCACAATTTTATGCCCCCCCCCTCGCGCTCTGGACTTTCCATTGCGGCGGCTAAGCCGAAGTCCAGGGCGACCACGTAGAGTTCAAGTCCAGGGCGCCCCCCGCACCCGCCCTGCTAGTTTAACTTTGAGGGTGCCCCCCGCCCGCCATGGACTTCTCCTCACGCCTGCGAGGCCGAAGTCTGGGTCACCTCAGGGTCTAGGGCCCCCCCCCGCCAGCCCCAGGCTTTCCCTAACGCCTGCTAGGCCACCGTCTAAGGCTCCTCCTGTCCGCCCTGGACTTTTCCTCCCCTCCGCGCTTCACCTCATTCTTGCTACCCGTCTCTTCAGTTCCTTTTGGTCTTCTTGTTTCCTCGGTTTGTTGTTTTCTTGGTTCGGGTTTGTCCTCGTTCTGTTTTTTTCTCGTTTAGGGTGGTTTTGGGAGGAGGAGGGTGAGGCGGAGGCAGAGGAGGAGGAGAAGGAGGAGGAGGAATATGAAGAAAAGGACGCACATGCATACTCATACTAAGAGCAATACATGTAGCGTAAGACTAAGAAACATACTACTCATACGAATACAACGAATGGGAACATGAGGGATTACCAGACTGACAAGCATCAACGGAAGCATACGCAGCAGCATCAACATACGCATCATCATACTATTTGTACTATTCATACGCTTTACAGTAATCATGACAGTACCAAACATACTATTTCTACTCGTGCTACGGCTACTGTTACTACTATGGCTACTACTAGTGCCACTACTGCTATTATCACTACTAAGAATCCTAATCATTTTACAAATCTGGCGACTAATAAGACTCAGCATATGTTGACAATTTCTTGTAGTAGTAATAATGCTAGTGGTATTAATCATGACAAGACAAGTAATAATCACACTAACATTTGAAACCAATGATACAACCAACAATCGCAATATTACTAATACGAGTAATACCACTCATATTTAGAGCACTACGACTACTAATCTTACTGGTGCCAACTAAAACCATCCAAGTGTAACGAATAAGACAAACAAATACACGAGTATAGTAGTAACACTACTCATGCTGAGTAGCAATACTAATACTAACACGGATCATGACAC
>CAUYUJ010017101.1:27500-67500 GCA_963575745.1 Prorocentrum cordatum
GCCTCATCGCCGACGCGTTGGCGATGCGGCTCGATGTAGAGCTCGATTTTCTCCACGCCGGCGTCTCCGATGGCTCAAGCTTTGGCTCAAGAGCAATGTGGCTCAAGATCAACCATAGTTCAAGCATGTTCCACAGACTGTACAATCCCAGATTCAATTACCTTCCACCCCGTACTTCCTGATCTATAATTATGCTTGCGTGTTCTCATGGAAATATATTTCGCAAGCTATATCGTCTCCGCCTACGTCAAAGCACACTCGCATGGCCGGCACCTCCGTCAAGGTCGCTCTTCAGCCCCTCGCGGGGAGAGCGAAGCAGCACAGGATCCATAGTCCGCTACATGAGATGGACGGGCTCTCCGACGAGACCTACCCCGATCCATCATCTCTACTCAACGCCAATTTCAGTGCAAGTTGGCGGCCGCAGCGGGGTTGATCAAAGAAAACTTGGACTAGGAGGCAATGCCACTTCGGTGGCACCAGCAGGTATAGATACAGTTGCAGATGCGGAAATGCTCACAGTGGGACAATTCAAAGAGATATTGTTGCAATCGATTCAAAACGATATCCGGGCGATGGCGCAAGATCCGCGCGCAGCATGGGCAACACCATGAAGGCGAATATCAGCAAATTCGAAGACCATCGGCAAGTTCGAACAACGTCATCTTTTTTTCCAGATCGGTAACAAGGACACCCGGGACAGGTTCATTAACACCGTTTGGAAAACGCAGATCGCCCACAGTAGAACTACTTCTGGATTCGGGCTGACCAACCTATTGAGAAGCGGGTCCTGGAACATTTTCGATTTGGTCCACGAAAGCAGTTTCTGGGAGGGGGATACTCAAAAGGAGAGGTGCGTGTTGACACCGACAGCTGCACGATAACAGTTGCCAAAGGGCCAGCGGCAAAAATGAGAAGCGTGAGCATTGCTTGCCCTACGCATCTCGAGGGAAGGAGCTTTGAAGCAATGGGGGGAGTGCACGAAAGGTCCTGGAGTTGAACGCCTTCTCATACGTGCCAGCGACATGCTCGGCCGGGCGAGCAAAGGGAAAGGGAATAACGGGGGTGCGGCTAACCATTAGAGGTCAGCGCGGTGCACCGGATTCACAGGGAGTGCTCGCATAGTCGAATGGGTCACGTACCCATGGTGGCATATGTAGTGTGGCAGGATTGCCACGTGGAGTGTCAAAGGCACCACTCAAAGCAGTCCACGCTAACTTCCAACGGCATCATTAAACACGTGCGGGTGTGGAACATCGCATTTCTTTGTCTTTAAAGTCTAAGAGACGCGCGGCTGCGGGTCCGAAGTCTACGAATGCGATTTGTTCTCTTGGTCGGGATCAGAGGGTCATCGAAGAGAGTCTGGCGGTCTAGGCTTTATCGTTGCACCGTGGGCACAGCGATCAATCGAAGGGTATTTGCCATGCACCGATCGTATGGCGAGTTTTGCGCGTACGGGTTGACAGGTGGTTTCCTTGCAGTGCTAACAGTTTACGCTTTGACAAACACTCGCGACTACGACGTCCGCCTCGACTTTTACACAGAGTTGGGGCAGGGATTCGTGCGCTGCTGGCCCCATGGGCCAGCGCTGTTGCTTGGCAATCTTAGCGCCAGATTGTTGCGACGTTCTGGGGGGGGGGGGGGGGGGGGGGGGGAGGAGATTCTGGGCGCGCGCGCGCATCGCAATGACAGAAGCAAGTGGGGCCCAATGTCAAATAGAGAACTGCTGATTTAACATTTCATTGCTACAGATGTGCGTGGCGAGCGCGTTTTTTCGATGTGCCAGTGGACGCAGAAGAGACCGACTACGACGTAGGTGCGACACCCATGATGGGGGCTTTTTTTTGGGGGAAAAACAAGCAGGTGCTTTCGACCACTTGGATCATGTTCTCGCTGATCTCCGACGGTTGCCGAACGGGCGAGATATCTGGTCAGGCCGGCATAGCGCGCTTCTGTCACATCATATTCTATGTGCTGTGGATTTGAGCATCGGCAGGCGCGTCGCCGACTGCTCGTCGCGCCCGCGTCGACTCGGTGGGAAAGCGTTGCGACGCGACCCCGCAGCGGCGCACTGCGTGGGGGTCTTCATTCGCACATGGGAAAACAACCGAGCGATGGCTTGCAATGTGCAGCGCTCATCATTCCATAATGCTGGAGTCTGGAACGCCGCGCCGTCCTCGGATATCCTCTGCGGGTGTTATTCTGAATTGGCGGCCGGAATGTAGCAGCGCCCGCGGGGGGCCAAGCGCGCGAAGTTTTTTGGATGGGCGTGAGCAGGTAGCCGCGCGCGTTGACAAGTATACGTGGCTCGACGGTTCGACCCCGCTCGGCGCGTGGGACGCGATTCGCTCGCTCAGGAACGCCGGCGCCTCGCCCAGGGCGTCTCCGAGGCGCGCGCGGGGATCTTGTGGGCGCCGACCAGAACGCTGAGATCGTGGCAGACTATTTGGAAGACGTTCAGTAAAAGTGACGCGTCGGGCCAGGAGCACCCCCGGAAGTGCGACAGCGCGGCCCCTTCCGACATCGACGAGGAACGCGTTGCACTCGGAGAAGTTCGCAGGGCAGCCAGAGCAGCGCATGTCCAGGAAGCAGCGGGGAACGATGATGCGCCGCCAGACCTCTTGGGAAATTCCGCGGCCAAGCGGCGCAGCTTTGGAATTGCTCCGGGAGCTGTGCGACGGGTGCTGGCAGCCAGAGGAAGTGCGCGACGAGTAGTAGGGGCGTTTTTTTGTCGCAGTATTCGAGAAGGGCGACGCGTCGCAACCCGGCAATAATGGGCCAATTGCTCTGCTGGCCGTCGGCCACTCGGTACTCGAAAGCATTGTTCTGCGCAGGCTCAAACTAGGAGGGGTCGGGGGTCGTCTCCGTGATCTGAATAGCTTCAGGCCAGCCGTCGCGATTCGGGCGGCGTTCCTGGCGCGTCGCCTCTTTGGTGCGGCACTGGGGGATAGAGGTGGAGAACTTGCGTTGCCGCCTCTGGATCGGTCCAGAGCGTACGACTGTGTCGAAACGGATGGTTTAATTTACGCTCTACGGCAGTTTGGGATTCATTACGATGCGATTCGCGTGATCAGCGGGGCCTTCGCCGCCCCGGAGTTCGTCGCGAGAGGTGGGGGCGTAGAGTCGTCGCAGAGGCCCCGGAAAGCAGGGGTCGCTCATGGGCGTTTTCGGTCGCCGTATTTGTTCGCGATCGCCGCGTCGGTCCCGCTGTGGTGGGCGGGCGAGGGAATCATTTTCAACGACCAGTCGGCGCCCGAGAAGCCGCGCCTCATCACGAGGTGAGTACTTCTCGCTGACGACGCGCTCTCGGTCGGCATCGGAAGCTCCACGTGTTCCTTCGGCAGTATTTTGACGCGTTGTAGACTTTCGCAGTGCGTTCGGTCTGGGGCTCATGGCCGGCAGAACCACATTGCCTATCATTGGGCGCTCGTCCGCAATGCTTGGGCCGGGGGGGCGAAACGATTCGACGCCGCGGCAGTGCCGTTTGGTTGGCCCCCTGTCTGAGCGCCGGCGGAAACCCTGGGACAGGGTTGACAAGACGTCTTGGTGAAGCGAATAGGGGCTTTCCAAACGCTCGGCGCTGTTTGGAACCGTGCGAGAGTAACTCGCCAACATGCTTGAAACTTGTACTGTTTCAGTGCTTGCGTGCGGACTTGGATCTTGCATGTTGCTTGCCGCTGACCAGGAAAGCTCGATGGCCTTCGGGCCAGGTGACATATCCGCGCAATGCCGCCGGCCTTTATTTCGAGGGCAAGTCATGCTGAAGTTCGAGATGTGAGTCAAATTGGGCGCCTGCCGACGACCGGGCGGCAAAGACCATTCGGGCGTCGGAAAGAATTCGCCCGATATCAGCCGCGCACGTTGCCTAGTCAAATGGTTCTCCAAAAAGGCCGAGCGCGCGATAATGTTCTCAGTAGGTGGAACGCGCGCTGCAGACGAGGGCGACCCAGAGTGCAGCGGGGCCAGTATCAGTGCGTCTGCGCCAAGAAAGTGGCGGGGGGCCGATCCCGATCGTCTGCGCGATTTTATGAATGGCCCGCCTGCGCGCTGGGGAGTTGCCGTAAGCCAGTGTTGCTGATACGTTTAGTTCAGTGTCCTCTTCTCGTCGTTGCCGCCTCCCCGCCTCTTTTCCTTCCCCCCCGGCTCCCCAGCTTGGCGCCCATTTTTCTGATGTGACGTCGACCGCCGTCCACCAGCGCACTTGCACTCAGCCGTCATGTTGTTCCGCGTGAGTTTTGATGGCGTTTGCTATTATACGCATTTTTCACGATGCGCCGTCAAGGCGTGCCCTCGTCTGTCTGTCTGTCTGTCTGTCTGTCTGGCGTCGCCGATGCAACGTCGAAGTCGCCGATGTTTCCTTCTTTCCCGTTTTACCAGAAATCAGGTTTCGGCATGTTTCTGCTTGTATCTTGTCCCCCCAGGCCAAGGCCTACTAGGTGCGTTTGCGAGCTGCACGTCGGCACGCGTTGTGTTCCTGGTTCGCCTGAGGTGTTGCAGTTTCACTTGAAGCCTTGTGTTACAAAAGAAATGCAAAAACTATGCGGGCCCCGCTTGGGAGACCTCTACGGTCGATGCTTCCCCCCCAAGCCGGGTGTTGCCAAAAGTGCCTTTGGCCCGCAGTTCCCGGCCTCCAGGGCACCCCTCGCGAGGCCCAAAGGGCCCCATGGGGTTCCAAATGGAGCGAAAAGCTGGGGGGCCTTTTTGGCCCAGGGGTATTTTTAGCACTTTCCCGACTTGAACCCCCGACGTCGTGATTTTTGTTGGTAGCGTCGCCCCCCAGAAGTCTCGACACAGTCTCCGGGACCGGCTCTTCATCCCAAGTCGTTTTCTAGCGGTCTTCAAGTCTGGTAGGGCCCCCCAGAAACCGAAAATTGCTATACACTTTCCGCCGTGGCCAGTGGCGCCATTACCTTCTACACTCCCCCACCCGAGCCGGTCCCCAGCCCATATGCGCTCCGCCCCCATCATTCGGCGGCAAGCGAGGGGGGAAGTGGGACGGAGGAGGCCCTCGCAGACTGCGGCGGGCGTTTTCTGAACCCCCCACGCCTGCTGAAAAGGTATTCTCCTTGAGATCTGACGCTCCGGCAAAAAAGTGCGCGCGGTTTTTGGCAGTTTTCGGCTTCCAGGCCCCCCCCCGGGCCTCGGGAGCGTCAAAAACGATTCACGACGAAAAACCGGGCCTGGGGAAGTGGAATGGACTTCCGGGGCCCGCGCACCAACAAAAATTAGAGCAGCCATATGTCTGCCGTGCTTTCGTGGGAGGCCTAGGACAACTTCTCGGAAGGCCAGAGGATTTCCGAACCTTCTGAGAAGAGACGCTGCTTCTCGGTTCCCCCCGAATTCGCCGCCGATCCTCCTGCTCCGCGGAAATCGCGGCGAAGCCGAATGCTCGCCTCCCGAAGCGCCCCCACCCCCCACACCAGGGTGTGCCCCTGCGGAAATGCTTCGTGGGCGAAGCCGGGCGCTTCTGAGAAGGCGCCGCCAGCTCACAGGTGCGGGCGGCGCTCGCCGAGGAGCGGGCACGGCTTTGCAAGGTCTTCGGCCAGATCGACGAGGCCCTCGAGCGTCTCGAGCCCGGCACGTACGAGCAGGTCAGGGAGGAGGAGGCGGAGGATGAGGAGGAGGAGGAGGCGGAAGAGGAGGAGGAGGAGGGAGGGGGGAGGAGGAGGAGGAGGAGGAGGAGGAGGAGAGGAGGAGGAGGAGGAGGAGGAGGAGGAGGAGGAGGAGGAGGAGGAGGAAGAGGAGGAGGAGGAGGAGGAGGAGGAGGAGGAGTAGGAGGCGGAGGAGGAGGAGGGACAGGAGGAGGAGGAACAGGAGGAGGACGGCGGCGAGTGGCAGGTGGGCGCCCAGCCGATTGACGTCTACGCGCCTGGGGCGATCGCCCCCGCTCCATCAGTGCGCCCTTCCAGCGCGGCTCCAGATGGCCGCCAGGCTGCGAGCACTGGCCACCTGGAGGACAAGGAGGAGGAGGAGGAGGAGGAGGAGGAGGAGGAGTATGGAGGAGCGGAGCAGGAAGGGATGATGATGATGATGATGATGATGATGATGATGATGATGATGATGATGATGATGATGATGATGATGATGATGACGATGATGATGATGATGATGATGATGATGATGATGATGATGATGATGATGATGATGATCATGATGATGCTGCTGGTGATGATGATGGCGATGGTGGTGGTGCTGATGCTGATGATGATGATGATGCTGACGATGATGATGATGATGATGATGATGATGATGATGATGATGATGCTGATGATGATGATGATGATAATGATGATGCTGTTGATGATGCTGATGATGATGGTGCCAACGGTGACGACGATGATTATGATGCTGATGATGCTGATTGTGATGATGTTGGTGATGGTGACTGTGATGGTGATGATGATTTTGATGATGCTGATGGTGGTGATGATGATGCTGATGTTGATGCTGCTGATGCTGATGATGATGATGCTGATGCTGATGCTGATGCTGATGATGATGCTGCTGATGCTGATGATGATGCTGCTGCTGCTGATGATGATGATGATGATGATGATGATGATGATGATGATGATGACGCTGCTGTTGCTCCTGCTGATGATGATGATTAGGAGGAGTAGGAGGAGGAGGGAGAGCAGGAGAAGGAGGAGGCGAAGGAGGAGGAAGAGGAGGAGGAGGAGGAGGAGGAAAAGGAAGAGGCGGAGGAGGAGGGAGGAGCGGAGCGGGAAGGGATGATGTTGGTGATAATGAGGGTCATGGTGATGTTGCTGATGATGATGATGATGATGATGATGATGATGATGATGATGATGATGATGATGATGATGATGGTGATCATGATCATGATCATGATGCTGATGATGATGCTGCTGCTGATGATGTTGATTATGATAATGCTGCTGCTGATGATGATGATGATGCTGATGCTGATGCTGCTGCTGATGATGATGCTGAATCAGAAGAATACGAATAATAATAGCAATGCTAAGAAGAAGAACGCGACGAACCCTAATAATAATGTCAATGATAATAAAACGAATCATACTAATAATATAGTCAAATTAATGGTAGTAGTAAGAAGAATACGAATACACATAATACTAATACCCATGATAAGAAGAATAAGAAGAAGACGACTAATAATAAGAATACTAATAATAATAAGAAGAAGACGAATAAGAGGAGGAGGAGGTGGAGAAGGAGGGAGGGGGGGAGGGAGGAAGGGAGGGGGGGAGGGGGGGGGTACGGGCTACCACAACCACATGCCAGACAAGGGGTGGGGACACGGCGGCGCGCCGCCCCCACCCGTCCTCCTCCTTCCTTCTCCTCAGACCCCACCCTCCTCATTGTCATTTTCCTCTTGCGGTTTCCGGGATCCCTGGTCGCGTGGGTTTCGGATTCCCTGGCCCTTGACACTTTTCAGAATTATGAAAGTTCAGGATTTCCAGAGAGTGTTCCAACTGGTTTGGACGTTTCCTGTCTGCCTGGGTTCCGGATTTCCCAGCCTGAGTATTTTCTGAGATGTTCAATGGGTTTGGAATGTCAGATGTTTTGATCTATATTTCGAGATATATACTTATATATATAGATGTGTGTACATATATATATATATGTATATATATATATATGGACGTTTCAAAATTCTGGCTGCTTGGGATTTTCGGAATTCCTTCTTGGTTTCCCGATGTTCCAGCCCCTGGGATCTTTGTGGACATTTTCGAAATGTTTGAAACGTTTATTCGGTCTGGGTTTTGTGTTTAAATGATTTGGAGGATTTTTTGTAGTTTTAAGTTTCTGGTGGTTTGTGGTTTTCGCGATACTTCGTTGCTTGGGTTTCGGATTCCTTGCCCCTCTCTTTTTTTATTCAAACAAAGATGATTGAGATGTTCAACCAGTCCGTCTTTTCAAATTCAATTTTTTGATGTCACAATTTTGGTGGCTTGGATTCCTGTTCGCCAATATTGCGAACTCGCTGGGCCCGGTTCATAGTCACCTTCTGCTCTTCCTCTTCCTCCTCCACCTTCCACCTCCCCCCCCTTGGTGCACCTGAACAGCCTCCTGGGACCTCCTGGGGTTCCTTCCAGTTTCCCGTTTATATCCTCCGTCCATTCAAAATTTCTGGAGTGTTCATGTGTTTGGAGGCTTCGGAATTCCTGGTCGTGTGGATCCTGCGAGGACTCTAAAAGACCTTCACACTTACCCCAAGGAGGCCACCGAGGGCATCCGCGACAAAATCAAATTAGTTGCAGGTGCTCGGGGGGGCCTCCTTGGGGTCGTCTTGGAGCACTCTCGGGCTTTCTTGGGTCCCACTCCTGGGGCTACCTTGGAGTAATGCGAGTGCTCTGCGAAGGCTCCAGGGAGCCTCCACAATTGCTTCCAAGAGGCACCCAGAGCACCCGCAACAGCAATGATTTTGTTGCGGGTGATCTGGGTAGCTTGTTGTGGCTCTCTTGAGCCCTCTTGGAGCCCTCGTGGGCTACTCCTGCGGGATTCTCCCAGAGCATCAAGAGGACACCGCGAGGGCCCCAGGAACATTCCACGAGGACCTAAAGAGGCCCCCCGCCCAGAGCATCCGCAACAAACTCAATTATGTTGCGAGTGCCCTGGAGGCTTTCTTGGGCTCGTCTTGGAGCTCCCTTGGGTCCCCACTCGGGCTCTCCCAGAGCGTTGTTAGAGGGAATCCCCCGACGGCCCCAAGATAGCCCCCTACAGGAATTCAGCGATGCACCTGGACACCCGCAAAGCATGACATCTGCTGCTGGTGCTCTTGGGTGGCTTCTTGGGTCCTGTCAGAATCATGACTCGGCTTAGTATTGGGCCCCCACAGATGGCACAGTAGAACGTCGTCGAGATTTGCGTTGTGCTCGTCGCCAGCCGTGTGTCCCGACAGCGAGTACTGGAGGCGGAGAAGCAGGAGGAGGAGGGCGGAGGAGCAGGAGGAGGAGGGCGGAGAAGCAGGAGGAGGAGGGCGGAGGAGCAGGAGGAGGAGGCGGATGAGGTGGAGGTGGAGAAGGAGGAGGAGGAGGAGGTGGAGGAGGAGGAGGAGGAGGAGGAGGAGGACAGTCAGGGAAGAGTCTGGTCCTGGACGGCCTCGACCGGGGTGCTGGGTCCTGCCGAGGACCTCGGCAGGACCCGGGAGGCCATCGGGAAGGTGCTTCCGAGAAGCTGTTTTTGTTGGGTGGGATTCGTTGATTACGATAAGCATTGATCGAAGGAGGAGGAGGAGGAGGAGGAGGAGGAGGAGGAGGAGGAGGAAGAAAAGGCGGAGCAGGAGATTGAGGAGGAGGAGGAGGAGGAGGAGGAGGAGGAGGAGGAGCAGGAGGAGGAGGAGGAGGAGGAGGAGGAGGAGGAGGAGCTAAAAGCGTTTTTCGAAGGTCGATGGGATCGTGACTGGCCTGTTCCGCCCTTGTTTGGCCGCCTGGACCCCGAAGCAAACGGCCGTTTGTTTCCTGGAGTCGAAGCAGTCGAGGGTGCTGGCGTGGATGCTGACGCTCAGGAGGCTACCACGTGAGGAAACCAGGACCACCTTCAGTAGGCGTGCGCGCAGGATTCGGGGGCTGTTGCAGGTTCAGTGGGCTTGGATTTTCCTTCAGTCTGCTCTCTCTTAGTTGTCCCACCTCCAGAGACACCGGGATACCTCATTATATACATATTTTCAGGAACAGGGAGCGGACTGTGTAGCCAGCCAGCGCCGCCAATGCATGTCCCAAAACAGCTGTAGCAGTAAGACTTTCACTCGCAGTGCGAGGGGCAGGGTGATTCGCTGGGACAACGGGTGGGCTAAGACGTTCGACCCCGGTGGCTCCAGAGATCCCCAGGCCTTGCATGCCTTTCCCTCCGCCTTCTGTCTCACGTCGGTGTCAAGGATAAGGCTGCTGCTAAGCTTCCATCCGTCACTCTCGTGGGGCAGTCAGGGATCCGCTTTGGGGAGCGCCTCACTCACACTCACTCCTCCTCCTCCTCCTCCTCCTCTCCTTCCTCGTCGTCGTGCAGAGTCCGTGAGCTCTTCGTTCGGGGGCTTTTCCCAGACCGGTCCTACTGGTTCCTCGCTGGGCCCTCGACCTTGCCTCCTGCTATTCTCATCGTCGCACCTGGCCCCAGGAAGTCTTATTTCTAGGACACGGCTGGCACGAACTTTCGGATGGGTCGGCTGTTGATGGTTACCTCTTCGTCATTCGGTTCCTCGTAGTGTCAGGGCAATCTTGCGACAGGATGACATCTGAATGGAGTTCGTAGCAACATCGATTTGAAGGTCTTAGGATGAAGAGTGTCTTTTGGAGGCAAACTAGCCTCAAAGCTAAACTCAAACAGCTCTATTAATATTCTGATTCAACTCGTACTCAACTCTGGCTTGGAACTCTGATTCACCTATCTGGTTTAGCTGAAGCTCTGATTTAGTTCTGGTCTGATCTCTGATTTAACTCTGATTCGGCTCTGGCTGGAGACAGAGCTGAATCAGAGTTTAATCAGAGTTCCAGACCATAGCTACATCAGAGTTTCAAATAACACAGATAGATGAATCACAGTTTCAGGCCTGACCAAAATAGAGTTTCAGCCAAACCACTGATGAATCAGAGTTTCAGGCCGGAGCCCAAACAGAGCTGAAACAGTCCCGGGCGGAGGGCGCGGGGCGCGCTGCGCAAGTGCGCGTGTCTTCCTGCAAACGAAGGAGGGCCTCGCCGCAGGATGGGGGGATTCCCCCCATCCTGCTGCGAGGCCCTCCTTTCCCCCATCTTCTACCGTTTCCTGTCTCCTTGCCCATCCTCCCTCCTCCCATCGCGCTCTTTCCTACCTCGTCTATCCCTTGCTCCTTCCCCCGCTTCCCTCTCCCTCCTTTTCCCTCCTCCCACGTTCGCGTTCCTCTTCCCCCTCCCCCCTCCCCTCCTCCTCAGTTTGTCTCCTCCCTCCTCCCCTTTTATCCCCTTCCTTGTCATCCACCTTCCCTCCTCCTCCTCTTCCTCCCCCCTCAGCCTCCCTAGTCCCGCCTCCTTCTTCCTCGGTCGCCGTCGCCCTCCACGCGCTGTCCCTCCTCTGCCCTGGGCCCCCACTACTCCCTTCGTCCTTTTGTCTCTCTTCCTCGTCCTCACCGTGTTGGTTCCCTTCTCCCTGGATGTGGGTGCCAGTGCCACGACGTGTGCACGGCTCTCACTTTAAAAAACGGCGGGATTAAGGTTTCGTCCCTCAGAATCCAAGCTTTGCTGAATTTTTTTGTCGCGTCGAGGCTAAGCTGACGAGGGATTCCATGAGCTAGTCAGTCAGTCAGTCTCCCCCTCCCCCTCCTCCGTATCGAGCGTCCGTCGTCGCTCCTCGGCCTCAGAGTGTCCCGCCCTCGTGTTCGCCCTCGCTTCCCCCGTCGCTCCGGGCCCCGCGCCCGACCTCGTCTCCGCCCTCGCCCCCGCGCCCGCCCTCGCCCCCGCCCGCAGACAGTTCCACTTCGGCCCTCTTTCTCGCCCTCGCCTTCGATCCCGTCCTTACTCTTTTACCGTCCTTCCCGCCCTCGTTCCCGCCCTCGTTCCCGCCCTCCTTCCAACCTTCGTTCCCGCCTTTGTTTTCCGCTTCGCTCCCGCCGTCGCTCCCGCCGTCGCTCCCGCCGTCGCTCCCGCCCTCGTTCTCGCCCTCGCTCCCGCCCTCGCTCCCGCCCTTGTTCTCGTCCTCGTTCGCGCCCTCGCTCCCGCCCTCGTTCCCGTCCTTGTTCCCGCCGTCGTTTTCGCCCTCGTTCCCGCCTTCGTTCCCGTCTTCGTTCCCGCCTCCGTTCCCATCCTCGTTCTCGCCTTCGTTACCGCTTTCGTTCCCGCCCCCATTCTCGCCTTTGTTCTCGCCCTCGTTCCGGGGCCTCCCGGAGGCCGCCCAGGGAACCCAACGACCGCCCGGGGAAATCAGACTTGAAACAGAGTTTCGGCTAGACCTCAAACATGTTTGAAGTATAATTGAAGCCTGCAGACTTCATATGGACCTTCAACAGACCTCAAACAGACCTGAATCAGAGTTTGGCCCCAAACAGACTTCAAGCATACTTCAAACATCTTTCAAACAGACCTCAAACATACCTCAAACATACCTCAAACAGACTTCAAACAGACCTCCCAGAGGTTCCCCAGAGGTTCCCTGGAGGTCCCCCGAAGGCGCCTAAGGAATTCCCGAGGCGCCCGAGGGAATCCCGGAGGCGCCCAGAGGCGGCCCCCCCCCTCATTCCCGCCCTCGCTCCCGCCCTCGTTCCCTCGTTCTCGCCCTCGTTCTTGCCCTCGTTCTTGCCCTCGTTCTCGCCCTCGTTCCCGCCTTCGTTCCCGCCTTCGTTCCCGCCTTCATTCTCGCCATCCTTACCGCTCTCGTTCCCGCGCTCGTTCTCGCCTTCGTTCTCTCCCTCATTTTCGCCATCACTCCCACCGTCGCTCCCGCCGTCGTTCCCGCCGTCTTTCCCGCCCTTGTTCTCGCCCTTGTTCCCGCCCTCGCTCCCGCCCTCGTTCCCGCCCTCGTTCCCGCCCTCGTTCTCGCCCTCGTTCTCGCCCTCGCTCCCGCCCTCGTTCCCGCCCTCTTTATCTCCGTCGTTTTCGCCCTTGCTTGTTCCCGCCTTCGTCCCCGCCTTCGTTCCCGCCCTTGTTCTCGCCCTCATTCCCGCCCTCGTTCCCGCCTTCATTCCCGCCTTCGTTCTCGCCTTCGTTCTCGCCCATCGCCCCCGCCCCCGTTCCTGCCCCAGTTCCTGCCCTCGCATTAGCGTTCTTTCTCGCCATCGTTCCTGCCCTTGCCTCTTGTCCCCGCCTTCGTTCTGGGCGCCTCCCAGGGCGCCTCCCGCGCCTCCGAACTTTCCGAAAAATGCAGCGCTTCTCCTCTGCGCGCCCTGCCCCCGACCTGTCCCGGGCGGGCGGCGGGGATTGGGGCGGCCACCGCAATGCGCGCCCTGTCGCGGCGCGGCAGCCTGCGGCCCTGAGGAGCGAGCCTCGGAGCCACGGGTGAGCATTTTTTCGCCCCAGCTGCCGTTGAACACTTCTGGGCAGGGCCGCGCAGGCGGGGGGCGATGCCCCGCGCCCCCCGCGCAGGCCTCAGCCTGAGCGTTGCCGAAGGGCGGCGTGCGCAGGCGGGCCCGGCTCACAGCATTTGGCAGCTGGCGGCTGGGCCCCCAGCCATGACCTGCCGCTTGGCTTGCGCATTCCTTCTGATATTCTTGAAAACGCATGCGCGCGGGGCCGACCCAGCAGCGTTCTGGGCCGACGCCGCGACATTTTTCGGCGGGTCCACACCGAACCCGGATCGTACTTACTTTACAGTTCTCATTCAGACCTAAATCAGACTTGGGCCTTAGGGCCAGCGTGAATTCAGAGTTCCAGTCAGACCTAAATCGGATTTGGCTCTGAGGGCTTGACTTGAATCAGAGTTCCAGCGCAGATATGAATCAGATATTCGTCAAAGTTTTGGGCCTGAACAGAGAAACAGAGTTTGCCCCTGGAAGGCGCGCTCGATCTTGGGATTTCCTTGTAGAGGTCGGAAAGCAGACTGCGGTGGCGTTGCGCCGTTTTCCATTGTTCATCGCCGCGCGGGCACGGTTTGCGCCGCTGGGGGCGCGCGCGCGTCGCATCTCGATCGCTGAATTCTGCGTGTTACTTATTTTTTCCGGGCTTGGTTTGGGCTTGCGACTCTAGAGGTCGCGCGATCCGTTCGATCTTGCGCTGCGAGGCGGCGGGCGCGCGTTCGCCGCCAGTTTCGCCCAGCTAATTTTCTTGCGCGTGGGAGGACAAAGACGCTCGGCCAAGGGCTCGCCGCGCTGTGGCCTTGTTTTGTACCTTCTGGCGGGTAGCCTTCGTTGCCGGAGCCCCGCCCCTCCCGGGTAACGGTGGCGATCGCGCCTGGGGGGGGGGCTTGGGCCGTCCCCCGACATGCAGGTGCCCGAAAGCACGTCGTGCTGCCCACAGGTATATCACGACGAACAGCACCCCGCCCCGACGGACCCCACCCCGCCCAAGCGTTACTCGCCAGTCGTTAGCAGCGGCGGGTATTTTGGGGGCCCAAAACCCAATCCATTCTTGGCGCCTTTCTACTTCAAGAACCGAGCGGTTGTGCTTTTCCCCTCCTATGCAGGGGGCGGGCGGAAGTTCGATCTTTTTGCGACGCCTTCCTACTTCAACTTTGTACCCAATTCTTCCGACCGGTGGGTGCCGCTACCCGCCCCCCCCCAGGGGAACGACTGTTATTCTTGTTATCCACCGAAGCGAACAACGATCTCTATGTGTAGGCCATTCTGGACCCACGACGACGCGGGGTTTCGTGCAAAACTGGCTGCACTTGGCCGCCGCGGGTGCCTGGCGCGATGCTCGCCGGATTTCGCGCGCATTGCATTTTCGTGATTCAAAACTAGATCTGGTTTCTTTCTTCGTTGTCTTATTGCTCGCCCTCTTGTGCTCCTCGCCGCCTCCGCCCCCCCGCGTCCCCAGCCCCCCCCTGCTCCCCCCCCCCCACCTTTGAGGCGATCGCAAACATGGATCAATGGGGGCGTGGTTCAGCGACGGGTCCCGTTTCCATGGGATATCGCGGACCTCCGCCGTCGAACGAGGCGGCACGGGCCGCATTTTGGGCAGGGCGCCTCCCCCGACCCATGGATTTGGCGACCGCGCGCCACATCCATGGATCGCTGCCCTCCAGAGGTCCAAGACTCGGATCGGGCCGCCTGATGTCGGCTACGGGCAAGCACGGCCGCTGTTGCCGCGCCGCATTCAGCAATCGGGGGACCCCAGTGGACGTGCACCAAGGGCCACCCCACTAGGCCTGCACAAGGGGCAACCATGATGGGCCAGTTTTCCACCACCACTGACACAGGCAGGACGGGAGAGAAGGGAGGATGAGGAGGTCCTCCTCCCCCTCCTTCTCCTCCTTCTCCCCCCCTTTCCTGCCTGTGGTGGTGGTGGTGGAAAATGGGCCCATCGAGCCATGGATCGCTGATCCGTGTTTGTGCGCCCTCGAACCCTGCTCGCGCGAGAGTCGTTGGAGGGTGGAAATTGCGCGGCGTTCTGGGCGTGCGTCCTCGGCCAGCCCTCCTCGGGGTCGCCCTCGGGCCTGGGCGGGTCCCTCCCGCAGCCCCTCCACCCCGGGCATCGCCGCCGATGCTCTGCCCCGAAGGCCCCGACGCGCTGCGCCGTCGTCACCTGCTTTCGCCCATGCCTGCTGCCGTCAAGCCATTGTTACCTCTCTCCCTGTTTCTTGTCTTTTTCGTTTCTCTCTCTCTCTCTCTCTCTCTCTCTCTTTCTCTCTCGCTTTCTCTACCAGTTTTTTTTTTTGTTTTTTTTTTTTGTCCTTTCTGTCTATATAGATATAGGTACATCTACCGATATGCACAATCGGCCACTCAATATGAGTACCGTCTCTCCTCCTCGTCCTCTCCTCTACTCTCCTCTCCTCTCCTCTCCTCTCCTCTCCCCTCCTCTCCCCTCCCCTCCCCTTCTCTTCTCTCGTCTCCCCTCTCCTCCCCTCCCCTCCTCTCTTTTCCTCTCCTTTCCTCTTCTCTCCACTCCTCTCCTCTCCTTCCTTCCCCATATCGTATCATGTCTCCTCTGTTCCCTCTTCCTAGGTATCCTCTCCTCGCTCTGTTATTCTTCTCTCTCAATATATTTCAACTCCATTCCACTCCTTTCCTCTCCTTCCTTCCGTCTAACCGCACCACGACATTGATCAGGCTGCGCAGCTTCTCCCTTCCGCCCCATTCCTCTTCTGTCTATCCCCCGTGCAGAGAGAGAGAGAGAGAGAGAGATAGAGAAGGGTAGAGAGAGGTCGAGAGAGGTAGAGAGAGGTAGAGAGAGGTAGAAAGAGAGAGAGAGAGAGTGAGAGTGACCACCAGGCTGCGAACAATGGCCTTTACTTCTACAAGCAGGGGGGGCACGCTGCTCCGCTGGCGCTGGACGCAGTCATGGTGGCTTCCTTCCTCGGAGGACAAGGGAAGGATGATGAGACGGATGATAGGGAATAGTCTTATGATCATGACGCGGGTGGTGACGGACGGGAAAAAGTCCGTAGCTATCTGACTCAAACTGTATTGGCTCAAACTGCCACATAGCGATTACAATCTGAATACCTTATCGACTCATGCCGTAATACTCGCGTGAAAGAGTTGTCACACATGTGCTGTGCTTTCTGTGCGTATGCTTAATGTCGGCCGATATTCGTTTTGCCCCTGGGTGTAAACTAGGTGTCAATCGAGATCAGCTGTCTGCCACCTGGGTGCAAGCCTAGAGTCACACTACATTTGTTTTCTGCCACCTGGGTCCTCTAGCCGAGCCTCTCACGCGGATCGTGCGCGCACGGGGGCTTCATGCACACAATGCTAGCCAGCACCCTCATCCACATGGCCTTCATAGCGCCATCATATCTGGATCATGATCCACTCGATCACCGTCAGATCACCGCCGGTGCGGGCTGTGCACAGTACGTGTCGGGCACGGGTCGACATGCGGAGCCGGGCGTGTACGGTACGGGTCGTGCGTGATATACGGTTCAGGCACGGGTCGGATACGGCACTGTTCGGGTACGGAAATTGCCTCGCTCGCGCACCGCTGCCGTCTGCGTCTGAAGCTTACTGGAGAGCCTACAAGCGCGTTTTACCCACGATAGTGTCACCGCAGAGATTGGGGCTGGGGGGGGGAGGGTGGATGAGGAGGAGGGGTGTGAGGAGAGTGGAGAACGATAGAGGGGGAGGAAGGTCGAGGTGGATACGGTCGAGGAGGAGGAGGCGTGGATGATGAGAATGAGGATGAGGTTGATGAGCATCAGGATGATGATCAGCAGGACGATGCTGATAACGGTGATGATGCGGCTGCTGCTGATCATGATGATGATGATCATCACCATGATCATGATCATGATGATGCTGATTATGATGATGATGATGCTGATGATGAAACTGGTGATGCTGATGCTGATGATGATGGTGATACTGATGATGCTGCTGATTATGATGATGTTGATGCTGATGTTGACGATGCTGCTTCTGATTATGATGATGAGGATGATTATGATGCTTATGATGATGAGGACGATGCTGCTGATGCTGATGCTGATGATGCTGGTGATGATGGTGATGATGATGCTGATGCTGCTGCTGTTGATGATGCTGATGACGTGGTTGATGATGATGATGATGATGATGGTGATGAACATTATGCTGATGATGATGCTGATGCTAATGATGACGATGCTGATGACGATGATGATTATGCTGCTGATGATGACGATGATGATACTGATTATGCTGATGATGATCATGATGATGGTGCTGATGATGATGATGATGATGATGATGATGATGATGCTGATGCTGTTGCTGCTGTTGCTGCTGCTGCTGCTGATGATGATGATGATGATGATGATGATGATGATGATGATGAGGGGGAGCATGAGGAGGGGCGAGAAGTGGAGAGGGGAACGTCCGCCCTAGGTGGCAGCACCGCGGGTGCCGCGGCCGCTGACACCAACGTTGCCGCCGGGTGCGGCGTGGGAGCCATCGTGGGACAAGGGCGGTGTCGACGATGAGACCGTCGCGGTGGCTGGGGAATGAAAGCGGGATGGACGGAAGCGAGGAGGAAGGGATGTGGCGTGAAGGAGGAGGAGGAGAAGGAGGAGGAGGAGGAGGAAGAGGAGGAGAAGGAGGAGGATGTGGAGCGAAGACCCTAGCCATTTTGGCTAAAATCCGTATCCGAAGTCTCTGGGCCCAGACCTTTAGTTTTTTTGAGGGGGAACGGACTGGAACCGCTCTCAGGAGTATGATTTCTGGATGCGGTATTGAGGTTTCACCCTCGCTCATCCTTTGCGGGCGAGTTGCGACTTCTCGATGCCACGCTGGGGAATGCAGATCTTGCAGTGTGTGGAACAGCAGGTCCGGAACAGCAGGTCCTGGGCGAGGTGCTTCTCGTGTGGGGCCTGCAGCCCAGACGGACGGCAGCCGCAGCCAGGACGGGAAGTCCCAGTGCGGGGCCAGTGCCGGCATGGATCGCTCGCACCGCCCTGGACGGCCTTTCGGTTGCGTCTCCCGCGCAAGATCATCCATCACCCGTGGGTGGCTCAAGAACGAGTATCGCAGCAGCCAGCAGCCACAACCCCTTGAGGAACGAGCGCGCTAGATCACAGTGGATGAAACACTTTCAGCATCATGGCGGTACGGTTCAGCCAGAGCTTCCGGGGCAAGGTCCAGCACAGGCGCAGGCGGAAGACCGCTGGGCTTGGACAGGGCTCAGAAACTGAAGCGGTTCCCAAGCCAGTCCCAGCGCTGAAGAACAGGCTACTGTGCCCTCAGCGGAAGGAGGCGAGCACCGGCGCTGAGCCTCTGGAGCCGCAGCATGCGCCGGGCTCCAGGCGCAGGCGGCCTTGCCCAGGACGTCGGCATGGCTGCCGCGCCGGGCGGTGCTGATGCGGAGCAGCGGGCACGGAGCTTTGAGGCCAGATTGGCCTTCAGTAAGTCGGACCTGTCCCTCTACAGGGGGAATAGTCAATTAGCCTGGCGAAGGACCCAACCATATGCAGTTGTGAGTACCGCAGTTGTGAACATCGTCTTCGGTGGAGCTCCTTATGGGGCCACGAATTGTGTGAGGGGCCTGCCACAGTGGTGGTGGTGGTGGTGGTGGTGATGGGGAACTGCATGCGGGCACCCCCACTGGGGCCTTCGGTGGAGCTTGCTATGGGGCCACGAAGCGCTGCCCTGGGTGGGCGAACCGCATGCGGGCACCCCCACTGGGGCCTACGGTGGAGCTCCCTATGGGGCTACGAAACGCTGCCCTGGGTGCGGGAACCGCATGCGAACACCCCCACTGGGGCCTTCGGTGGAGCTCCCTATGGGGCCACGAAACGCTGCCCTGGGTGGGTGAACCGCATGCGAACACCCCCACTGGGGCCTTCGGTGGAGCTGTCTACCGGGCCACGAAACGCTGCCCTGGGTGAAGGAACCGCATGCGACCCCCCCACTTGGGCCATCGGCCGAGCTCCCTATGGGGCCACGAACCGCTGCCCTGGGTGGGGGACCCGCATGCGAACACCCCCACTGGGGCCTTCGGCGGGGCTCCCCATGGGGCTACGAAACGCTGCCCTGGGTGAAGGAACCGCATGCGAACATCCCCACTGGGGCCTTCGGTGGAGCTCCCTATGAAGTCACGAAACGTTGCCCTGGGTGGAGGAACCGCATGCGAACACCCCCACTGGGGCCTTCGGTGGAGCTCCCTATGGGGCCACGAAACGCTGCCCTGGGTGGGGGAACCGCATGCGAACATTCCCAGTGGGGCCTACGGTGGAGCTCCCTCTGGGGCCACGAAACGCTGCCCTGGGTGGGGGAACCGCATGCGAACACCCCCAGTGGGGCCTTCGGTGGAGCTCCCTATGGGGCCACGAAACGTGTGACAGGTGTGCCGAGAGCAAAGGCAAGGAGGGGGAGGAGGGAGGAGGGGAAGGAGGAGGGGAAGGAGGAGGGGGAGGAGGAAGGAAGGAAGGAAGGAGGAAGCAGGCGACGCGGGGCGCTGTCTGTTCAAAACGAGGACCCAACACCACAGGATGGTTGGGAAATGGTTAAAAATAGTTTGGGGACTATTTTTGTACAATGTTTGAACATGTTTTGAGCATTTTCTGTGCTATTTTTCATTTTTCGTTCAAAATCCGCCTGTCGGGGGACAGGCCCGACTTACGATTGGCCCGACCTCGACAGGCACGGCGCGAGGGCAACAGCCGGAGCCCTTGTTCGGTGTCCCTACCGGGGGCGTCGTGGCCTCTGGCCCCCCAGCAGCTTTGCCTCTCGCTGCCCCTCGCGTGTCCCGTGCCGATCTCCCTCCCCCTGCTGCCCCCCCCGCAGCCCGCACTCGTGGTCGCTGGAAGAGTGGAGGAGGAGGAGGAGGAGGAGGAGGAGGAGGAGGAGGAGGAGGAGGAGGAGGAGGAGGAGGAGGAGGAGGAGGAGGACGAGGAGGACGAGGAGAAGGAGCAGGAGGAGGCTCGCTCGCTCTGGGCTGCCGCTCGCTCCAGGCTTGCCCTGTTTCTCTTGAAGAGTCTTGCCTCTGGTGGCGTCGCTCTGTGCTGCTGCTCCCTATAGGACGGCCGCTTTCCCGCTCCGTGCTGCTGCTCGCTGCCGATGGCCTGTTGTCTGAAAGGCTGGTGCCTTCTGCCCTGCGGGTCTTCCCACGGCGCGCCTCGCGCTCTTCCCGGACTCCCGGACGGAGTCCGAGCAGATGGGGTCGGAGGATCGCGCCGCATCGCCGCTGCCTCGGCGGTGCGGCTCGATTTGGAGCCCGAGTTTTTCGAGGCCGACGTCGCCGATGCATCGGCGACGTCCCTGATGCATCTCCGACCCCATGCGTTAAGTCGGGCATGGCCCTCTACAGGAGGCATCTTCAAATAGTCAAAAATAGTCTGGGGATGATTTCCCGATTATTTTTGGACAAGGTTTGAGTATTTCGTTTGGAGTATTTTTGATTTGTCGTCCAACATCCGTCTGTAGGGGGGCTTGCCCGACCTAGCCCGTGTGCTCGGAGTCCATCTTGGAGGCCTTTAGCTTTGGGCCTCTGCTCGCCCTGCCTTGTCTCTCACCTCTGCCGCCCTCTCGCGGTGGGCGCACGCCCTGTCGTTGCGGCCGCGTTCCAGGGCGGGGCTTCTGGGTCGAGGCATGTCAACATTAAGTCGGGCTTGTCCCTCTACAGGAGGAACAATTCAAAGATTGTCAAGACATGGTCAGAGGACGATTTTTCTTAGTATTTTCATAATTTTGGAGGTCTGTTTTAACTGCTTCTAGATTTTTCGCCCAAAATCCCCCTGTAAGGGGACGGGCCCGACCTAATGCTAATGCTGAAGAGGCGCCAGGCTTTTGGACAGACGCGATGGAGGAACACGCTGACGGGCTCCCGCTTTGGGGCCGCACGGCTCTTGCTCGAGTGCGATCGTCACACGCGCGAGTGCAATTCCTGCCGACGCGCCCCGCATGCCCTCGACCGACTGGCGCTGCACCGTCGTGGAGGAGGAGCGAGTGTGTGCGCGTGCGCGGGTGCGGCCGCCTGGGGCTCCGCAACAGGAGAGGGGGGGCCAGGAGGCAAGGGGTAAAACAGGGCTAGGATCGGGATACATCGCCCCAGAGCGTTCCGGAGCGCTCTCGGAGCGTTCCGGAACGCTCTGGAGCGGCCGCGGCGCCCAACACGTCCTCCAAACCCGCCGATTCTCAGAGAATGCGAGCTATCCCGATCCGATTTTGTCCCGATCTTCGCGTCGTTTTGAAGGGGGGGGGGGGCTGGGAGCGAGAGTGGCAGCGGGATCCCGCTGCCGTCGTTTTAAGGGGGGGGGGGCTGGGAGGGAGCGCGGGCCGCCGCGGGAGTGCCCCTGAGAGGGGGTCCTCGGTGGCGCTTCGGCGCCGTGCGCCTCCGCCCTCGGCCGGCGTGCTGCGCCGCTCCCCGCCTGCCCCCCTCCTCCTCCTCCTCCTCCTCCCTCCTCCTCCTCCTCCTCCTCCTCCTCCTCCTCCTCCCTCCTCCTCTCCTCCTCCTCCTCCTCCCTCCTCCTCCTCCCCCTCCTCCTCCTCTTCCTCCTCCTCCTCCTCCTCCTCCTCCTCCTCTGCGTTTTGCGCTGCGCCCCATCCTGGGCCCCATCCTTGGGCCGCTGCAGGGGTTGCCGCGGAGCTGCCCAGACCCTGCACGGAGCGCGTGCGGCGCTCCCTGGTGCTCGGCCGCGTCTTTTCCTCTCGCCTGCGCTTTCCTCCCGTCCCAGTGGCTCTGGTGCGTTTTGGGGCTGGTTCTGCATCGCTCCACGTTGCACTCTGTGCTCCAGGCCTTCGCGCGTAGCTCACTGACGACAGTTGGTTTCATCGGCGTCGACAGTTAACCTGCGTTGCCGTCGTCCCGATATCACCACCGTGAAAAGCATCTTTGGCCCCTCGTCCAGCTCCTCATCCTTCCCCTTCCCACGACCCCAGAGACGCTCTCCCGAGGCGCCTGCTGCGTCGCGGTCGCCAGCGCCGCCCAGGACCGATTCGGGCGGCGTCGCGATGCGCAGGGGCGAGACCGTGAAGAGCAAGCCGGCTGGACTGACCAGGGCCAGGAGTTGGGGCCCAGTATGGGTACGATCGAAATGGGTACATTTAGATTGGGTGCGAAGACAGAGAGCAGCTCTTGCTCATTTCGACAAGGACTCGCAGTTGGTGTCGCCGCGGGCGTTGTCCATTGAGACAGATGGCCGCCTGTCCAACAGCCGCCGCTGTCGGCTTGGCATTGTACCCATTTCGGGCGTCCATACAGTTGATGGTGACATCGACCTACGGGGACACTCGGGGTCGGGGCTGGACTGGTATGAATCGTTCCAGAGCATGCTCTCAGAGCGTTCCTCTAGGCTTCCCAGATGGGGTCTGAGTAGATGGGGTCGGAGGATTCGATGAACCGCCGATGCTTCGGCGTTGCAGCGAGATCCTGCGACCCCACCTACTCCGACCCATCTCGGATGCCTCTAGTTCTGGAGCGCTCCTGAGCGTCGCCGGATGCGTCCGCCGGGTCCGCCGGATCTCAGGGATACCCGACTTGGCGCTCGTTTCGATTTGGTCCCCATCTTGGCTTCGTCTTAGACGCAGCGCCGATCTTCCCAAGCAGTCACCGCCGAGTCAACGTCAGGGCAATGGCACACTGCCATGACCCTGCCTCCACTACTACTGGGGGCAGGGTGGTTCTCAGAATGTGGTTGCCAGTCGAAGTGCAGAGAGGTTCGACCCTCTGCCGCACATCTGCTTCAAAAGTGCGGCGGCGGGCCCAGCCTTTCTGCGCTCTTCGTTCGCACCGAGATTCATTGGGCGGGCTGCTCGCCCCCTTGCAATCCGACCCCTCGTGCTCACCTTCCGCGCCTTCCTTCCCCACAGCCCTGGGCGATTGATATGGAAGGGAGGCTGTCACAGGGGGGCGGGTGTCGGCCGCGTCCGATGAATCAGGCAGTCCCCCTATTTGCGGTTTCCCTGTTTATGCGGGCCCGAAGGAGAAGCGCGGCAAAGAGGCTCTCCCTCGCCGTCAACGACGTATCGGATCGTCGGGGAATATCATTCCGCCCGCTAGTCCGATCATCCCTGCTCCCCCTTTCCCCCCTCCTTCGAGGGTGTCGGATGGTGGTGGTGGTGGTGGTGGTGGTGGTGGTGGTGGTGGTGGTGGTGGTGGTGGTGGTGGTGGTGAGGAGGAGGAGGAGGAGGAGGAGGAGGAGGAGGAGGAGTACAAATATTGCTTTGTAGCAGTGTTGTTGGTAGTGGTGGTAGTGATAACTGTAGTAGTGGTGGTGGTGGTGGTGGTGGTGGTATTGGTACTCAGCGGTCTGGTTTTGGCGCGTTTCTCTTGAATGCGTTTGTATTGACTCTGCCGCCGTGCAGACGGACCTGTTGGCAACGGACTCCTCACTGATACGTTTTCACCACGGGAGTCATTTCCCAAGCAATGCTTGCACTTAACGGGTTCTTATTGCGAAGGCCTTGCGGCAGGTGCCGCCGACCCTGAGGTCGGGGAGGAGGACGCGGAGCAAGGGGAGGAAGATGAGGAGGGGACAGGAGGAAGAGGTTGACGAGGAGGAGTAGGAGCACAGGGGGGGAATGAATTGGAGAAGAGTGAGGCGAGCAGGGTCGCTGTGAGGACTTGGGCTGGTGTGGCGGTCTGGCTGCTGTGTTGTCGCTTGCGGCGCCCTGTCCTCGCCTCGTCGCCGCCCGTCGTCTGGGCCGGTGTGGCGGGTTAGCGGCTACGTTGTCGCCGTCGCCGCCCCGTCGCCGCCTCGTCGCCGCCCCTCGCCGGGGCTGGTGTGGCGATCTGGCGGCTATGTTGCGCCGTCGCCGCCCCGTTGCCATCATGTCGCCGCCTCGTCGCCTTTCTAGTTTCTCCGATCAAAAAAAATGCAGACTCTACCCGCCCCACCCCCGGGATTATCTGTCCCCCTTTTCCTATTGCAATTTACATTTGGTTTTGCCACATCGTCCATCCTAAGTGTGAACTCGTACCATCCCAGCCCAACTGTATCGACCCCCCCTGCCATCCCCTTGCAACAATGTGACGAAGTGCACACGCGCGCGTCGTCGCGCGCGCATGCCGAAATCCTTCAAAACCCTTCGGTGTCGCAAGGGTTTCAAAATCGAACGTCGAAAAAGCATGGACAACACAGAGTTTCGCAACGCGGCTTTCCAACACAAGCTTGCGCGCGCGCTCCTGTGAATTCTTAAGAAACGTTGTTTTACAACATGCTGCCAAACGGGCTTCGCGCGCGCATGTCGAAATCGTTCGAGTGCCCGTGCGTGCGTGTCGTGGTGGCACGATCTGTGTCAAATAATACCATGCGGGCCAATCTCGCGCGTTTGCCGCGCGCATTTCGAACTCCTTCGAAAACCTTCATCACCGACGCGAAGACGCCGTCATCGTCGTCGGCGTGATCAGCATAGGCGCCGTCACTGGCTGTCCCGGCTTCGCTGTCAGCATCGTCGCCAGCATCGCTACTATCATCATCGTGTATACCGCTGTCGACGTTGCCATGATACCGCGCCCGCCCATGTCTCCAAGCGGGCACTGAAGTGCCCGCTTGGATGTGCCGAGCGGTCAGCGGTGCCGCGTTCGCGTCGGTCGCGCCAAACTAGCTGGCCGCTGCGCGCGCGAGCATGCGCGGGCTAGCGCGGCCGCAGAGATGCACTGGCCCACTCATCGCAATCGCTTCCGCATGGGTTTTGCAAACCGAATTGCGGGTGGGCGGGTGGGATGATTGCGCGAGCAGTGGAGTTGACATCTCTAAGTTCGGCGCGACATATTTTGCACCGGCCTTCCACCCCTAGCCCGAGGCCGGACCCATTAATTCCCCCCGGCGTTTTGCAATTTATTACATGTGATTTTGCGAATATTTGCGTCTATGCCATTCCAACCAAGCTGCCCCCCCAGCACTTTCGTAGCAGCGCGTTTTTATGCGCGCGCACTCGTTTATCGCAAATCCTCGGTTTGTAGAACTCCTTTGCCACAGACGAGACGAAGTGCGTCAGCGCGTCGTCGCGCGCGCATGCCGCGCGTGGTTTTCCAAAAAAAGTCCGCGCGCGCGCTCTTGCGAAACCTTGGGGGAAAGGCGGGGTCTCAAGATTTTTCCCATCGCATGCAGCCGCGCGGGCCTCTGGAGAGCGCGCGTTGAAATCATTCGCGCGCCCTTGCGCGCTTGCCGGGCTGGGGGGTGGGTGGAGGGGGGGGGGCGCGATCTCTGTCTAGTTGTGCCACGTGGGCCGCTTGCGCCCGTCGGCCACGCGCGCGCGTCCACATTGTTCAGAAACCTTGATCGCCGACGCGCGGGCGCCATTACCGTCATCGGCGCGATAAGCGTCGGCGCCGTCAGCGGCCGCGCCGTCGTCCTCGTCGTCGTCGTTGTCGCCAGCGTCGTCATTATCATCGTCGCGCCTGCCCATGTCGATGTCGACAAGATGCCGTGCCCGCCCGAGTCGCCGGCCCGCGCTACAGTGCCCCCGCGTCAGCGGGGCCTGCGAGAAGCGTTGGAAAGTGCCCGGCGGTCATCGCCATCGCGGCCGCGTCGGTCGCGCCAGACTACCTGGCCGGTCGGCGAGCGAGCCCGCGCGCGCTAGCGCGGCCGCAGCGACGCGCCAGCCGGCGCCAAGCAGTCATCGCAATCGCCGCCGCGTGTGTTTTTAACGCCAAGTTTCGGGCGGGCGGGTGGGATGATTGCGCGATCAGTGGAGTCGGCGGTTTCAAGTTCGGCAGGGTGAATCTCGCGCGATGTAGTGTTCTCATAGGGCGCGCACTTTTGACTGCACCGCGTACCTTGTGCCAAATATATTGCGCAACCTGTGTTGCTCAACCTGGGTTGCGCAACGTAGATGCTGCTTGCTGAAATCGTATCCTGATCTACCCCTCCTTTCGGACTTAGCCGCTTCCCTTTCCGCGTTGCAATTTGCGTGCGACTTTGCTTCATCGCCCACCCTAAATATGAGTTCATATCATCCCAGACAGGCGGGCAGCGGTTTTCCTTCTCATTCCTCGCCAAAAAGACGCGCGCGCATTCATGTATAAAATGTCGCAGGTTTCCAAGGGCCCCTCGCGCAAAGTAGGTCGAAGTTCGCCCGGGCGTCGTCGCGGGCGCATGCCGGGACCCTTCAAACGCTGTCGTTTGTTTCTCAAGTGTGTCAAACTCGAGCGCCGCGGAATCATGGATAAGCACGCGGTTTCGCAACGGGAAATATGAACATGTTTGCGCTCGCGCGCTTTTGTTGCGTTTTTGAAGCCATAGGTTCTCCATCATTCTCATCGAGTGCTGCCAAATTGGCTTCCTGCGCGCGCGTCGAAATTGTTCGAGCGCCTTTGCGCGCGTGCTGTGGCGGGAACCCCTTGCAACGTATGGGGCGAAGTGCACGCGCGCGCGTTGACGCGCGCGCGTGCGGCAATCTTCTGAAACTTTACAGGCTTCGCGCGGATTTCAACATCGAGCGCGTCGTCGGTAGCACATATTCGCGCGTGGTTTTGCCGAATCTGTTTCGCCCCAAAAGATGAAACGCTCGTTCGTGTGCGAACTGTCAAGAAGACCGTCGGGTTTCAATCTGCATTCAATTCGGCCGAGCGGGCCTTTCGCGTCGCATGTCGGCATCATTCGAGCGCCCGCGCGCGCATGCTTGGGGGGGGTGGGGCGCGATCAGCGTCGAGAGATGCCGCGCGGGCCACTCGCGCGTCAGCCGCGCGCGCGTCGAACTCGTTCCAAACCTTCATATCTGGCGCGAGGGTGCCATCGTCGTCGTCGGCGTGATCTGCATCGGCGCCGTCGCTGGCCGCGCCGTCGTCGTTGTCTCACTGTCGCCAGCTTCGCTGCTATCGTCGTCGTGTTTTCCGTTGGCAACGCGGCCATGGGACCGCGTCCTCCCGAGTGGCCGACTCGCGTTGAAGTGCCCGCTGGGAAGCGCCCTTCGGTCAGCGCCGCCGCGATCGCGTCGGCCGCGCCAAGCTAGCTGGCCGCTGCGCGCGCGAGCATGCGCGGGCAAGCGCGGTCGCAGATCTGCGCCAGCCAACGCCGGGCACTCATTGCAACCGCCAGTGCGTGTATTTTGCAAAACAAGCTGCGCGTGGGCGGGTGGGATTATTGCGCGAGCAGTGGGGTTGGCGCCTGCGGGTTCCGCGAGTGAGCTGCGCCTTATAGAGTGCGGCACTTATTGCCCCCGCGCAGGTGGCGCGACATATTCTGCACCGCGTCGGCAATGCCGCGTAGATTGCGTGTCGCAAAGCGCGCGGCGTAGCTTGCAGTGCAACCATCGCCGCGTTCCGTTGTCGACGTCTCCGCGGTGCCGTGCCCGCCCAAGTGGCCGACTCGGGCTGGGGCGCCCGCAGTGGAGTGCCCAGGGGCCAGCGCCGCCGCGGCCGCGCTTGTCGCGCCAAGCTAGCTGGCCGCTGCGCGAGCGAGCATGCGCGGGCAAGCGCGACCGCAGAGATGCGTTTCCCAACGCCGGGCAGTCCTCGCAATCTTAGCCGCATTGGTTTTTTTTGCCAACCAAGATGCGGGTGGGCGGGCGTGCGCCGCGTATATTCTTTTCCTATCTAAACGAGCATTAGGATGCACCACCCTCCACCCTGACTTCACGGCTCCTCTTCGCGCATTGCAATTTTCGCGCGAATCTGCCCCGTCGTTCATCCTGAAAACGAATTCGCAGCATGCCAGACGCGCCTCTCTTTTTCCCCCCAGAGATACGAATGGGGCGAAGTGCGCGCGCGCGTCGCCGCGCGCGCCGAAATTTTAAGCGCATTCAGTTTCGTCAGGGTGCATAGACCGAGTGCCTCGAACACGTGGAACACAAACCGTTCCGCGACAGGTTTCTTACCAAACAGCATGCGCCCGCGCCCTGGCGGATTCTTGAGAAATCCTAGGTTTTCCCACATCCGGGGTGGGTTCTTTGTTTTCTCTGCGCACCTCCGCGCAGGAACCTCGCACCTCGCCCTCTCTTGTCATTGCCATCTCGTCGTGGTCACCGATCATCATGACCACCCGTTCACTCGTTCGCTCGTTCACTCATCGCCCATTCATTCATTATCATGTCACGATGAATTTCCTGGTCATCGGGAAAAATCTCCATCAACCGCGCGCGCACTCTCACTCGCGCAGCCACTTTCTTTCATCAGCCACCCACGCATCATCATGTCGTCGCCCGTTATCGTATTATCGCCATGAATCGCGCCATCGCCCCGCGCCCTCTCCTTCTCATCGCCATCAGTATCGCCGTCGTCATCACCGCTCACAGTCGCTAGCACATTTAACTGAAACCATTTTTTTGTTTGAATCTTGAAATCCCAGGCGGGGGGCCCTTCCCCGTACGGGGCCCGCGCTTCGCGTTTCGCTCCGAGCGGGTCGTCCAACCCCCATAGATCGGGCTTGAACCCGTGGGAGGTCTCAGGCGGGGGGGGCCCTCCCTATTGGGCCTGCACATCATGTTCAATCCGAGCGGGTCATCCAAATCCTGTAACAGTCGTCGCTTCTGGGCTCTTCAGGCATGGCTCTTGAGGAAGTCTCAGGCTGGCCCCCCCCCCCCCCCCCCACGTGGCCCTTGCTTCATGTTAGAATTTGAGCGGACTGCGCAAAGTTTACAACTGTCGCTACGGTTGGGTTCCTCAGGCCTGAACGTTGTGGAAGATTCAGACGGAGTCTGCCCCGTTTGTGAGTGACCCGCCGTAGTAGTAGTAGTAGTAGTAGTAGTAGTAGTAGTAGTAGTAGTAGTAGTAGTAGTAGTAGTAGTAGTAGTAGTAGTAGTAGTAGTAGTAGTAGTAGTAGTAGTAGTAGTAGTAGTAGTAGTAGTAGTAGTAGTAGTAGTAGTAGTAGTAGTAGTAGTAGTAGTAGTAGTAGTAGTAGTAGTAGTAGTAGTAGTAGTAGGTAGTAGTAGTTAGTAGTAGTAGTAGTAGTAGTAGTAGTCGTAGTAGTAGTAGTAGTAGTAGTAGTAGCAGCAGTGGTAGTGGTAGTCGCAGCAGTGGCAGTAGCCGTAGTAGTAGTAGTAAGTAGTAGTAGTAGTAGTAGTAGTAGTAGTAGTAGGGAGTAGTGGTAGTAGGAGTAGGAGTAGGAGTAGTAGTCGTAGTAGTAGTAGTAGTAGTAGTAGTAGTAGTAGTAGTAGTAGTAGTAGTAGTAGTAGTCGTAGTAGTAGTAATAGTAATAGTAGTAGCAGTGGCAGTAGCAGTAGTCGTAGTAGTCGTCGTCGTTGTCGTCGTAGCCGTGGTACCCGAAGTAGTAGTAGTCGTAATCGTGTTAGGCGTAGTAGTCGTAGTAGTAGTAGTAGTAGTAGTAGTAGTAGTAGTAGTAGTAGTAGTGGTGGTAGTAGTAGTAGTAGTAGTAGTAGTAGTAGTCGTAGTAGGTAGTAGTATTAGTGTATGTAGTAGTAGTAGTTAGTAGTAGTCGTAGTCGTAATAGTATTAGTAGTAGTAGTAGTAGTAGTCGTAGTAGGTAGTAGTAGTAGCAGTAGTAGTAGTAGTAGTACTAGTAGTAGTAGTAGTGGTGGTGGTAGTAGTAGTAGTAGTAGTAGTAGTCGTCGTAGTAGTAGTAGTAGTAGTAGTAGTAGTAGTAGTAGTAGTAGTAGTAGTAGTAGTAGTAGTAGTAGTGGTAGTAGTAGTAGTAGTAGTAGTAGTAGTAGTAGTAGTAGTAGTAGTAGTAGTAGTAGTAGTAGTAGTAGTAGTAGTAGTAGTAGTCGTAGTAGTATTAGTACTGCTAGTAGTAGTATCCATCGTAGTCGTCATATTAGTTCCCGGAGCCGTAGTAGTCTTAATCGTAGTAGTAGTCGTTGTAGCAGTCGTAGTGTTAGTAGCCGTTGCTGTCGTAGTCGTAGCACTCGTGTCAGTAGCATTTGTAGTCATATTAGTAGTGGTAGTAGTAGTAGCAGTAGTAGTAGTAGTAGTAGTAGTAGTAGTGGTAGTAGTAGTAGTAGTAGTAGTAGTAGTAGTCGTAGTCGTAGTCGTAGTCGTAGTAGTTTACAAGTAGTAGTAGCAGTCGTAGTAGTAATGATGGTAATCGTGGTCGTAGTCATGGTCGTGGTAGACATGATAGTGGTAGCGTGCGTGAGTTGTAGTAGTAGTATGGGTAGTCGTCGTAGTAGTAGTAGCAGAAAACAGTGGTAGTAGTAGTAGTAGTAGTAGTAGTAGTAGTAGTAGTAGTAGTAGTAGTAGTAGTAGTAGTAGTAGTAGTAGTAGTAGTAGTAGTAGTAGTAGTAGTAGTAGTAGTAGTAGTGGTAGTAGTAGTAGTAGAGCGTAGAGCAGTAGTAGCAGTAGTAGTAGCAGTAGTATCAGTAGTAGTAGCAGCAGTAGTATAGTAGTAGTAATAGTAGTAGTAGTCGTTGCTAATAGTATTAGTATGTAGTAGTATAGTAGTAGTAGTAGTAGTAAGTAGTAGTAGTAGTAGTAGTAGTATTAGTACTAGTAGTAAGTAGTAGTAGTAGTAAGTAAGTAGTAAAAGTAGTAGAGTAGTAGTAGTAGTATAGTAGTAGGGAGTAGAGTATAGTAGTATTAGTAGTAGTAGTAGTTACTAGTAGTAGTAGTATAGTCGTGTTAATAGGAAAGAGCGTGTTCTACCGCTGCTGGCGGAAACCGGGGGGGTCACTACCCGGTTCGAACCCCTCCCCCCCCCCCCCTCCGGAAAACCGGGGGGGGTCACTACCGGTTCGAACCCCCCCCCCCCCAGCTCATCATGAAAAGGGGGGGGGGTCACTACCGGTTCGAACCCCCCCCCCCTCGAAAACCGAGTGGGGGTGCGGACAGTGGTGGGGACGGTGTTGGTGGGGACAGTGGTGAGGGGACAGCGGGACAGTGGTGGGGACAGTGGGGGGACAGTGGGACAGTGGTGGGGACGGTAGTGGTGGGGACAGTGGTGGGGACAATGGTGGGAACAGGGGGGACAGTGGACAGTGGTGGGAACGGTGGTGGTGGGGACAGTGGTGTGGGGACAGTGGGAATGAGGTGGAAACACTGGGACAGTGGAGGGTACAATGGTGGTGGGACACTGGTAAAGGCGGTGGCGAGGACGGCGGTGGGACAATGGGACAGAGGTACAGTGGGGACAGTGGTGGGGACAGTGGGGACAGTGGTGGAAACAGTGGGACAGCTCAGTGGGACACCGGAGGAGTCAGTGGGACAGTGGGGACAGTGGGGATAGGCAGTGGTTGGGTCCGTGGAGACAGTGGGGAGAGTGGAACCGTGGTGGGAACAGTGCGACAGTGGTGGGGGCATTGGTGGGGACAATAGGGACGGTGGTGGAACCAGTGGGGACAGTGCAGTGAGGACAGTGGTGCTGGGAACAACAGTGGGGGATGTGATGCGAGCGGTGGTAGGGACCGGGAGTCGTTTGCTCGCGGTGCGCGGGGGGGGGGGTCGAACCGGTAGTGACCCCCCTCCGGTTTTCGAGGGGGGGGGGGTTCCAACCCCTTGAGACTCCAAGGTCGATCTATAGTGCGGGGTCGAACTATAGATCGACCTGGCACTTTTCTTGGGTCGCACTATAGTCCAACCCATGATTTTTGGCCAGGTCGTACTTTTCTTCGCTCGCGCATTGTTAAGGATCCCCTGAGTGAGGGGGCAATGCGTCCCCTGAGTGAGGGGTATCGGCTGCATCACATTGCGCGCATGTTACAACATCCCGCAGCTGCGAAGGCTCGAGGGCACATAGCGCTACTCTTGCTTGCGCGCACTGCGCGGGGGGTGGGCAATGGTCAAGGGCAAGACGGAGGTGAAGATACGGGCTTCTTCTGTGACTGAGGAACAGTTGAAGCCGCTCGTGAAACAGCACATTGATCTCATCGAAAAATGCCAACTGCAAGGGGGCATAGATGACTTCATGAAGAACAACATGCCGTTTCTCTTGCCGCTTGCGCAGCTCACCGCACGCGTCAAATGGAAGAACCTCCAGGATGTCGCGTTGAAGCAGAAGCCGAACATGCACCAGGAAGAGTGTAGGCGTTTCTGCCAGGAGATGGCGAACGCTTTCAGCCATGTTTGCAACAAGTTCTACATCGCCAAGACGGGGGGGAAGCTGGAGGCGCACGCAAAAATGCTTGGGGTGGCAATGGGGCTGCAGCCTGGCAGGGCAAGCCCGAGCACAGGAGAGAGCAAAAAACGCGCCGACAGCAGCTCCGACATAGAGATGAACCCTCCAAAATCTTCCGCGGCCGCCGCGTCGTCCAGCGCAGATGGGGGCAGCAGGCGCAATGTCATCAAGAACGCCTTCGGCATCAGCCCGCCTCCGAAACCGGCAGGGAAGAAACAGAAGGTTGCCACGTGGAGCCCGATGGTGGTGTTCTCGTCGCAGGAGGACGTCGAGCTCGCTGACCCGCCCGCCGCGGCCCCGAAGGAGGATCGGAGGGGGCGGGCAGGGTGGGGGGGGAGGGGAGCAGTTTTGATTTTTCACGGCGTAACCGAACCCCTTCGGGAGGGGAGCTCGGGAGGGGCAAGTGAGAGACCCGCCCCGGGATCCCCTGGCCACGTATTTCGATTTCAACTCCGAGCCGATGTGCATGGCGATGAAGTTCGCAGACAGGGAGGAGCGGGGAACACTGACGAAAGGAGGCGATGGTTTCTTGGATGCCGTGTTTCCCGACGGCAGGACGGAGAAGACGGAGCAGCCCAGCGCCCTCCTGGCAGCAAGAGCGGCAGCCGCGCAGGCGAAGGCGAAAGCGCGCAAAAAAGGGAAGCCAGCAGGACATGTAGTGGCAAAGAAGCCAGCAATGAGAAAGCCCAGTGCAGCCGCCGCGAACACGGAGACGGACCAGGACGATGAGGGGGAGGAGGAAGAGCAGCTGGAACCCGATGAGCCCGTGGATGCTGCAGATGAGCCCTCGGTCGGCGCTGGGCCCCCCGCTGGCCGCGCCGACCGCGGGCACAGCGTGATGTACTACAAGAGGGGCCGCGCTATCGGGTTGAAGCGGACGCACGGTGAGAAGAACCAGTTTGTGAGTTTCGGCGGGAAGAAGTACAAGGACACCTTGGACGAGGCCACGCTCAGGGAGATCGGCGCAGAGCTGAAGAAGGCCTTGGTCGACGGCACCGTGGCTGACACCAAGGAAGCTGCTAAGGCGGAGGCTGAGCGCTTAGTGGCACAGCGCTTGGGCGACTAATCGCATCCATCCTCATCATCGCATCCATCCTCATCATCATCCTTACCGTCTTCATCGCCATTGCCATCGCCATGCCCGTTGGCAGAGCGCCCTCTCCAGTGCTAGACGACACCCCCTCATCGCAGGGGCGCCCCTCCGTGAGGGGACCGCGCGATGGATTGGCGAGTGATGGAACCCCTTAAGAGGGGAACCCCTTAAGAGGGGCTTCAGCACACTCGCGATAAGACAGGGCAACGGCCCCCTCCGAGAGGGGGCCCCTCTGGGAGGGGATCAAAGGTGCGGCAGTCTGCTTACTCATTATGTGCATGGCATTGCGTTTCCTCCTCGTTCCATCCCTCTCCCATCTGCTTTCATGTTCTTAATCCGCAACCGTTCGACAGAGCTGACACCCGGCGCGCTTGGGGGCCAGCCCCCCGCCCCGAGCTCGCGGCCATGCGGGCGCTCATCATGTGCCTCTCGGCGCTCCAGGCCGCGCGGAAGCAGAATGCAAGGGGGGAGTTGGGGCAGGATGAGGAGAAAAGTAAGAGTGACGGCCACTTGTTTGGCCATCTGGGCGATGAAAAATCAACCCAGCAGCCGAGTTTTAGACCCACCTTTTTTAGCAAAAAAGGGGGGTCTAAAATTGGACGAATTCCTATGACATTCCATTGCATTCACCCCCCCGAAGGGCCTCCCACGAGGCCCCCAGATTTTAGCCTTTTGAGTCTGACTAAAACTTTCGGCCGCAACCGTTCTGGACCCCAGGCTTCCGGCATGATGATGTCGGGCGGCTGCGGCGGCGGGCTGCCTCCAGAAGGCGGTGGCGGCGGCAAGCGGCCTCGCGAGGAGCTGG
Organism: Prorocentrum cordatum; assembly: GCA_963575745.1. NCBI lineage: Eukaryota > Dinophyceae > Prorocentrales > Prorocentraceae > Prorocentrum > Prorocentrum cordatum. Next base: position 61,370 of record CAUYUJ010017101.1, read on the forward strand.
GGGTGCAAGTGGTTAAGGCGCCCCTTCCTGAGGGGATTCGTTTACAGAGACCCCTGCCAGAGGGGATTTATCGATAGAACCCCCCCTTCCTGAGGGGATTCATTCGCAGAGACCCGTGACCCTTCCTGAAGGGATTGATTTACAGAGACACCCTGCAGGACGGGCGCGCGCCTGTCTTTGAGGTCGACGACGACGACAGCGAGGCGGAGGAGGAGTTCATGCTGGACTTCCAGGACCCCAGAAAGCGGTGCACCCGCTCGTCCCACCGCTTGTGGCTTCGCAAGATGAGCTGCAAGAAGTGTTGGCAGTGCGGCAAACACACCTTCTTCTCGGTGTGCGTTGGCAAGACGTGCCAGGAACACCACGCGACCCAGTGGTTCCACGAGCACGGCGACCGCGACCGCAACGGGAGGAGGTGGAGGGGCGGCAAGAGCGAGGTCGCCAGAGCCAGGCAACGCAAGGGTGCAAGTGGTGGGGAGGGGGGAACCCTCAAACATTGAGGAATGAAGTTATGTCGGTTTGATGTTTTGATTTTCTCAATGTTTATCCTGGTCAGTTTTCTGCGCCTGCCAGGCACTGGCAGCGGAGGTGCGATACCAGGGAGGCGGTCTTGGTCGGCCTGCTGCAGGACCGCACCCCCCCCCCTCTGCCCCGCGCTGCCAAGAAGGGAGGGCCCCTGTGTGAGGGGATAAACGAGGGGGGGCCGAATAAACGCAAGGAGAGGCCCCTCTCATGGGGGTGAGCTTACTTCGTTCCCCGACAGGAGCAGCATAGCGAAACAGCAGCGCAGCCGCCGCCCCCGCAGGGGGGGCCAACGCCACCGATAGGCCCGCCACCCGCAGCACTGTTAGCAGCAGCAGCGGCTGGACCCCCCGCAGCAGCACCGCTCGCAGGAGCACCGCCACCCGCGGCAGCAGACCCGCCCGCAGCAGCAGCAGCAGCGGCAGCACCTGCCGAAGCAATGCAGGTTGACGCCTCCGACGACGGAGCCCGAGAGGGGGAGGAAGAAGAGGAAGAAGAGGAGGATGAGGGCGAGGGGGAAGAGGGCATGGAGGAGGAAGAGGAGTCAGAGGAGCCTGATGTGCTGATGAGGCTAGAGGAAGAGCACGCAAGGCAACATCGGAGGCTCTTGCGGGCATTGAATCGCACGGAGGCGGCACAGAGGCGCGTCGAAAGGCAGAGAGAGCGCCTTCGGCAGGAGCAGGAGCGCAGGGCAGAGCAGGAGATCATCCGCCTGCGGCGGGCGCAACAACAGCAGAGGGACGCCGCGCTGAGGCGGGGGGCAGAGGCCCGCCTGGAGCTGCAGAGGGCAGCAGAGGCCGCCGAAGCGCAGGCGAGGACGAGGCTGCTGGCTGCCGAAGCGGCCGCGCGGAGGGCGGAAGCGGCTGCCGAGGCTGCCAAGGATGCGGAGGACGCAGCGCGGGCCAAGGAGGAAGCGGAGCAGAAACAGAAACGAGAGGCAGATGAGCGGCAGGCGGCAGAGACGGCAGCGCCAGAAGCGGCAACACCAGAGCAGCCAGAGACGGGCGCAGCAACGGCGGACGCAGCGAGGGCGGACGCGGGGGAGAAAGCAGACGAAGCCACGCAGAACGCAGACCACATAAAGAAGGACCCCAAGGCAAAAATAAGGCCCCGCGCGGACCAGGCGGGAGGCAGACCCTCGAAAGCAGCGAGGGGCGACAAAGACAAGGACAAGGACACGGAGAAGGACAAGGGCAACGGCAAGCGCCCGAAGGCGAACCCTAAGAGGGGCTAGGACCGCTTCTCCATCCTCCTGGTCACTCTTCCTCCTGCTCCTGCTTGTCGCCCGCCCTCCTCCTTGTCCATCTCCCTCCTGCTTCTGCTCTTCCTCCTTGTCAATCTTCCTCCTGCACCCCCATCCGCCCCAGGACGGCGCGCCCTGAGCCGCGGGGCGACCGCGTCGGCGACGGCGCCGACATCCATATACAAGAGCGCGGCCTCTCGCGCCAGAATAGAGGCGGTACGGGTTAAGGGGGCTCTGCTTGACTGCGGCCCCTTCATTGCAGGGGCGCGCGCGGCTGCCCCTGGCAGAGGGGGCGGGCGATCACGAAACCGATTATCTTAAGGGGAAATTCTCTTTGGAATTCTCTTAAGAGAATTCTCTTAAGAGAATTCTCTTAAGAGAATTCTCTTAAGAGAATTCTCTTAAGAGAATGTGTGGATGTCTCAGGCAAAACCAACAATTCTCTTAAGAGAATTCTCTTAAGAGAATTCTCTTAAGAGAATTCTCTTAAGAGAATTCTCTCTCTCTCAAAGGTCGCTTGCAGTGCACCCCCCCTCGCTGCATGGGGGCCAGACGAGTCCCGCTGAGGGGCGAAACGCCCCTGGCTGAGGGTGGGGGGGGGAGGGGGCGGGGCTGGGCCGTATCTGACGGGCCCCCTAGGGGGGTTGGGGGGCGCGGTGTTCCTGATTGAGGGGGGCCCCTGAAACATCTTTGACGGGCCCCTTGCGGAGGGGCACCACCGTCCTTTACTGAGGGTGAGCCCCTTTAATGAGGGGGGGCAGTGTGAGCAGGGGCAGCAGGGGGGAGCAGTAGCATTGCATCATGGGTGAGTCGTTCGGGCCCCTGTGCTTGCCTGCCGCGCAAAGCAATCCAGAGAGGGGGGCGCCCCTTTTTGAGGGGGCGCGCGCCCCTTACTGAGGGGGGGGCCCTGACACATCCCCTCCCCCTCCCCGCCTCGCCGCTGATGAGGTAGCACCCCTTCTCTTCGAGGGGGAGGAGGCGACCGCGTGGGTTGCGAGCCCCTTCGAGGGGAGAGAAACGAACCCCTGGCTGAGGGGAAGGCTCGACGATACTGAAATGTACCACCACACACGCCACACCCACAGCACCACACCACACCCACACGCACCACTGAAGTGCGCGGGGAAGGCCCCCGACGATCTACTTGCCATTCGCAGGCGTTTCGGCTGCCGCAGGGCATTTCGATTTTGCTGCTGTATCCCAAATTTCAGGGGTCAGTTCCGCGGCAGCCATGCCCGCCCCAGGAGTAGTCCCTCCTCTGCTCCTGCTGGGCACTCTCCTCACACCGTTGTGCAGCATGGCACCGAAGAAGAAGATCGAGGGCCAGGGCGCACCAGCGGCGAAGAAGTCGAAGGCGGCCCCGAAGGGGCACGGGCTCGACAAGCAGGAGGCCGACAAGATGAGGGCGCGGCTCAAGTACCAGTCGGAGAAGAAGGACGGCAGCGGGAAACTTACGAGCACAGCAGAATCCGCCAGAGCAGCCCAGGCGCTTTGGAACGGGATGAAGGACCCAGCCGACCGGAAGCGTTTCTTGCAGACCTTCGCGAGTGACAAGGACAAGACACTTGACTGGTTGGCCACCTTCGAAGAGAGATGCACGAATGAAGAGGTGCACACGCCCTCTGCCAAGAGAGGGTACCGGAATGTATCGCAGGCACTGGCCCTCAAGAACCTCACCATCAAAGACTTTGCGGACGTCCAGGAAGCCGCTGCCTTCGTGCAGGAATGGTGGGAGGAGAACAGCGAAGAGCATGGCACCAAAGAAGAATTCCCCATCAAGGAAGATGCCAAGGACAGGCCTCTGTGGGAGGAGTGGTACTTCGTCGAGCGCAACATGGGCGATGACCAGCTGGCGACGAAGGACTCGCGCACCTTCAAGGGGGCGTCCAACCTGAAGAACCTGAAGCAACTCGAAGCTGCAGGCATCAGGATGGCCGAGCTCCCGTCGTCCAGCGCTTCGGGGTCGGGTGGGGGCGGCGAGGTGAAGATCGAGAATCCGCGCTGGCCAGAGATCGTGAGTAAGAAGGGCGAGATCGCGCGCCGTCCTCGGCAGTCGCCCCCTGCCCTTCCATCTCTGGTGCTCTGCCAGACCCCTCCCAGAGGGGGGCCCTCTCCCCCGCCGCGCCCCCGCCGCCCCTCCTGGAGGGGATGGCGATAGAAACTGGTTCGTATCCGTTCTGTCGTGCGTTGTTTGCGTTGAAAAGCATGTCGGCGCATTGCTTGTTTATGATCCCGACCAAGGCAAATGCTGGTCAAGTATCAGAAGGAGCTGAAGGTCCTGAAGCACACGAAGAATCAGTTGCTCGCGAAGGCTGGGGATCAGGATCAGAAGGACCGTCAGAGCTTCAAGAACTGGGCCGATGAGTGCAAGAAGTGCGTGGACAATGCGGACCAGCACGAGACGGAGATGGAGGTTCTGATTGTGAAAATTGAGGGCGCTGATTCTGTCGGCAAGGACACGGACATGTACGATGAGCTGAAGAATGAGGTCCAGGCCGCCTACAGCACACACGAGCACATGTTCGAGGGCATTCAGCTCTCGGTCAAGCGCTTCAAGAAGTTCCTCAATTGAGCTGCGGCCCTACATCTACATATCAGTATTTACATGCATATATGCAGTAGGGTTTGAGATGCTCTGCCTCGCCCGACGACACGCATGCAGCGCTGCATTTCCGACGCCCATGGGAAAACGAGAACTTGCCGCTTCCTCTGCCAGGGGTGCCCCTTCGTGAGGGGCCGCATGTTTCTGGGTTTGCCAGTAAAGAAGCTCCCCTCATCGCAGGGGCGAATGGGGGGAGGGGGGCGGGGAGGAGGGGGGCTTGGTATCATCGGCAGTAACTGCGTTGGCGGAGGGACTAGCAGGAGGGGAGGGGCATGAAAGGGATTGAAGGAGGGCGCGGAGGAGGGGCGCGGGAAAGGGCAAGGGCTCCTTGCCTCAGCCGCGCATGTCCGTAGCCACTGCAGTGGCTCAAGGCCGCCGCGCTCGCGCCTGTCTCCCGCGGGCCCCGCGGGGTGCTTTCCAGACGGCGGTTGCCTTATGACAGGTGGGGCTTGCCGCCGGAGAGGCGGCTGAGAGCGAACGTGCAGGACCTGATGCGCAGCAGCGTGGTCAGCGGGCAGCGCGGCGCTCAGCTGATCAATGACTGCGTCTCTGCATCTGCGACAGGTCTCTCCGACCTGCAGACTGCGGAGTCAACGTCGGGCATGAAAAACGCTGCCAGGAAGTTCGGGCGGGATTTCTTCAGGAAAGGGTGGCCTCCGCTCTATCACTGCCAGGTGAGGGGCTGGGACCCCAAGTCTGAAACATAACAACTGATGGACTTAGCGATGATGCTTCCTCACGAAATACTTCATCAACTTCATCATTTTGGCGAGCGGAGCGCGCTACTGGAGACGTCGAGTCTCGACGGCGTGTCTCTGCGCCACGTGCAAAGAGCAAGGGCGGAGAGTGGTCGCAACGACCTGGTGGCCCTGGGCGTGTGGCAGGACGGGGTCCCTTGCTTCTGGGGCCGATCGATGAGCGCAGAGATCATCAGCCTCATGTTGCCAGGGGCTGCGGGGCGCTGGAAAAACCTGCGGGTCCCAATCGCAGCGTTCCTCAAAGAGCACGTGGGCCCCAACGCATTTGATGATGTTTTTGCAGTGGTGCAGTGGAGCTTTGTTCGCTTGGCTGCGAAGCGCTGGCCGACGGCACGGCGCGGCGGCTCTCCCTTCGGCGCGCAGGACGCATGGGGGAAGCGCCGACAAGTGGCCGATGCAACCCTACCAATTGGCGGAGTGCTTTGCCAGATCAAAGGGGACTGGAAGATGATGAAGGAGGTGCTCAAGCTACCTGGCTGGCAAGATGACGAAGTATGCTTCCTGTGCAACATCAAGAAGGACGAGGCCATGGGAGCGCAACACATCAGGGGAGGATGGAAATCCCCTCTGGGAGGGGGTGCGTCGTCGTCGTTTTGCGGCCCCTTCCAGGGGGGGTGGAGGAGGAGGAGGAGGAGGAGGAGGAGGAGGAGTGTTTTTGGCTACTCCCCGCAGGTGAAATCGCAGACTGGGAGAGACGCGCCGTGGAGAACGCACCGACGCACATGGCCAGAAGTCCTTGCGAAGATTATCGCTTCAGGCGAGCAGGTGCGCCCTCTCTTCCAAGTGCCGTATGCGAACGAAAAGTTGCTGAAGCTAGATTGGTTACACGTTGTTGATCTTGGAGTAGCGGCTGACTTCATAGGGGGCTTGATATGGTATCTTGTAACGCACAAAAAGGTGGCTGGAACTACCCAGAAAGGCCGCGTCTCCACACTGCATGGTCATTTGATGGCGTTCTACGACAGGCAGCCGCCAGGTGAGAAGACCAGCCGCCTATCGAGACTGA
>CAUYUJ010017101.1:71935-84435 GCA_963575745.1 Prorocentrum cordatum
CCCGGACTGACCCCGGACTGGCCCCGGACTGGCCCCGGACTGGCCCCGGACTGACCCCGGACTGACCCGGACTGACCCCGCGGGACTGACCCCGCGGGACTGACCCCGCGGGACTGACCCCCCGGGACTGACCCCGCGGGACTGACCCCGCGGGACTGACCCTGCGGGACTGACCCCGCGGGACTGACCCCGCGGGACTGACCCCGGACTGACCCCGGACTGACCCCGGACTGACCCCGGACTGACCCCGGACTGACCCCGGACTGACCCCGGACTGACCCCGGACTGACCCCAGACTGACCCCGGACTGACCCCGGACTGACCCCGGACTGACCCCGGACCGACCCCGGACTGACCCCGGACCGACCCCGGACCGACCCCGGACCGACCCCGGACTGACCCCGGACTGACCCCGGACTGACCCCGGACCGACCCCGGACTGACCCCGGACTGACCCCGGACTGACCCCGGACTGACCCCGGACTGATCCCGGACTGACCCCGGACTGACCCCGGACTGCCGGACTGACCCTGGACTGACCCCGGACTGACCTCAGACCGAGCCCGGACCGACCCCGGACACTGACCCCGGACTGACCCCGGACTGACCCCGGACCGACCCCGGACTGACCCCGGACTGACCCCGGACCGACCCCGGACTGACCGCGGACCTTGAGACTCCAAGGTCGATCTATAGTGCGGGGTCGAACTATAGATCGACCGGGCACTTTCCTTGGGTCGCACTATAGTCCAACCCATGATTTTTGGCCAGGTCGTACTTTTCTTCGCTCGCGCATTGTTAAGGATCCCCTGAGTGAGGGGGCAATGCGTCCCCTGAGCGAGGGGTATCGGCTGCATCACATTGCGCGCACGTTACAACATCCCGCAGCTGCGAAGGCTCGAGGGCACATAGCGCTACTCTTGCTTGCGCGCACTGCGCGGGGGGTGGGCAATGGTCAAGGGCAAGACGGAGGTGAAGATACGGGCTTCTTCTGTGACTGAGGACAGTTGAAGCCGCTCGTGAAACAGCACATTGATCTCATCGAAAAATGCCAACTGCAAGGGGGCATAGATGACTTCATGAAGAACAACATGCCGTTTCTCTTGCCGCTTGCGCAGCTCACCACACGCGTCAAATGGAATAACCTCCAGGATGTCGTGTTGAAGCAGAAGCCGAACATGCACCAGGAAGAGTGTAGGCGTTTCTGCCAGGAGGTGGCCAACGCTTTCAGCCATGTTTGCAACAAGTTCTACATCGCCAAGACGGGGGGGAAGCTGGAGGCGCACGCAAAAATGCTTGGGGTGGCAATGGGGCTGCAGCCTGGCAGGGCAAGCCCAAGCACAGGAGAGAGCAAAAAACGCGCCGACAGCAGCTCCGACATAGAGATGAACCCTCCAAAATCTTCCACGGCCGCCGCGTCGCCCAGCGCAGACGGGGGCAGCAGGCGCAATGTCATCAAGAACGCCTTCGGCATCAGCCCGCCTCCGAAGCCGGCAGGGAAGAAACAGACGGTTGCCACGTGGGGCCCGATGATGGTGTTCTCGTCGCAGGAGGACGTCGAGCTCGCTGACCCGCCCGCCGCGGCCCCGAAGGAGGATCGGAGGGGGCGGGCAGGGTGGGAAGGGGAGGGGGGCAGTTTTGATTTTTCACGGCGTAACCGAACCCCTTCGGGAGGGGGGCTCGGGAGGGGCAAGTGAGAGACCCGCCCCGGGATCCCCTGGCCACGTATTTCGATTTCAACTCCGAGCCGATGCGCATGGTGATGAAGTTCGCAGACAGGGAGGAGCGGGGAACACTGACGAAAGGAGGCGATGGTTTCTTGGATGCCGTGTTTCCCGACGGCAGGACGGAGAAGACGGAGCAGCCCAACGCCCTCCTGGCAGCAAGAGCGGCAGCCGCGCAGGCGAAGGCGAAAGCGTGCAAAAAAGGAAAGCCAGCAGGACATGTAGTGGCAAAGAAGCCTGCAATGAGAAAGCCCAGTGCAGCCGCCGCGAGCACGGAGACGGACCAGGGCGATGAGGGGGGGGAGGAAGAGCAGCTGGAACCCGATGAGCCCGTGGATGCTGCAGATGAGCCCTCGGTCGGCGCTGGGCCCCCCGCTGGCCACGCCGACCGCGGGCACAGCGTGATGCACTACAAGAGGGGCCACGCTATCGGGTTGATGCGGACGCACGGTGAGAAGAACCAGTTTGTGAGTTTCGGCGGGAAGAAGTACAAGGACACCTTGGGCGAGGCCACGCTCAGGGAGATCGGCGCAGAGCTGAAGAAGGTCTTGGTCGACGGCACCGCGGCCGGCACCAAGGAAGCTGCTAAGGCGGAGGCTGAGCGGTTAGTGGCACAGCGCTTGGGCGACTAATCGCATCCATCCTCATCATCGCATCCATCCTCATCATCATCCTTACCGTCTTCATCGCCATTGCCATCGCCATACCCGTTGGCAGAGCGCCCTCCCCAGTGCTAGACGACACCCCCTCATCGCAGGGGCGCCCCTCCGTGAGGGGACCGCGCGATGGATTGGCGAGTGATGGAACCCCTTAAGAGGGGAACCCCTTAAGAGGGGCTTCAGCACACTCGCGATAAGACAGGGCAACGGCCCCCTCCGAGAGGGGACCCCTCTGGGAGGGGATCAAAGGTGCGGCAGTCTGCTTACTCATTATGTGTATGGCATTGCGTTTCCTCCTCGCTCCATCCCTCCCCCCTCTGCTTTCATGTTCTTAATCCGCAACCGTTCGACAGAGCTGACACCCGGCGCGCTTGGGGGCCAGCCCCCCGCCCCGAGCTCGCGGCCATGCGGGCGCTCATCATGCGCCTCTCGGCGCTCCAGGCCGCGCGGAAGCAGAATGCAAGGGGGGAGTTGGGGCAAGATGAGGAGAAAAGTAAGAGTGACGGCCACTTGTTTGGCCATCTGGGCGATGAAAAAGCAACCCAGCCGCCGAGTTTTAGACCCGCCTTTTTTAGCAAAAAAAGGGGGGTCTAAAATTGGACGAATTCCTATGAAATTCCATTGCATTCACCCCCCCGAAGGGCCTCCCACGAGGCCCCCAGATTTTAGCCTTTTGAGTCTGACTATAAACTTTCGGCCGCAACCGTTCTGGACCCCAGGCTTCCGGCATGATGATGTCGGGCGGCTGCGGCGGCGGGCTGCCTCCAGAAGGCGGTGGCGGCGGCAAGCGGCCTCGCGAGGAGCTGGGGGTACACGTGGTTAAGGCGCCCCTTCCTGAGGGGATCCGTTTACAGTGAAGGGGATCCGTTTACAGAGACCCCTGCCAGAGGGGATTTATCGATAGAACCTCCCCTTCCTGAGGGGATTCATTCACAGAGACCCGTGACCCTTCCTGAAGGGATTGTTTTACAGAGACACCCTGCAGGACGGGCACGCGCCTGTCTTTGAGGTCGACGACGACGACAGCGAGGCGGAGGAGGAATTCATGCTGGACTTCCAGGACCACAGGAAGCGGTACACCCGCTCGTCCCACCGCTTGTGGCTTCGCAAGATGAACTGCAAGAAGTGTTGGCAGTGCGGCAAACACACCTTTTTCTCGGTGTGCGTTTGCAAGACGTGCCAGGAACACCACGCGACCCAGTGGTTCCACGAGCACGGCGACCGCGGCCGCAACGGGGGGAGGTGGAGGGGCGGCAAGAGCGAGGTCGCCAGAGCCAGGCAACGCAAGGGTGCAAGTGGTGGGGAGGGGGGAACCCTCAAACATTGAGGAATGAAGTTATGTCGGTTTGATGTTTTGATTTTCTCAATGTTTATCCTGGTCAGTTTTCTGCGCCTGCCAGGCACTGGCAGCGGAGGTGCGATGCCAGGGAGGCGGTCTTGGTCGGCCTGCTGCAGGACCGCACCCCCCCCCTCTGCCCCGCGCTGCCAAGAAGGGAGGGCCCCTGTTTGAGGGGATAAACGAGGGGGGGCCGAATAAACGCAAGGAGAGGCCCCTCTCATGGGGGTGAGTTTACTTCGTTCCCCGACAGGAGCAGCAGAACGAAACAGCAGCGCAGCCGCCGCCCCCGCAGGGGGGGCCAACGCCACCGATCGGCCCGCCACCCGCAGCACTGTTAGCAGCAGCAGCGGCTGGACCCCCGCAGCAGCACCGCTCGCAGGAGCACCGCCACCCGCAGCACCAGACCCGCCCGCAGCAGCAGCAGCAGCGGCAGCACCTGCCGAAGCAATGCAGGTTGACGCCTCCGACGACGGAGCCCGAGAGGGGGAGGAAGAAGAGGAGGATGAGGGCGAGGAGGAAGAGGGCATGGAGGAGGAAGAGGAGTCAGAGGAGCCTGATGCGCTGATGAGGCTAGAGGAAGAGCACGCAAGGCAGCATCGGAGGCTCTTGCGGGCATTGAATCGCACGGAGGCGGCACAGAGGCGCGTCGAAAGGCAGAAAGAGCGCCTTCGGCAGGAGCAGGAGCGCAGGGCAGAGCAGGAGATCATCCGCCTGAGGCGGGCGCAACAACAGCAGAGCGACGCCGCGCTGAGGCGGGAGGCAAAGGCCCGCCTGGAGCTGCAGAGGGCAGCAGAGGCCGCCGAAGCGCAGGCGAGGACGAGGCTGCTGGCTGCCGAAGCGGCCGCACGGAGGGCGGAAGCGGCTGCCAAGGCTGCCAAGGATGCGGAGGACGCAGCGCGGGCCAAGGAGGAAGCGGATCAGTAACAGAAACGAGAGGCAGAGGAGCGGCAGGCGGCAGAGACGGCAGCGCCAGAAGCGGCAACACCAGAGCAGCCAGAGACGGGCGCAGCAACGGCGGACGCAGCGAGGGCGGACGCGGGGGAGAAAGCAGACGAAGCCACGCAGAACGCAGACAACAAAAAGAAGGACCCCAAGGCAAAAAGAAGGCCCCGCGCGGACCAGGCGGGAGGCAGACCCTCGAAAGCAGCGAGGGGCGACAAAGACAAGGACAAGGACACGGAGAAGGACAAGGGCAACGGCAAGCGCCCGAAGGCGAACCCTAAGAGGGGCTAGGACCGCTTCTCCATCCTCCTGGTCACTCTTCCTCCTGCTCCTGCTTGTCGCCCGCCCTCCTCCTTGTCCATCTCCCTCCTGCTTCTGCTCTTCCTCCTTGTCAATCTTCCTCCTGCACCCCCATCCGCCCCAGGACGGCGCGCCCTGAGCCGCGGGGCGACCGCGTCGGCGACGGCGCCGACATCCATATACATTTGCGCGGCCTCTCGCGCCAGAATAGAGGCGGTACGGGTTAAGGGGACTCTGATTGATTGTGGCCCCTTCATTGTAGGGGCGCGCGCGGCTGCCCCTGGCAGAGGGGACGGGCGATCACGAAACCGATTATCTTAAGGGGAAATTCTCTTTGGAGAATTCTCTTAAGAGAATTCTCTTAAGAGAATTCTCTTAAGAGAATTCTCGTAAGAGAATTCTCTTAAGAGAATTGTGTGGGTGTCTCAGGCAAAACCAACAATTCTCTTAAGAGAATTCTCTTAAGAGAATTCTCTTAAGAGAATTCTCTTAAGAGAATCTCTCTCAAGGTCGCTTGCAGTGCACCCCCCCTCGCTGCATGGGGGCCAGACGAGTCCCGCTGAGGGGCGAAACGCCCCTGGCTGAGGGTGGGGGGGGAGGGGGCGGGGCTGGGCCGTATCTGACGGGCCCCCTAGGGGGGTTGGGGGGCGCGGTGTTCCTGATTGAGGGGGGCCCCTGAAACATCTTTGACGGGCCCCTTGCGGAGGGGCACCGCCGTCCTTCACTGAGGGTGAGCCCCTTTAATGAGGGGGGGCAGTGTGGGCAGGGGCAGCAGGGGGGAGCAGTAGCATTGCATCGTGGGTGAGTCGTTCGGGCCCCTGTGCTTGCCTGCCGCGCAAAGCAATCCAGAGAGGGGGGTGCCCCTTTTTGAGGGGGCGCGCACCCCTTACTGAGGGGGAGGCCCTGGCACATCCCCTCCCCCCCCCCCGCCTCACCGCTGATGAGGTAGCACCCCTTCTCTTCGAGGGGGAGGAGGCGACCGCGTGGGTTGCGAGCCCCTTCGAGGGGAGAGAAACGAACCCCTGGCTGAGGGGAAGGCTCGACGATACTGAAATGTACCACCACACACGCCACACCCACAGCACCACTCCACACCCACACGCACCACTGAAGTGCGCGGGGAAGGCCCCCGACGATCTACTTGCCTTTCGCAGGCGTTTCGGCTGCCGCAGGGCATTTCGATTTTGCTGCTGTATCCCAAATTTCAGGGGTCAGTCCCGCGGCAGCCATGCCCGCCCCAGGAGTAGTCCCTCCTCTGCTCCTGCTGGGCACTCTCCTCACACCGTTGTGCAGCATGGCACCGAAGAAGAAGATCGAGGGCCAGGGCGCACCAGCGGCGAAGAAGTCGAAGGCGGCCCCGAAGGGGCAGGGCTCGACAAGCAGGAGGCCGACAAAATGAGGGCGCGGCTCAGGTACCAGTCGGAGAAGAAGGACGGCAGCGGGAAACTTACGAGCACAGCAGAATCCGCCAGAGCAGCCCAGGCGCTTTGGAACGGGATGAAGGGCCCAGCCGACCGGAAGCGTTTCTTGCAGACCTTCGCGAGTGACAAGGACAAGACGCTTGACTGGTTGGCCACCTTCGAAGAGAGATGCACGAATGAAGAGGTGCACGCGCTCTCTGCCAAGAGAGGGTACCGGAATGTATCGCAGGCACTGGCCCTCCAGAACCTCACCATCAAAGACTTTGCGGACATCCAGGAAGCCACTGCCTTCGCGCAGGAATGGTGGGAGGAGAACAGCGAAGAGCATGGCGCCAAAGAAGAATTCCCCATCAAGGAAGATGCCAAGGACAGGCCTCTGTGGAAGGAGTGGTACTTCGTCGAGCGCAACATGGGCGATGACCAGCTGGTGACGAAGGACTCGCGCACCTTCAAGGGGGCGTCCAACCTGAAGAACCTGAAGCAACTCGAAGCTGCAGGCATCAGGATGGCCGAGCTCCCGTCGCCCAGCGCTTCGGGGTCGGGTGGGGGCGGCGAGGTGAAGATCGAGAATCCGCACTGGCCAGAGATCGTGAGTAAGAAGGACGAGATCGCGCGCCGACCTCGGCAGCCGCCCCCTGCCCTTCCATCTCTGGTGCTCTGCCAGACCCCTCCCAGAGGGGGGCCCTCTCCCCCGCCACGCCCCCGCCGCCCCTCCTGGAGGGGATGGCGATAGAAACTGGTTCGTATCCGTTCTGTCGTGCGTTGTTTGCGTTGAAATGCATGTCGGCGCATTGCTTGTTTATGATCCCTACCAAGGCAAATGCTGGTCAAGTATCAGAAGGAGCTGAAGTTCCTAAAGCACACGAAGAATCAGTTGCTCGCGAAGGCTGGGGATCAGGATCAGAAGGACCGTCAGAGCTTCAAGAACTGGGCCGATGAGTGCAAGAAGTGCGTGGACAATGCGGACCAGCACGAGACGGAGATGGAGGTTCTGATTGCGAAAATTGAGGGCGCTGATTCTGTCGGCAAGGACACGGACATGTACGATAAGCTGAAGAATGAGGTCCAGGCCGCCTACAGCACACACGAGCACATGTTCGAGGGCATTCAGCTCTCGGTCAAGCGCTTCAAGAAGTTCCTCAATTGAGCTGCGGCCCTACATCTACATATCAGTATTTACATGCATATATGCAGTAGGGTTTGAGATGCTCTGCCTCGCCCGACGACGCGCATGCAGCGCTGCCTTTCCGACGCCCATGGGAAAACGAGAACTTGCCGCTTCTTCTGCCAGGGGTGCCCCTTCGTGAGGGGCCGCATGTTTCTGGGTTTGCCAGTAAAGAAGCCCCCCTCATCGCAGGGGCGAATGGGGGGAGGGGGGCGGGGGGGAGGGGGGCTTGGTATCATCGGCAGTAACTGCATTGAGAGGGACTAGCAGGAGGGGAGGGGCATGAAAGGGATTGAAGGAGGGCGCGGAGGAAGGGGCGCGGGAAAGGGCAAGGGCCCCCTGCCTCAGCCGCGCATGTCCGTAGCCACTGCAGTGGCTCAAGGCCGCCGCGCTCGCGCCTGTCTCCCGCGGGCCCCGCGGGATGCTTTCCAGGCGGCGGTTGCCTTATGACAGGTGGGGCTTGCCGCCGGAGAGGCGGCTGAGAGCGAACGTGCAGGACCTGATAAGCAGCAACGTGGTCAGCGGGCAGCGCGGCGCTCAGCTGATCAATGACTGCGTCTCTGCATCTGCGACAGGTCTCTCCGACCTGCACACTACGGAGTCAACGTCGGGCATGAAAAACGCTGCCAGGAAATTCAGGCGGCATTTCTTCAGGAAAGGGTGGCCTCCGCTCTATCACTGCCAGGTGAGGGGCTGGGACCCCAAGTCTGAAACAGAACAACTGATGGACTTAGCGATGATGCTTCCTCACGAAATACTTCATCAACTTCATCATTTTGGCGAGCGGAGCGTGCTACTGGAGACGTCAAGTCTCGACGGCGTGTCTCTGCGCCACGTGCAAAGAGCCAGGGCGGAGAGTGGTTGCAACGACCTGGTGGCCCTGGGCGTGTGGCAGGACGGGGTCCCTTGCTTTTGGGACCGATCGATGAGCGCAGAGATCATCAGCCTCATGTTGCCAGGGGCTGCGGGGCGCTGGAAAAACCTGCGGGCCCCAATCGCAGCGTCCCTCAAAGAGCACGTGGGCCCCAACACATTTGATGATGTTTTTGCAGTGGTGCAGTGGAGCTTTGTTCACTTGGCTGCGAAGCGCTGGCCGGCGGCACGGCACGACGGCTCTCCCTTCGGCGCGCAGGGCGCCTGGAGGAAGCGCCGACAAGTGGCCGATGCAACCCTGCCAATTGGCGGAGTGCTTTGCCAGATCAAAGGGGACTGGAAGATGATGAAGGAGGTGCTCAAGCTACCTGGCTGGCAAGATGACGAAGTATGCTTCCTGTGCAACATCAAGAAGGACGAGGCCATGGGAGCGCAACACATCAGGGGAGGATGGGAATCCCCTCTGGGAGGGGGTGCGTCGTCGTCGTTTTGCGGCCCCTTCCAGGGGGGGTGGAGGAGGAGGAGGAGGAGGAGGGGTGGAGGAGGAGGAGGAGGAGGAGGAGGAGGAGTGTTTTTGGCTACTCCCCGCAAGTGAAATCGCAGACTGGGAGAGACGCGCCGTGGAGAACGCACCGACGCACATGGCCAGAAGTCCTTGCGAAGATTATCGCTTCAGGCGAGCAGGTGTGCCCTCTCTTCCAAGTGCCGTATGCGAACGAAAAGTTGCTGAAGCTAGATTGGTTACGCGTTGTTGATCTTGGAGTAGCGGCTGACTTCATAGGGGGCTTGATATGGTATCTTGTAACGCACAAGAAGGTGGCTGGAACTACCCAGAAAGGCCGCGTCTCCACACTGCATGGTCATTTGATGGCGTTCTACGACAGGCAGCCGCCAGGTGAGAAGACCAGCCGCCTATCGAGACTGACGCGGGGCGTTGTGAAAGGAAAAAAGCAAAGACGGCTAAGCTGAGGTGCGGCGCGGGGATGCTCAGGCACATGGTTCCATGGGCATTGGAGATGGCGGAGGCTTTCCTTGATAGGAGGAATGGCGTCGACGAGCGGGCAGCTGTAGAATCGTCCATTCACGCAGGGATGAAAAGCTTATCTCGGTGCTACGAGGCACTCTCTGACAATCGCCCATTTGCTGTGGACATTCTTAGAGAGCATTCAAGTAAGTTTGCCACGCAGACGGCCGCTTTGCAAGACGCGCTTCCTGCCCATTTTAAAGTGAAGCCTAAAATGCACATGTTTCTGGAGCTGTGCATGGGCGGCGGTGAACCAGCGAAGCACTGGAACTATAGGGATGAGGATTTCGGTGGATCTGTAGCTGCATATGGCCGAAGGAGGGGCCAAAGGAGGTCCATGAGAGCGTTTTCAGTGGCATGCATCTCTAAGTTCTGCGGCCAGCCGATTGTGCGCATGCTTTGAAAAGAACGCTTCTGTGTGTATCGTTGTCATTCATTGCTGTCGGCTCAAATATGTGTTGGGCCCCTCCCAGTGGGGCGAGCGCGAGCATGGGTGCTGAAGCCCCGTTTGCCCCAAAACGGCGGGTCGAACTATTTTCGGCGTGCCCGAACTATAGATCGACCCGCAGAAAAGTATGACCCCCGCATTATAGTTCGACCCCGCACTATAGATCGACCTTGGAGTCTCAAGGCCGGTAGCGACCCTTCCCGGTTTTCCGGATCCGGAGGGGGGGGGGGGGGGTTTGAACCCGGCAAGTGGCCCCCCCGGTTTTTTCAAGGGGGGGGGGGGGGGGAGGGGGGGTGGGGGGGGAGGGATAGGGGAGTGGGGGGGGTTTTTTGCGGGAGGGAGGGGGGGGGAGGGGTTCGGCAGGGGGGGGGGGATTGCGGAGGGGCGGGGGGCAGGAGACCCGGTTCGAGAAAAGGTTGGCAATTTTCCACAGTTAAAAGCGGAGGTGGATTCACGCTCTCTAATTTAATCGTCGTCCGTAGTGTAGTAGTAGTAGTAGTAGTATAGTAGTAGTAGTAGTAGTAGTAGTAGTAGTAGTAGTAGTAGTAGTAGTAGTAGTAGTAGTAGTAGTAGTAGTAGTAGTAGTAGTAGTAGTAGTAGTATTAGTTAGTAGTAGTAGTAGTAGTAGTAGTAGTAGTAGTAGTAGTAGTAGTAGTAGTAGTAGTAGTAGTAGTAGTAGTAGTAGTAGGAGTAGTAGTAGAAGTAATAGTAGTAGTAGTCGTCGTCGTAGTAGTAGTCGTAGTTAGTAGTAGTAGTAGTAGTAGTAGTAGTAGTAGTAGTAGTAGTAGTCGTAGTAGTAGTAGTAGTAGTAGTAGTAGTAGTAGTAGTAGTAGTAGTAGTAGTAGTAGTAGTAGAGTAGTAGAATAGTAGTAGTAGTAGTAGTAGTAGTAGTAGTAGTAGTAGTAGTAGTAGTAGTAGTCGTAGTAGTCGTAGAAGTCGTAGTAGTAGGGGTAGTAGTAGTAGTAGGTGTTGTTGTTGTAGTAGTCGTAGTAGTAGTAGTAGTAGTAGTAGTAGTAGTAATAATCGTAGTAGTTAGTAGTAGCAAGCGCCGTTGTAGGCGTAGTCGTCTTAGTGTAGGTGGTGGTCGTAGTATAGTAGTAGTTCGTAGTTGAGTAGTTCGTAGTATAGTAGTAGTAGTAGTAGTAGTAGTAGTAGTAGAAATAAGTAGTAGTAGTATTAGTAGTAGTAGGAGTAGTAGTTTTTGTAGTAGTAGTAGTAGTAGTAGTAGTAGTAGTAGTAGTAGTAGTAGTAGTAGTCGTAGTAGTAGTGGTAGTAGTAGTGGTAGTAGTGGTAGTCGTAGTAGTCGTAGTAGTAGCAGCTGTAGGCGTAGTCGTAGTAGCCGAAGTACGAGTCGAAGTTGTAGTCGTAGTCGTATGACTCACAGCCCTGGTAGTAGGTGGGGTCGTCGCAGTAGGGTAGTGGAAGTGGTCATTGGCAGTAGTGCGAGTTGTGGTAGTAGTCGTAGTAGTAGTAGTAGTAGTAGTAGTAGTAGTAGTCGTCGTCGTCGTCGTCGTCGTCGTCGTCGTAGTAGTAGTAGGAGTAGTAGTAGTAGTAGTAGTAGTAGTAGTAGTAGTGGTAGTAGTAGTGGTAGTAGTAGTGGCCGCAGTACTAGTTGTGGTAGTAGTACTTGTAGTAGCAGTCGTAGTAGTAGTAGTAGCAGCAGTAGTAGTAGTAGTACTAGGAGTAGTAGTAGTAGTAGTAGTAGTAGTAGTAGTAGTAGCAGTCGTAGTAGTAGTAGTAGTAGTAGTAGTAATAATAGTAATCGTAGTAGTAGTAGTAGTGGTAGTAGCAGTAGTAGTAGTAGTAGTAGTAGTAGTAGTGGTAGTAGTGGTGGTGGTCGTAGTAGTAGCTAGTTAGTAGTAGTAGTAGTAGTAGTAGTAGTAGTAGTAGTAGTAGTAGTAGTAGTTGTTAGTGTTAGTGTAGTAGTAGTAGAGTAGTAGTTAGTAGTAGCAGTGGTAGTATGTAGTAGTGTAGTAGTAAGCATAGTAGTAGTAGTAGTAGTAGTATAGTAGTAGTGGTAGTAGTAGTAGTAGTAGAGTGTAGTAGTAGTCGGCATATTACCCGTAGTAGTAGGAGTAGTAGTTAGTAGTTAGTAGTAGTAGTAACAGCCCAGGAGCCGCGGTAGTCGTAGTGGTAGGGGTAGTGGTAGAAAGGAAAAAAAAATAGAGTCGTCGTAGTAGTAGAGGAGTAGTATTAGTAGTTAGTAGTAGTAGTTAGTAGTAGTAGTAGTAGAGTCGTTGTAGTAGTAGTAGTAGTAATGGCTTAGTAGTTAGTACTAGTAGTAGGAGTAGTAGTAGTAGTAGTAGTAGCAGCCAGCAGTAGTAGTAGTAAGTCCAGTAGCAGTAGTGTAGTAGTAGTAGTGCGTAGTAGTAGTAGTAGTAGTAGTAGTGGTAGTAGTAGTAGTAGTAGTCGTAGAAGTAGTCGTAGTAGTCGTAGTGGTCGTCGTAGTAGTCGTAGCAGTAGTCGTAGCAGTAGTAGTAGTAGTGGTAGTAGTAGTAGTAGTAGTAGTAGTAGTAGTAGTCGTAGTAGTCGTAGTAGTGCTAGTAATGGCAGCAGTAGTAGTAGTAGTAGGACTAGTAGGTTTAGTAGTTGTTGTTGTAGTTGG
>CAUYUJ010017101.1:89435-111444 GCA_963575745.1 Prorocentrum cordatum
GATCATCTATACGTTTGCGATCATCTTCACTCAGCTCGCCAAGGGCACCGACCTCGAGCACACTCTCTGTCCCGACATGCTGACCACGATGAGCACTCTGCTGCTCGGTGGCATCCTCCCAGACGTCGCGCCGACCACAAACGCCATGTCTGAGGAGGATTTCTTCTTCGGGCTATTTTTCTTTATATTTGTCTTGATGGCCTATGTAATGATAATGAACATGTTGATAGGCGTATTGGTGGAGGTTGTTGCAGTAGTCGCGTCGGTTGAGAAAGAAAAGAACCAGGTGGCGTCGGTAAAGCGCGTACTGCAGAAGTGGACCCCGCATGCGGACATTACTGGCGACAACTTACTGAGCGTTGACGAATTCAAGAACATGCTCAACACTGCGGGCTGCGCCAAGGATCTGAATGACGTGGGAGTGGACGCCATCGCGCTGATCGATCACGCAGACTTCGTCTATCGTGACAAAGATGAGCTCACATTCGCTGAATTGCTCTCCGTCGTGCTCGGGCTACGCGGCAGGAACGACCCCAAGGTACAAGACCTCGTGCAGCTGCGCAAGTTCCTGCAAGGGGAGATGCAGCGCATAGAGATGTCGTTGGAAAGCCTACATGTCTCCCTTAATTGCGGCATCATCGAGTCCCAGTCTCCCCAGGCAAAACAATCAGGAGTGCCAGTAAATTCGGTCCAGATTGCATGATACTGTCAGCGTGCGCTGTGCGGTTCGAGCTTGTGTTCAGCAGCTATGACAGCCTGGCCCCAACCCTGGATGAATATCTTCCAGTACCGTGTGGGCTAATTCCTCTCGCTTCGCGGGTGCACGTCTGGAATGTGTAATGTGCGTTTCGACCCTTCCGGGAGCCTTTCGCAGGGTCTCGGGGCCTCTTGGGGCCTTTTCGGGACATCTTGGGGCCTCTCGGGGGCTTCTTGGGGGCCTGTGGTGACGACTTGGGGGCGTCGTGGGCCGTCGTCGGGCGCTCTTCTGGCGCCTTCGGAGTCCGTCTTGGGGCCTTCTCTGGGTAGTCCTGGGGTCCCCTTGAGGCCTCCAAGGGCCGTCTCTTGGGGGTCCCTTGGGTCGTCTTGGGGCCTACTCGAGATGCATTGGGGCTGTTTTGGGGCCCTCCTGGCTCTCTTGGGGGCTTCTTGCGTTGTCTTGGGGCCATCTTCGATGCCTCTGTGGCTGTCTTGGGGCCCAAGAAGGCGAGACCGCTAAGATCAGTCAACAATCTAAGTATCATCAACGTATTTTCCCTCGAGAGGCCCTCTTGGGGGTCCTCTTGAAGCCGACTCGGGCCGCCTTGAGGGCCTCTCGGGTCGTCTTGAGGGCCTCTTGGGCCAAGTTGGAGCCATGGGTCAGATCTGTGTCGAGGGCCTCTTCCACCCTCAGGCCCAAGAAGCCCAAGTCATTCATAGTCTGCAGGCTTTTGTACGTTTCTGAGCCCAATAACGCCACCCTCGTTCTGCGGATGTGTGTGTGTGTGTGTGTGTGAGGGGGTGGGGCGGGGTAAGGGGATCTTATACGGAGCAATACAATATGCATGGACTTGTGCTCTTGAACGTACGGAGTAACTAGCACTGCAGTATTTCCCCAGTGCCCTCAGGGCGCACGTCGCTTCTAGATGTGGATTTAGCAGGCTGACGCCACATTCGTCAAGCTGTTCATTTTGTTTTGGGTTGCGATTTGCCCGCCCTCTAGGCGTTGATTACAGAACATGCGATGGGCCAGGGTCTGATAAGGACGATGATGATGCTGCTGCTGATGATGACGAGGATGATGATGATGCTGCTGTTGAGGATGAGGAAGCTGATGCTCCTGATGTTGAGGATAATGCTGATGCTGGCGATGATGGCGATGACGATGCTGATGCTAATGCTGATGCTGCGGCTGATAATGAAGACGATGATATTGCTGACAATGACGCGGCTGGTGGTATGACAATGGCGGTGTTGATGATATTGATGATGATGCTGATGGTGATGACGATGATGACGATGATGATGATGATGATGCTGATGATGATGATGATGATGATGATGATACTCATGACGATGCTGATGCTGATTCTGATGATGATGATGATGATGATGATGAGGATCAGGAGGATGATAAGGATGAGGACGTTGATGATGATGATAATGCGGATGAGGATGAGGATTCTGATGACGCTGATGCTATTGATGATGGTGATGCTGATGTTGCTGCTACTGCTGCTGCTGATGATGACGATGCTGATGATACTAATGATGAGCTGCTGCTGTTGATGCTGCGGATTGTGATGCTGCTTATGATGATGCTGATGATGATGAGGATGATGAGGTTGCTGCTGGGGCTACTCCTGATGCTGGGACGGGGACGCAGACGAGGACGACGACGACGACGACGACGACGACGACGACGACGATGATGATGATGATGATGATGATGATGATGATGATGATGATGATGATGATGATGGCGATGATGATGATGATGATGATGATGATGATGCTGGTGATGATGACAAGTGTGCTGATACTGTTGATGATAATGATGCTGACGATATTGCTGATGATGATGATGCTGTTTATGACGCTGATGATGATGGTGGCGCTGACGGTGACGATGGCGATGTCACTGGCGATAACGATTACGATTGTTGTTATGATGATGATGTTGTTGTTGTTGGTGTTGATGTCGATGTTGATGCCGATGATGCTGATTGTGATGATGCTGATGATGTGGACGACAATGATGATGGTAATGATGATGGTGACGATCATAATGCTGATTATGATGCTCATGCTAATACTGCTGCTGCTGCTGATGATGCTGATGATGTGGACGACGATGATGATGGTAATGGTGATGGCGACGATCATAATGCTGATTATGATGCTCATGCTAATACTGCTGCTGCTGCTGATGATGCTGATTATGATGATGCTGATTGTGACTATGATGATGATGATGCTGATGCTGATGCTGATGCTGATGATGATGATGATGATGATGATGATGATGATGATGATGATGATGATGATAATGATGCCGATGATCATGTTGCGATCATTTTCAGGAGGAGTAGAAGGAGGATGCAGATGCGAGGGAGGATAAGGACTAGGGGCATGATGATGATGCTGATGCTGATGATGATGATGCTGCTGCTGCTGATGATGATGATGATGATGATGATGATGATGATGCTGATGGTGATGATTATTCTGATGATGCTGATGATGATGACGACGATGACGATGACAATGATCATGTCAATGACGACGGCAACGATGATAATGATGATGATTAGGAGAGGCCAAGGGGGAGAGATGGAGGAGTTTGAGGGGAAGGTTCTGCAGCATCTCCTGGGGCGTCCCGTGGCTCTCTTGTGTCTTTCTCTTGGGCTCTCTGGAGGCTCTCGGCTGGGTTGCTTTGCCGTCCTCGGTCGTCTGGTGGGCCTCAGGGCGCCTTGGGTGGGGGCCCTCTCAGGCTGCCTCGGAAGCTGTTTGTGCTCGCTTGGGCCATATCGAGGCTCTGAGAACCACCCCAGGGAGGCTATCTTGAGCGGAAAAGCCAGGGACGCATACAACACTGAACAGATAGGCTGCTATTGGCCTGTGATCTCTCTTGGTGCTAGTCGCGCGCTCTCTGGAGCCTCTGGGGGCATCTTCGGCTGTGCTGGAGGCTCCTGGGGCTGCCCTGGCAGCCTCCAGTGCGCGGTCCTTTTGGGCCACCCGGGCCCGTCTGCTGGGTTCCGGCCTCCCTCGGAGAAGCTCAGGCCCCGCCTGTATTAGCCCGTCTACGGCAGGATCTCGTCGTGTCGACGCGGCGGCGACCCCAGCGCGAGCGTTCAGGGTTCAGTATCGTTCAACCGACCCCATCTCCCCATCCCCATCCCCATTCAGACCCCCACCATCCCACCACCCCAGTTGGGGATATAGCCTTCGAAACCCGACGGAAACAGCCTATGTCCCCATCGAGGGGGGTAAATCGGCCAGTGGTGCCCAGGGCACGCCCATGGGGATATGGGTCGGTTAAGCGAGGATCACGCGGTTGGACGCCGGCGATCTCGAATCGGTCGATATCGAACGATCCGCACTGTCGGAATGCCGCGATCGCTCCAGGCTGAACACTCTGCGCGGGGGCTGAGACCACCGTGCGGGTCGTCACGGCACGAGTCAGCCGTACGGTCTTTTTCAAATATGTGGTTTGGGATTCCGTAGGAGGTCCTTCGGGGGGAAGATTGTTCCACGCGCCCAGTGCCCCCGACGAGGTCGGCGGATTTTGCTCTGTTGTGTAAGTCTAGGGTGGAGCCTAGTCGTTCGCTAGAGTTTAAACTTCTGTAGTTTTTGAGTTGTCCCTTTTGAATCGTGTATGGATGTTTCACCTGTCTGCGCTGCATTTTCCGCTTGCTCTCGGCACTGTTGGCCCAACCCTCTTCGGTCTTTCCACGGACTACTGTCCGCGGCCTCCACGGCGCCTATGGTTCCCAGCGTTCCCGCACTACTGTCTGCACGCTATCATCATCAGCGTCGGGATCAGTACCGTAGCGTCGTCATCGACATCGTCATCGTCGATGTCTTCCCAGTCGAAGGCCAATATGTGGTGGAAAAGGTACCGCTCTCCATCGGCGTAGCCGTGAGAGACTTTTGGGACGGATGTACGTGGTTCAACTCACCGATCGCGTTCCACTGCTCGCAAAGTGCCTGCTCGCAAGCGTCCGAAAACACTTATGTCTGCTTTGATGTAATGGATTCTAGAATCGTAGATCCCCCGCGGCGGATCCAGGCCATTTGCGAGTAGTTCTTTTGCGAGTCGTGGATCGCGCTCGTCTATCAATGCTCTGAGGCGAGTTTGTTTTGTATCGTGTCTCTGACGCGCGCGATCGAGGGGCGAAGGCGAGAGCCACTTCTCGAGAACGAGCCGCCTCTGCGCCTGTCTACGAGTTGGAGACTCTATGACGACTGTGTGCGGCGCCAGGGCAGGAGCGAGATCGTGCGCCTGACTTGCACACGTCGTCTGTGCGGCTGATGGGAAATGCGGTCATTCACAAGGCTTTACGCCTCTCCGCCGACCCCTGGAAGAGGGAACCCGTCCACGGGTGAGGGCTTTGGGGGCTTCGTGGGGACTTTTTGCGGCCTCGCTTCGGCCTTTTGGGGGCCTTTTCGGGCCTCGATTTCTGTTTCTCTGTTAGCGCCTGCTGATCGTCTCGGGGGTCCTCTTTGGGCGGATGGCTCGGACTGCTAGTTCGCGATGCTTCCCTTGGGTTTCTCGTGGGGCACTGTTGGTGCCCTCTTGGGCGCCTCTTGTGCCGTCTTGGGAACCTCTTGGACTGCCTTACTTTTGAGGGTGCGTCCCAGGGTGGGGACGCATGCTTGCCTGATTCCGCTGCTGTTTCGGCCCAGAGCAGCGCCGCCCTATCTGCCTGCATTGGCGTTGCTGCAATTGCACGATGTGAGGTAGTGGGGGATAAAAGTATGATTTTTTTTGCCCCTCCATCACCATGCTGTTCCACCGTGCACAATCACCGTCTACACAGTCATGGCTTCGAACATCGTTTTCAAACTTGGTAGCGGGGCTGCTGCAGCCGCGGCAACCCAGCTCACCTTCGCCCGAACGTGCAGCACGCACATGGGTTTCCACCTGCGGGGCGACTGCAAGTGCAACGTGGTCAACAACGAGTTCGATCCTTTTCGCGGGCCCCGACACCAGTGCTACCACCGCGCCCATTCCCCCAACTACTTGGGATTGCGACGCGTGAGGAGACTCGACCGACGAGACGGAGGCCTTCATCTCCATCGCCACTCCGTCGGGCGCGCGAGGACCCTCGACCGTCGCGACGACATTTTCCACATCTACCACTACGTCTTCGATTGCGACCTCAGTCGCCTTCGCCCGTGGAGACACTAACGACTTTTAATTCTCCGCGGCATCTACCACTACGTCCTCGACTACGACCAAATTCGCCTTC
The DNA here is from genome assembly GCA_963575745.1 of Prorocentrum cordatum. Taxonomy (NCBI): domain Eukaryota; class Dinophyceae; order Prorocentrales; family Prorocentraceae; genus Prorocentrum; species Prorocentrum cordatum. The sequence continues at coordinate 95,387 of CAUYUJ010017101.1, forward strand.
GGTCGTGGAGACGCGAATGATTATCAACTCTTCGTGACATCCACTACGACCTCATAAGTTTCGACCTCGTCTACTCTTGTGCGTGGAAACGCGACCGAACTACAAGTTCGCCGACTCGCGAACCTCTTCCTGTTTCCAGCCGATCGTGGGAACACGACCAGCGCCATTTCCATGATCAGAACTACATCAACTACCTCCACGGTCCGCAACATGATTAATTTTCTGGCAATTGTGGTCTATGGATTACTGTCGGTGGCCATCGGTGCCATCATCTGCCGCATGAGCCGCGATCGAGAAGGTGATCAAACTAGAGGCCCCCGCAGGCTCGGCCCTCTATCGCGGGTGGATCAGGGATATCCATGTGTGGCTCAACGTCTGTTTTTGACGTATGACGCCGTCGCAGCAGGCTGCAGTCTTGCAGCGTGGACTCCAGGACCTCGCCCGGGCGCTGGCCATGAAACTGCCCCCCCGCCGTCGTCCATTTCGACGTTGCGGTCGACGGGGTCCGGACGGACCCCGCGACATATCTTCCATATCATCTGGCACAACCGTTCGAGAGCCTAGAAGATGATATACAATTCCAACAAGGCCTCGAGTCGATGGGCCCGAACGAGCGCGCCGATAGCGTCCTTGCCAGATGGGGGATCGCTGGGGCGGGGGCGGAGACGGCCGGCGCCGGCCTGGGCGATGTCCCGCTCCTGTTCACCAGGCTGGCACGAGCCCTGCGGGCCCGCCTGGGGGAAGTTGCGTCCTTCCTTCAGCCGTTGAGTTGCTGAATGCCGCGGAGTGAGCAACAGTGCGTAGACCCCTTGGAAGCGCTGCGTCGGCAGCGACGCATCGTGGCGCGGATGCCAGGGGGCATTGCGCAATTGATGGGGAGAACATGCAAGGGCTGATGCACATGCGGCGGAAACGCACGTGACAGGCGAATCTTCTGGTGGGCAGCGCGGAGGGGCACCTGCACCAGGATGATGGTCTACCAATTCTGGTCAGGGGGCCGCGTTGCGGGGGGGCGCGCGGGGTGGGTGGGGTGGTGGTGGTGGTGGTGGGGGGGGGGCGCGGGAGGAGGCGACTGGCGCGTGCGCGGGCGCTGTCTCCTCTAACAGCGACGCCAATTATATTCGGGGCGATCTTGCCGACCAACGACCAGCGCGCCCGGGAGTTATTCTACCCCGAGCAGAACCGCGGCGGCAGGACGCGCGGCTGCATGCGCGGGCCCGCTCGCCGAGCGCGATGCCGCGCGAAGCGCGGCCGCGGTGATAGTGGGCGCTGTGGCCGAGGAAGACGCTGGCAGGGGCATTCAAGCGTGGGCCACCGCCCTCGCAGACGAAGCATTCGAGGGGCCTTGTTTCGGAGGTCGCGGCGAAGGCCGAGGCTAGGGCTCGCGCGACAGATCGCGGTCATCGGGCAGGGGGGATGGCCGCCGACAGAAGCCCATCGGCATTGACGGCCAAATCATGAAGTGCCACTGGCTGCAACCCACCACCACATCTTGCTCGCTATTGCCCTCGCCCACCAGGTGCGGCGCCCGCGGCTTCAGATGCGCTGCTCGCAGGCGCCGTTGAGTACCTCGACTTGCCTGGGTTCAACCATTCGGGGCGCCTCTATTTCATTGAAGCCGCCGAGGAGTATCTCTACCCTGTCCACGACGTGACGGGGCCCTACCAGCTGGAACCATCATACTCCAACGACTGGGTCGTGGACATGCGACCGTGCTCTCGCGGTTCCGACGGCGATCGCCGCCGCCAGCTCGCGGGCGCGCGACCCGAGATGGATGGGGCCCGGGCGCGAGGCGCTACTGGCGATCCGTGCCGTTTTTGATGCGAATTATGTTCGCGGCACGTAGTGCGAGGTAGTTGATGGCGACGGACCTGGCCCGACCGCGTCGCTCTCGCACCCGCGGGGCCCAGGCTCCACCCCGCGCAGGGGTGGGCCTGATATCATTCACCCCAGTGATCTCGACAATTGGTTGCCGCGACGACGCTCGCGAGGCGCGATTCCTCGCGGTGTATGCCTGCCGAACATGGCGAGGCAACATCTCCGACGCGTGGATGAGAAGCTGCGCGACACCCAGCACGCCACTCACGCGCGCGGCGCAGCGATGATGTGACCGAAGCCTGTCTCATTTTTCCGCGCGCGACGACGGAGATCGCCCCGGGGGAAGAAGGAATGATTCGCGCGGAATATTTGCGATTCCAAATAGGGCGCAGCCACCTTGATCGCCCGGATTCTTGCGCCCGCGGTGATGATGGCGGCGTTCGAGCGAGGCGTGGGCGGGGCAGCGCCGCGGATAGGCTGCGGGCCGGCTCGCCGCGCAACCCGCGCGACGACCCACATGCGCAGCGCGTGATCGGGCCCGCCCGCGAGATCCGCTGGATGCTTCGGATCTGTTCATGAAGAATGCGACAGCTATCGGAGCGTGTCTCGAATCCCTGGGCGCACTGGAGGCCCGCGTTTTGTCGCTGCACTTGTTCCTGGACGGTCCTTTTGAATGCGTGCATGAGTTTTCCATGCTTGGGGATTGCGCATCATTGCGCGGGGGCGACCTCGGCTGCGATTCACCTGCGTCGATGATGTCGCTCCTGGAGGCATGCTGCGTTGACGGCGCAGGCGGTGCCGAGGGCTCTGGGGCCTCGCAGCAGTCGCCGCGCACCTCGCGTCGCGACCCGGCCGTGGGCGCAGGCCCGGGATTTGCGCGAGGTGCAGGCGCAGATGCTGCGAATTTCTTGCGGGGCCCCAGTGCTTTCGATCCGCCGAGCAGCGCGCGTGGCCCAGGGCCGCGTCCTGAACGTCCCGCTGTCCAAGCGTGCTGGGCGTTCCAGGGCTGGATGCGTCGGGTGTGCAACATCTGCAAACGACGACGCACTCCCCTTGTGTCCTCTATGCCAGCGACCAAACCCAAGGACATTGGTATCTGGAGTAAATCAGTCAGTCTATCTTCGCCCAGATAACATCTCGCTGACGTGGGGGGGGGGGTGAGGACAGCGACGGCGGTCCAAGTGCACCTCGTCCACCGCGAGGAGGTCGATGCGACCCTGGGCCTGAACGGCAACCGGGCCAGGGTGCTCACGGGAGGCATGGGGGCGCGCGGCGAGGTCATTCGACTGGCGCCCCCGAGGCGATGCATCGATTTACCGAGCGGCGCTCTCATATGGATGATCGCACCTTCAGGCGCACAGGTCGATGCCTAAGCTCGCCATGGGGGGGTCACCGCGCGGACTGCGAGGACCGAAGCAATGGGCCAATCCGACCGATGGCGGCGCGACCTTTGGGCGACTCTTTGTGGCGTGCCGACGGGGGCCGAACCGAGCTGCCCGGAATTTCACCGCTCGACAAGCTCGAGCGCGCAGCCAGAGAACGTCGAGCGCCCGCGCCTGGAGGACGACGGAACCGTTCGAGTTCATCGCGAAGATCAATCACCAATTTTGGCAGCCAACCACCAATTGGGGCCAGGGGGATTGGCGCCAATGCCAGTCAGGACTTTACACCAGTAGGTTTCAGGAGACTGACATTAAAGGACATTGAAGGAGTTAAGTGAAGCTACCCAGGTCAGGCGTCTTGCTGAAGATGCTGGAGCCGCGCGGGGGCGCGGGGCGTCGCCGCCGTCGGTCGCGCGGGGGCCTCGCGCGCCCGCGCCTGCCCCATCGAAAACCTCGGGGAGCCGGAGGGCCGCCCAGAAAGCCGTCTTACATTCCGACTCCGAGCCAATCTTCTGCATATCTCGAGCATCAAGCCGAGCAGGTTTCAAGAGCTGCCGGAGCCTGTGTCACTGGGCGACGTCGAGAGAGGGCGGAGCGGACACGCGCGACCTTTTTAGGAGCTGCAGCTGGGGCGGGTACTGGCACTCATTGATCGGAGCAGCCGAACTTGTGGATCAGAGCAGCCGAAAGTCAAATATCCTCCCACTATTTGTGCCTTTGTTGTTAACTCCGACGACCACAGCGCCTGCGCATCGTGCGAGGCTTAGGTAGAGGCTGGCCACCGAGCGGCATGTATCGATGTTCTTGGACAGCGGTCTCAGGACATCATGATGCTGACAGGCAAGAAGCGACTGCAGCCTATGCCAAATATGATAGCTGACGCAATACACAAGGGTGATGAGACGTCTCTGCCTGCGGCACGCGATGCGCGTAACGTGGGCTCTCTGAACGAGAACTTCGAGCCCTCAGGTAAATCGCAGTGGCCGCCAACGCCATCGCGACATGCGCAGCTCCCGTGCGTCGCCGACAAACACGGCGGCCTGCAATGGCAGCGCGCGCTGTGACCTGAAGATGTAGAAGGAAAATGTCACTCTGGCCCTCGAGGTGACCCTGGCAGTGATCGAGAGAATCATGTGGGCTGTCGCAGAGCGCTGCGATAATCGCGCCAGGTCTCGTTGCGATACGAGGGCCGAGCCCAACGACATCCAGAGGCAGCTAACTCTGGCTCTGGCGCTCGGGGGAACCCGACCGCTGCAGGGTCGGGCTCGAGCGCTCGGGATGGCCCGGCCGCTACTGACGGGGGCAGTCGTGGCGATTGTTGGGCACTATGAACGAGCAGTCAACCCCGTTGTGAGGGCTCGATGTTCCCGCAGGTCAGTTGGATCATGGTGGCCAGGTCGCGACCGCATGCGGGGGCGGACCTGCCGTAAGGTCTCGATCAATATGACAGCGCGTTCCGCCTGAGCGACGAGGACCTTGATATAGCGAAAGAAGTATCATTGTGAGAAACTTTCCACGGTGAGAAGCATTCCGCTTTCCATTCTTGGCTTCTCTTCCACGCCATTCTTAATGCAGCAGCGACCGCGGGGGTGGCCGTGAGAGACCTGCGTCAGCGGCTAAGGCTGGGTCGACGTCAGCGAGATTGCCCATCGCCGCGATGGGGGAAGTTGGCGCGTATCACGCTGGATCCACGAATTCGCTGCGGACCAGCAGGCATATATGATCGACTTCGTTTCAAAGGGCGGTGAGAGGGAGCGGGCGCAGACATAACCCAGTCGAACTTTATTAAACCGTCGACCTGAACGACCTGGATGCGGAAACGTGCCCACAAGCCGTGGTCCACGGTGCAACGAGTCGGACTTTGAGACGCATGTTGCACGGCCCCGCTGGCGGCGTCTCCGACCGTGGACTGCGCGGCGACCGCAGCGTCGGCGGCCGTGAGATGAATCGCGCCATTCTGCCAGTGGTTTCAGGAGCACGGCTACAATTCTGCCAGATGCATCTCGGTCGAGGAGCTCTCGAAGAACGGCGCCCGCGTGTGCGCGTCCAAAAACGGGGTGCCAGTGACGCGTGGGCGCGACGGTCTTATTCCCGCAAAGTACCTCTGTGCGGTCGTGGGCTTGGACCAGGACATGGCGTGGCGCAGCCCGCGGGCTGGGTCCATTCGAGCCGCGCCCCGGTCGCTGCGCCGGAACGCCATTGGCGACGGCTGGAGGAAATTCACGGCCGACGAATGGAAATCCTTACGCAAGGCCAATCCGCGACTGATTCTTACCACTGCGACCAGCGGGACTGGCTCCAGGAGCCACGCCACCACCAGAACGACCACCTCATTCTGAATGTCTCTCGCCAAGAGATCCGACGCCGCCACCGGGGCCGACTCGTTCACGGAGACGTAGCGAATAATCTGTCGAACACGGCAGTGACGAACGCGAAGAAAGTCCATTTGGCCAAACGTTTTCCTCATGATTGATTCGTGCAGTGCCAGCGTCGGTAGCATCGGCACTACTACTGCCGCGAGAGCCAGAGGACGTCATGGCACTGCATGACCCCTGGAAGGCTGATAGGCCCTGGTAGGCCGAGCCCGCCAGGCCGAGTCTCCCTCTGCGACAAGCGCGGCTCGAGTTCATTGGGAAGACAACAAGTGCCACGACCGCGAGTGCGCGATCGACTGACAAGATCAACCATTTCAGAATCCAAACCTTGGCCGCTTGGGAGTCAACGCCGATGTGGCACGGGAGCGCTTTCGCAAGCCGCGGGAGGCAGGCCATCTATCGATTAATCCGATCAGCGACAATGAGCCCTACAACAACAGCATGTTGCTGCCCGAGCCGCTGCGGGGGCTCTGCAACAGCAGGGTCCCCCCGTTACCTCGGACGAGTGGGCGCCGCCATATGCCCAGTGCCCCGGCCTTGCCGCCGACGATCGGATGCCGCATTTGCACGGGATCTTCGCGCGGCCAGGTTTTATGGGTTTGCAGCGTCCACCGCGAAAGCCTGCTGACCCGCCGGCATGTCCAGAAGTTTTCGCAGAGCAGTCGGCAGAGCAGCGTAGCAATCCACCAGCGAAAGCGATTTAATAACCGATGCCTAAGGCAGACCGTGGACGAATTGCATCAGTTATCGGCCATGCGTGTCGGTGATCGAACAATTCCCCCGCGTGCAGCCTACGACCTGAACGGTCCGATCGGGGAATGCGAGACGGCTGTGCCTTCAGGAGTGGCCGTGCAGCTTCGCTCGCGAGATCTGCCACCGCGCGTGCAGGACGTTCGCGTCGCGCAGCAGACGGCGACGGTGCGCGCGGCACATTGGGAGACGCAGCGCCAACGGTGATGGGGGTGGGAGGCCGCGGAAAAGACGGCTGGTGGAGCACCGTATCCAGTTGGCTTCGTGGAAGCACGACTTCAGGCGACCTCGCGACGATTTCAGCATGCCGCGCCCGCGGAAGACATTGCAGTGACCAGATATCACGGCAACGACATCATCTGCAGTATCTTTCTGGAATACTTTGCACCAGGTCCGTCTCTCGTGAGGCTTTTAATTTGTTTCACGACGAATGTTGGCCCATGAGAATGGCCAGTTGGATGAAGGGGTAATCCTCCTGGCTTCCCTGACTGCCGAGCGCTTGGCATTGTTTGTTTTTTCCCCCTTTCCCTGGCGCATCCCCCGGCGAGCACGTCGCTGGCTCCGCGGCGGCGCTGCGACGGCAACGAGAGCGGCGGCCGCGGCAACGACAGACAGGACAGTCAGCCAGCGCACCAGCTACTATGCCACCGCCGCCAGCATACGCTGCGCCGGCCAGTGTACAACCAGACGGTGGGATACCGCAGGTTCAGTGCTACTCGGGATCCTGACCTATCCCACTTATCGCTAGACGAGTACGTAGCCAAGACCACTGGTGGGAATGCGAGCTCTAGCGGGCGCCTTAGACACGGCCCCAGTTGCTGTGCGCAGCACAATTATGTCGTGGGCAAAAGTGCCCAGCGACCGGCCGCGCATGCTAGCGGACCTCGGATCATTGGAAACGACGCTGGGCAATGAGTTCAATGGAGCCCTTTCAAGATGCGCTCTGCCCACTGTTCTTTCAAGGCGGGCACGCCGCTTGAATGTTCACGGAGTTGGACGCGGGCCCAAAGTCTTTGCCGCGGTCAATTGCCAATGTCCGGATCGCGGTCAAGTGCCGAGACCGCAGTCAATGGGGCAGTTTCATGGCTATCGTTGCTAGAGCTCCAAGCTGGCGGCCATCTCTCGCAGATCGTCAGCGCCGGAGAAGGACGCAATCACCGCATTACGAAAGGTGAAGAATATTGCAGTTCCTGAGGACCCACGGCTGCTCCATTCGAATTATATTGGGCATTCAAAGCATTAGATTGGTGCGTGCGCGTATTTAACGGATCTCCATCAAATTATATCGGCATTCCACATATTGCGTATGATTTAATCACCAGGGGGCCGCAAGTCGATCCCATGCGACCATTGGGACTCCGACATGGGCCTGGACGACGACAGCACGGGACACGCCACCTTCCTGCTGGACAGCCGACGCGCCGCGATGCAGGCGGAGGCCGACAATTACAATCAAGGAAATTCGACCCGCAGTCAGGCTGCGACTTCTTCCTCAGCATGCGAGGGGCAGGTTGCCACGGACCCGATGGCAACTTTGTGTCGACCAGGGCCGCTCGGCATATGTACATCTATGTGCCCTCGTTATTCCAGACGTTCCCATGGGTTGCGCCGCGCTCCGCCAGCATCGCGTTGTTTGTGACGAGATATGCCGCGAGGAGTTCTTGAGGTCTGATGGCATGCGTTATCTTGGTATGCTGGTAAGGGTGGATTGCATTCTGTGGATCAATGCGCCATGCGATTGGTACGCGCGCATACCTGATAAACGATTTCGACCACACGCGCAGAAGCTCCAGAACAGAGTGGCCAAGCACTGAAAATGGACGTTCTCCTGTTTGGACCGCCGAGATATTTCTCGCATTTGCCGTCGAAGCGTGAGTTCTAGTCTGATACGAACCTTTGCAGTATTAGTCATGCGGCTTTGTTCTTCTGGGTACGCATGCGACAATCGTAACGACGGTAAACTATTTAAACGTTGGTACGGCACCGAGTGGTAAACAGGTGTGTGTATGTATGTGTATATATATATATGTATGTACGGACAGCTTCTCCACGACGTACTCCTACACGCATGTGGTCTTGCTTACGGCCGATAGGCATCCATGAGCATGTTCTCGCCTAAATTGGGGCACCGCAGCCAGACGTCCTAGATCAGCAGACGGACACCTTCATCATATACTTGAGGACGCGCTCCACCCAAAGTCTCGGCCACCTCAGCCTGAACGAGCGGCAGGTCTCCAATGCTGCGCGTCTCGTCGCCTTTGTGGGTTCTGATCCGAAGATTCCTCACTGGAGTCTGTCTGCAGGATGAGTTGCGTTAGCTCTGAGCCAACGCAACTGGGTCATGCAGGACGTTCAGTTCAAGGAGGTGCCCACTGGATATTTCTGGGCGGCACAGCTACCGCCTGGAGTCAATATTCTACGTTCACGATTTTGTTATTAGGAGGAGAAGTTCGCGGCTGATGACCATCCCCCGCAGAAATCGGTCGTCATCCTAGATGCGACGATTCTTCTCCCCCCTTTGCGACTGTGGCTGATGGTGGGGGCATTGTTCTCGCCTCTTCCGCTGCGCGAGCAGATTGTGGACTTACGCAAGACCGCGACAGAAAGAGCCCGGCGCCGGCGTCAAACCCGCCGGCGTTAAACCCAATCAATTCCACAAATACGTAGAAGCTGGCAACGACGACTGCGGGGGTGACCTCAGTGGTTGGGGCAGAGGCATCACGTTGCTAAAGGGCGATGTCCACGTCGAAGACCTCGGCGCCAGTGACGACGACAATGACTGCGACAATGTCTTCCTGGACATATGCATTCGGGGCAGGCACCAGCAGGCCCACCTATGCAACGTCGTCATGCCCCGCTGCTACGGCAAGCGTGGCTGCCAGCGAGTCCTAGGGCTCTGCGGAGGTGGAGGTGGTCTCTCCGAAGTAGCGTTCGCTCGAATCCTTCCTACAGCCGGCAACCTGGACATGGGGCTCATCGAGCCAAGGGGCGGACGAGTTTCCTCATTGCCTGGGCGATCTGGAGCACATCCTAGACCACCGCGACCGCGAGCAGACGATGACCCCGCGGCTGAAGTGAATAGTGCTACAACCTCTCGAGTCGATCGCGGAAGCGCGACTGACGCGGGAGAGGCAGCGCCTCCCATTCTTGAGCCAGTTGCTCACCGTGTTGCACGCGGGGCTCCGCCTCATGCCAGCGCTATGCTCTGATTGGCCGATCGCGGCACCGGCCCGAGCGCGCTGCAAGAGTGGTCCCGGTGTTGCACCCAGTCCAGTCTCAAGGCACTCAGGAGTGCGGATCGGATCGGGCCATCGTCAACAGGGGGCTGGGGAAGCTACAGACTCGATTCTTTCATGTGCAGGAGTCGAACAGTACGGCAGATTTGAGAATTAGTAGGCCTGGGCGACACCAGACTCAACATGATAAAATCTTTCGCTGACACATGTCGAGAGTGTCGGGCATGGGAACGACAAGGCTTTTACCATCCAGGAGACTGTCTGATCGCTTCGACGAGGAAGTCGGGTGTGACCTGTTCATCTACAAGAATTACATCGCTTACCACATTCGTGATCAGTGCATCAGGTTCGCTAGCGGATGAGATTTCCAACAAAAGTACCGATTACCCATGATCTGCTTACTACAACTGTTGGGTCGAATATAACCACGCAGCCAATGCGCTTTACTGTGGTGCGCATTACTGACGCCTAAGGTCAGCTGACGCCCTTGGAACATAACTCCGTATCCCCGCTTCAGGACAGCATTGCCGACGCGTCTGAAGCTCGAAGCGGATACTCCGATGGGGCCATGCGCGCCATGGAAAATGTTTCAAGAGGCAGGATATCCTGCCCCATTGCTTTCCATCGAAGCTTCATTCGCGCGCAGCGCGTTCGCCTTCTACGATGGTTTCTTCCCCTGCAGTGTCTGCGCTCGCCGTTGACCCGTGCTGCTGCCTGATTTCGACGGGCCCGACCTTGAGACTCCTGGCCATGACGCTGCCTTGCAAACGACGTATTCGGGGGAGCCGCTTGGAGGCGATCACCCACGCCATTGCGTTGGCTAAGGTAGACAGAGTCCTCCATGCGAAGACCAAGGCGGATGTGGGCAGAGTATTCTGTGGGGGCGTGGTTGACTATTGCCGACCTACTTCAACTCAGGACGACCATGGAGGCTGGAATGGGCCCTGCAGGGCCAGTGCGGTCAATGAGGAAAGCGACCGCATGGTAGCCGCATCTGGAAGCAGAGACAATTTGTTCAGTTTCCTGGTGCGAGATTGACCCTCTTCATCGACGCGTTTGTGGTGCGAGACTTGGTATGGGGAGCGTGGCTTTGCACGCCATCATCGCGGGCGTCTATGCGTTTCCAGCGGGGAAGGCTCCTATTCTTTTTGGCTGCGTCCTGGCCGCAGGAAGGTGCCCCGCGCGCCAGTTGGAAGTACATTGGCTTGCGAAGTACATGTGGCATTGCAGTCCATCATCATGACCCACTTCAAGATTGATAATGTTTTTGCTACCAGGTTGGCCAGCAGCGTTCGCGCCTTGCTGCTTTTTCCTGGTGCTGATCGCATACCACTGCTATGCGGCGACGCGATGTTCAACCTGGTGTTCGTTTCGACGAGTTTAGTAATACCGCGCTTCGCATTCCAGACATTGCAGGAATCATCCGTGCCCGACTGACACAGTGCTTGATCCCACCCAGACCTACGCATTCTTTCGGTGAGGGCATCTAGATGCCCCGACCTGGCAGACAGCTTTCGTGAGGGTGGTGAAGGTGGAAACGCAACCTTCCCTGGGGCGCCTCTGGGATCCGAGAGAGAGATAGAGGAAGAGAGTGGGAGAGAGGGATAGTCACGAAGTGGACCGCGGTGAGGAGGAGGACGTCATGCTGATGCATGACTGGTATTAAGAGCTGGCCAGCTCTGACCACCAGTACATTGAATCGTTCCAATTGGCCGAACAGCGTCAGGTTCCCTATGTTGTCCCTACTCCTTTCGTACGCCAACGCCGTCCTAGTAATATGCGAAAGTGATAGCTGCGTGATTCAGGCAGAAACCTTGAGCTTGGGTGAGCGCATTTAACACGCCTGCTCTTCTCTCGCCAACGGTCGGGTGATCGCGTCATGGCCATTGAAGTGTCGGTGGCTGATTTAACGAATAGCGACTACGACTTCGACGCCGACAGCCATGGTTAATGCGCCGAACTGTGTTTCACCACCGACATTGCCGAGGTGATCCTGGGCGATTCAGCGCGGCCGGCTATGCATGCTGGCGACGTGGCAATCGTGCGAGTATTTGTTTCGGCGGAGATCTTACGGGCCGTAGTCGCGAAAGAGGATGATCTGTTTACGAAGCAAGATCGGTTGAATCATCTTAAGCAGGTATCACGCGCTCTGTTTGCCAAACTTACTATCTGGCTATCGAGCAGATGCTTCGCGAACGAACGCGACGGCGCTATGCGATGCTTACTTGTAGAAATCTATCAAGAACCTCAGCGGTCAGACCGATGATATATCACCCGGCCGCGACACGGGCTGAGAGGCGCCATGGATCAGGACAGCCAAACGCACCTCGCAGCAAGCGCTGGCGAGCGAGGCTGCTCGCTGTGAAGCCTGGAGCTCGGCAAGCCAAGCTGTGGACAGGGCGTTCCTCAAAGAACTGACTTGTAAGGAACTCGCCGAGGCCGCAGGGGGGCGGGGGCGCGCCGCGTGCTGCGCTATCTCCCGGGGGCGCTTCGGTTCCACGTGCGCCGCCCAGGTTCGAAGACTACGATGAGGCTCTACACTATTTTGCACGTCTGAAGCCGGTGCTGGAACCAAGGGCGCACTGCGAGCATTTCCACTGAAGATCAAGCGGGCGATGTCATGCGACCCAGCATTCGAGGCTGCGCCAGACTTGCTCACTGCCAAATTTGTGGACGGCATCACTATGTGCGGGGGGGACATGTGGGCTCCTACGTGCACAGAAGCGTCTGGCACGCGCGAACGAATAAAAACGCAGACACAACTTGCGCAGTGAGGGGCGCCGAGACCGAGACAGACGACGTGATCATGGACCAAGGCGACCATGTAAAACAACTGCGTCCAGTCGCGCACTCCGATTTAGTCGGAGCTTCAGCAGAAGCACCAGCGAGCAAGACTGTCAACGATTTGTTGGTCAGTCTGCGGGGGGGCCTCGCCTATTCGGCATTGGCCTGATTCTGTATCGTGGTATGCCACGTGCCACTACAGCGCAGTCAACCACGAGCCAACGTCCAGGTGAGACGACTGAACGCCCTCGCGCGCCAGTTACCCCCGTGGATATTAGGGCACGAAACAGGGGGCCGCGGACTTCGAGGACGCGGCCGTGCGCCGTGGAATCGCGAGCAGCGAGGGAAAGGTCATCCATTGCGCCGAGAGCCGGTGCAAATCTCATCGCCTCTTGGGCTGAGCCAGCTTCGCTGCCGGAACGCTAGCTGCAGCTTGCAGCGTGGGCGGATGCTGCCCTGCTTTTGCGGCGCGACGCGATCTCATCAAGGGCACTCTGACCCCTATCTGGGTTCAAACATCTTCGTGCACGAGGTTGGCTTTATCGAAGCATCCTGCGCGATCGACTCTACATTCGTGTTCAGGTCTCTCAAAGGCGAGGACCTTCAAACACATACGGAGAAAGTATAGCTGGGCCTTGCTCTTTGGTGTTCCCGGACAATGCGCAAAGGCGTGGCGCCCGCGACGCGACGGCGGACGGCCGTGCCACCGGTTTCAGCCATCGGGATATATTGTTGCAAGTCATGAGCGGATGCCAGGGCAACGCGTCGAAGAAAGGACATGCGCCATGTCGCGGTCAATCTCCCACTGCCATTGCGTGGCGCCGCTGCTGTCCAAACGCCTTATTTGATTTCTCGTACTTGGAGGGGTTGCTCAGCCGCGGCCAACATTCGCATGGGGGGGCGGGGCCTTCTCTCCGGCCCCATTCAGTGCTGTCGTGGAACCGCGACGGCCCAGAGCGAGCGCGCGCCTGCGCCCCTCTCGCCTGTTTTACGTCTTGGACACACGACGACCAGGAAGTGAGCGTGTCTCCGCGCTCCTTCAGGCAGCCTTATGCCGAGTAGTTATCCCGTCGATGGGCGCTGCTTGGCTTTAGCGTCGTGGACATGCGATGCGGGCGCTCTCCCTGCCGATGCGGGAACAGCCCAATCGGTGCTCTCCAGAGCTCCCAGCGCTGCCTCTTGGCTAGCCTAGCTCTAGCTGCATTTGCTCAGCTTGCTTCTGCTTTGACACATTCAGGTGCTGAGTTCGCCGGGCCATCCGGTGCTCCGCGCTCTGTTTTCTTTCTCTTGGTCTCTGCTTTAGCACAACTGTGGCAGCCGTATTCGGCGGCTGCTTGTCACTCTTGCGGCAGCCTCAGGCCTCTGTAAAGACTGCAGCGGGCAGGCTCCGTCCCCCCCCCCTGGACTTCGAGGGTGCGTCCCAGGGCGGGGATGCGTGCTTGCCTGCTTCCGCTGCTGTTTCTGCCCAAGTCAGCGCCGCCCTATTCGCCTGTGCTGGCGGCGTTGCCGGTGCACGCTTTGAGCTGTAGGAGAAATGTGCACCCTCTCCTCGTCCATCACCATCGTGATCCATGCTTCACCTTGCGACAGCACCGTCTACGCAGTCATGGCTTGGAGCGTCGGCTTCAAACAGTTTTGGGGCCCTCTTGGAGGTTTCTTGGGCCGTCTGAGAGCGAACTTGGGGGCCTCCAGAGTCGCCTTGAACGCAGTTAGGACCAACAGTGCGAATCTCCCAAAGAGATTGGGGCGGTTTTTGCTCGTTGAGGCTCTTTTGGGAGTCATCTCTGAACCCTCCTGGGGCGTCTTTGAGGCGTCCTGGGCAGTCTTGAGGCCATCTTGGTCGTCTTTGAAGACCCGGCGCGTCGGAGACCAGGTTGCGCCAGCTTTGATGGCATCCAATGCCCCAGGGGTGCGACGAGTTCCCTGTCCTTGCTCCCCACGGGCCACCCCCCCTCTCTAATTCGATTTTGGGGCCCATGGGGAGGGGGAGCGGGGGAGGTGGACCGTTAAGTGTCTCAAGCGGCTCTCCCTCCCACCCCCCCCGGAAAACGGGGGCAGGCGGATGTGGATTCGTAGTGTATTTGAAGATTTGGGGCAAAACGCCAGGACTGCCTTTCCGACGCGCTTCGATACGCGACGGGGATTTGTTTCCGCACCCCTCTTGTGTTGGTTTGTCCGTTCGACCCGCTCATACCCGCTCACACTCTTCATGCTTCCGATTTCTGCTCCGTCGCCGCCCTTCGCGGTTCCCCAGTCGCGTCGCTCGCTTTCCTCTTTGTTTCCTCACTCCCGTGGGTGCTGCCATGCGTGCAAAGGTCGCCACCTTGCTGCGCCCCTGTTTGGGCCTCGCGGAGTACGCTCCCTGAGTGCTGCCAGGCTTGCTGTCGTCGCTACCTCGCTGAGCCCCTGTGGGGGTCTGCAGAGAGGCGTCGAAAGCAGACCCAGACGAGACCTCGCCCCCTGCTCTGGTGCTGCCTGGCGTGCAGTTGTCGCTGGGCTGTTGCGCCCGCGTGGGGGGGCCATGCAGAGTGGCATCAAGCGCAGATCCGAACTGGACCTCGCCCGTGCCGCCAGGCGTGCAGCTGACGCCACGCTGCTTCGCCCCTGTGGGGGTTTCGCGGGGTGGCGTCATACGCAGACCCAGCCAAGACCTCGCCCCTCCATTGTGTGGCCCCTGGCTAGTATTAGCGTCCACGCAGGAGCGTGCATGGGCACAACCGTCTGGCCGGCCCGCGACCTTGGCCTGTCAGCGCTCGTTTCTTCAGGACTTGAGCAGCCACCTGACATCATCCCTCGTCGTTGTCCTTCCTCCGTCCCCTCTCCTTGCTTATTGTGTTCGCCAGCGCGTTTTCTCCTCCACTTCCCCGCCCAATCCTCGCCTCTCCTCTCTTCCTGAGTTTCCAACGTGTCCGGCAGTATTCCAGAAGCTGAAGTGCCGCCACGGTCTGATCTCTTGAGGCGTCAAGCGCAGCAGCAGCTTTTCAAATAACGTACATCGTTACGTAGCTTCAGGATCACGTAGCGCCGCCCTTGAGGTTGCCACGCGTAATGGGATCGGTTGGTTACGCCCCGGGGTAATTTACCGAAGGCGTCTGCCGCGAGTCACCGCCGCTCTAGGCCTCTTTGGAGACGCCTATGTGGCCACATGTTGGGCTAACGCTTCGCCAAGCAATTGGACTGTGCGTTTCCCAGGCCGTGGTGGAATCCTTCGGGTGCCCCCATACAGCTTTGTTGCCTCGATGGCGCGGCGGCCACGAAGGAAAGAGGCTCCCCTGGCCCCGACTCACACTGGGGCGTACGGGCCCTGAGCCGGACCAGTCTTCGGCGGGCCGTGCGTAACAGCTGGACGTGACCGACGACCACAGGGCAGCAGCAGCGACAGCGGCGGCAAGAGCGACGGCTGCGGCGGCAGCGGCGCGTTTGCTGCAGCGGCATCAGCCTCAGCTGCGGCAGCATCAGTGGTTGGTGGCGCCCCCGCTGTTCACCCTGGCAGCGCCTCTGCCCAGGGCGGGCTGGACCTACGACGTACGCTGAATCCACAGTTTCTCAGGGATATCCCGGCCCATGATGATGATGATGATGATGATGATGATGATGAAGAAGAAGAAGAATAAGAAAATGATGATGATGATGATGATGATGATGATGATGATGATGATGATGAGGATGAGGATGAGGATGAGGATGAGGATGAGGATGAGGATGAGGATGAG
>CAUYUJ010017101.1:111544-119044 GCA_963575745.1 Prorocentrum cordatum
GAGCACCCTTACGGAATTCATTCAAATCCCGACCCGCCCGCCCGCCCGCCCGCTACCCGCCCGCCCGCCGCCCGCCTGGCCGCTCGCCCGCCTCCCGCGTAGCACGCGCCACCCTGCACTCAACAGCCTCCGCCTCCAAGACAACACCTAGCATTCAACAGCCCCCAGGGCTCCCGGGACCGCCCGTGCCCGCTCCCGAACGCGCCACGACACGCCAAGAGGGCCCTGAAGATTGCCAAGACAGCCCCAAGAGGCCCCGGACACGCCGAAGATGGCCCCAGGACGGCCGACGACGCCGCCCAAACGCCCCAAGAGCGCCTCCAGAGGCCCCTCAAAAGGGCCCCGCATTTTTGCGCTCTCGCATGTTCCGCCTCCCCACGGTCCCGGACGGCGTCAGAGGCCCTTCAGATCGCTCCAAGACGGCCGAAGAGGCTCCCAAGGAAAGACCAGAGACGGCCCAGGAGGCTCCCCAGATAATTCAAGAGGGCCTCGAGAGCGCCCCAAGAGAGCCCTAAGAGCGACCCAAGAGGGCCCGAAGAGCGCGACATTTCAAGGTCTTCGGCCTGAGAGGCTCCTAGGACGCCCCCGGAGGCCATCAAGAGGCTCCCAAGAAGCCCCGTGAGGCTCCCAAGAGGCCCCCTGGA
This sequence comes from Prorocentrum cordatum, assembly GCA_963575745.1. Classification (NCBI taxonomy): domain Eukaryota; class Dinophyceae; order Prorocentrales; family Prorocentraceae; genus Prorocentrum; species Prorocentrum cordatum. The sequence goes on from CAUYUJ010017101.1 coordinate 112,189, forward strand.
AGACCCAATAAGCCCCCAAGGGCCCCCCAGGGAAGCCCCCTGCGGGCCCCCAAGAGAGCTCGGTAAATCGTGTTTCCCAGAGCTTCCGGGAACATGATTCCTTGGGCTTCCGCCCACCGCCCCAACCATGTTTCCAATAAGCTTGCCGACAAGGCCAAAAAGGCCACTCGGTAAGCCCCCGGAGCCTTCCCTCTTAAGAGAGCCGAACAAATCATGCTCCCGGAAAGCTTCCCGGGAACATGGAGTCCAGACCATTTCTTTACTGCTTGGGGCATGACGGGCGTCATGGCCCCCGCCCCCGCCCCCCCTATGACGTAACGCTCCCCCCCCAGTGCGCTCCGGGCACTGCTGCCGTGCGCATTGGGATCCGTATAGGTGTCCGCGTAGGAGTCCGCATAGGAGTCTGGTCCGCAGTCGTCGTCGTCGACGTCGTCGTCGTCGTCGCTCGTGGCTCGTGGCTCGTGGTTCGTCGCTCGTCGCTCATCGTCGTCGTGCGCGCGGACACGGCTGGAGCCCTCTTTTTATATTTTCCAGGCCGATGACGGCAATCATATGGGGGGGTGGAGGGGGGCGATGGCGTCACGTCGCGCCGGCGGCGCCTGGGAATGCTTAGGAATGACGGAGGACGGGTGGCACCAGCATGTAGGTGGCGATTTGCACCACAACGCCTGTGTACACTTCAGTGCCTGCGTGCACCACAGCGCCTGTGTACACCACACTGCCTATGTACACCACAGCAGCCGCGTGCGACACAGCGTCAGTTTGTGCCACCGCGCGCGCGGGCACAACAGCTCTTGTGTACACCACAGCGCCAGCGTACACCACATCAGCCGTGTGTAACACAGCAGTGTACACCACAATGCCTGCGTGCATTGCGGTGCCTGTGTACACCACGGCGCTTGTGTGCACCACAGCAACCATGTGCAACACAGCACCACTGTTGTATGTAGAGTGTCAGAAGGAATCATTGTGACAAAATGGAGCGTTTGTGGATTCCACCGAAAACACCATAACATGATCCTTATGGACAGGGCAGCGCCAGGGGAATGTACGAGTGCTTCCGAGTTCGCCCGCATCACCGGAACTCCTCCAATCTGCGTCCAGGAGGCTCCAGCTACATTGGCCGTCCGACAACAAAATGGGCCGATTCAATCGACCATTCTGCGGTGCACGCTGAGTTGCGGAGGAGGAGGAGGAGGAGGAGGAGGAGGAGGAGGAGGAGGAGGAGGAGGAGGAGGGGGAGGAGGAGGAAGAGAAAGAGGAGGAGGATGAGGTGGAAGTGGAGGAAAATGGAAGAGGGAAAAACGTCGCATTCGATTCTCAGCACGTTCCTGGCGTGGCGCTTCCGCAGCAGATCCTCACGGATAGGCTCCTTCTACTTGTCGGATGCACGCAGGCATTGTGGTGTACAATAGCGCTGCGTTGCACGCGGATGCTGTGGTGTAGACAGGCGTTGTGGCGTGCACAGGCGCCGCGGTGCACGCAAGCATTGTGGTGTACACAGGCGCTGTGTTTCACATGGTTGTTGCGATGTACGCAGGCGCTGTGGTGTACACGCGCGCTGTGGTGCACGCGAACGCTGTGGTGCACACAGGCGCAGGGGAGCAGATCGCCACCTACATGCTGGTCGCGTCGTCGTCGTCGTCCTCGTCGTCGTCCTCGTCGCTTGTCGCTCGTCGCGTCGTGCGCGTGGGCGCGGCTGTGGTGCCGGAGCCACACGGCGGGGGGGGGGGCGTTACGTCATACCCCCCCCGCCCCCCACCCCCCCGATGACGCCCGTCATCGCCGAGCATAAAGAAACGCTCTCATGATTCTCGGGTTGCCGCCCTCTCCCCAAACCATGTTTATAAACGCCTGCCAGGTTTAACAAAAAAACAACGAGAGTCCCAAGCAGCGCCACTTGCCGCCACGCTCGGTAACGCGTCAGGCCCCGAAGCCTCCGGAGGCGCCCAACAACACCCCAACAAATCATGTTCCCAGGAAGTCTTACGGCCAGTGCCGCCGACGTTGAAGGAGGACGGTCCAGGACACCCAGAAATCTTCCAAACAGGCTTCCAAGAGGGCGCCGAGACAGCCCAGGGCCGCCCCCAGACGGCCCAAGAAAGCCCCAACACAGACGCAAAGGGCCGCAAGAGGCCCCCAAGAGGCCCCGAAACGAGGACATATCGTTCGAACACGCCCAAGATGGCCTCCGGACGGCCCACAAGGCTTCCAACACGGCCCAAAGGGACGCCAAAATCATTGATTGTCCTTAGGTTTTTGATGGATTTCAGACACCCAATGTCGCCCCAACAGGCCCTTGGAGGGCGCCGAGATGGCCCAGGGACGCCCTGCCGCGGGCACGAGGCGGGGCACGGGATGGGGCCCTCGCACCAGGGGGCCCAGGGGCCCTGCCGTGGCGCTGGGGGCCTTGTAAAGTCGCCCGAAGACGGCCCTGGCGTTTCCAGACAACGAAAACGACCAATGACCGCCCGAGATCACCCCAGAGTTGGTCCCTGACTGTCCAAGAGGCCTCCACGACGCCCCAAGAGGTCTCCAAGATGGCTCCCAAGGAGCCCCAGGAGGCACAACTAATTTGTTTTCCTTGGTTTTTGATCGATTTTCGAGTTCTCGCCTTTTGAGTTTCCTGACGCTCCACGACGGCCCAAGAGGTTTTAATTTCCGCTCCAAGGCATCCCCAGAGGCCTCGAAGACGGTCACAAGACAGCCCACGGGGGTCCCAAGACGGCGCCAGAGGCGCCCAAGGCGGCCCGAGAGGGCCCCAAGACGGCTCCAAGATGGAGCCAAGAGGGTTGACACGAACCGAAAATCCGAGTCTTCCACCCCGAGAGGCTCTCATGCGGCCCCGAGAAGCCCCTAACATGCTCCAAGAGGCCCCAAGAATCCCCCCAAGGGGCCGAAGAGTGTCCACGAGGCCTCCCACGAAGGCCCCAAGAGGCAAAAACCCATGTTTTGCCATCGGTTTTTGATTGATGTTCGAGTTTTCAGCCTTTTGTCGTCCTGACGCTCCCAGACGGCCCAAAAGGCCTCCAATACCAATCCAAGATAGCCCAAGAGGCCTCCAACAGGGCCCAAGACAGCCTGAGAGGGCACCAATACGGCCCCAAGGGGGGCCCAAGAGGGGTAAGACGAACCCAAAATCCGAGCCTTCCACCCCGAGAGGCTCTCAGGAAGCCCCAGAGGCCCCCAAGTGGGACCCAAGAGGCCTTCCAGAAGCTCCCCAGAAGACCAAGAAGCATTGTTTTCCCATCAGCTTTCGATGGATTTTAGAGTTCCCAGCCTTTTGGCATCCCGACGCTCCAAGACGGCCCAAGTGGCCCCCACGGCCGCTCCAAGATAGCCGAAGAGGCCTCTAAGAGGCCCCCAAGATGGCCCACGAGGGCCCCAAGAAGGTGCCCGAGGCGCCCAAGACGGCCCGAGAGGGCCCCAAGAGGGCCCCAAGAGGGCCCCAGAGAGCCCCAAGAAGGGGAACGCGAACCCAACAGCAGAGATTTCCGCTCCAAGAGGCCCACAGGATGCCCCAGCAGTCCCCAAGTGGTCCGACGAGGCCCCCCCAAGCCCCCTACCAGGTCCCAAAAGGCTCACAGGAGACGCACACGGGGCCCCAAGATACTCCAGATGTCGTAATGAAAGGGAGGGGGTCTCAACCCTCCCAGACGAGAAGTTTTAGACCCCCCCCGTGGGAGAACCCTCCAAAACATCGTCCCCAGACCCCCCCAGGCCCTCCAAGATGGCCTGGAAGAGACCCCCCCCGAAATGAGACCCCCCTCCCTTTCTTACGAAATCTGGAGTAGCCGAACAGTGCTCTCGATGCATCAAAATTGCTTCAAGGAGGCCCCGGAAGGCTTACGGATTGCCCAAAATGTGGCCTCACGCTGGGCCTCCGCGCAGCCAAGGCGGCCAATGGACTGCTTCCGACTGCAGGACATCACTCTCCGACTGCCCAGAGAACCCCGACGATGCCCCGGAGGGACCCCAAGAAGCCCCAAGATGCCCCCCCCGAGAAGCACCTCAGAGGTGCGCCTCCAACAGCCAATCGAGGAAGCACGGAGAGACCCCCAGAAGCCCTTCAGATGCCCCCACGAAGACCCAAGAAATTCCCAAGAGGCTCTCAGGAGGCACGACTATGTCACGCGCCTGTGCTTGATAGCGCTGTCCAAGATCTTCTAGCGCGCCCCCAGCCTGGGCTAGAACCTGAGCGCGCGCGAAGCGCACGCGATGGTTCTAGTGGTGCAAGCCATGTCGTGCAATCGATATTTTGCAATATCTGTGAAGTAAGGCGTGTGGCGCAATCCATGTGGTGCAATCTCTGTGAACACAATGGTGGGGCGGTGCAATGGGGCGGGGGCGACGGGCGGCGACGGCGACAAGAAGCACGGCGACCGACACCCAGGCGCAATTGAGCGGCGACGCAAAGCGGTGACGGGCGACGACAACAAGCGCGGCGACCGACACCCTGGCCCAGAAGCAGCTTGGACTGACGGCGGCGACGGGCTGCGACGGCGACAACGCGCTGGCCAGAACGACACCCAGGCCCAGTTCCTTGTTTGGGATGAAATGATTAAGAACACCTGCGTGCAAGCATTGTTCGGGACAGCATCCGGCGACCGAAAACGAGCCCGAGGTTGCGACCGGCCACGCAGCCTGACCGAACTTGCGGCCGAAACTTGGCCGATCTTTCGGCGACTCGGGGCCCTCTTGGACCGTCCTCGGGGCCTCTTGGTAGGGGGCCACACGCGAACCCTACCCCTGCCCCCCACGATTTCTGAGGGGGAGGGTGGGGTTCACTTCGCTCGGGAGCTCCCAGACGAAGTGAACCCCACCCTCCCCCTCAGAAATCGTGGGGGGTAGGGGTAGGGTTCGCGTGTGGCCCCCTACCTTGGGGCCCTCGTGGCCCGTCGTGGGGCCCTTGTGGGCCCGGAGAGTGCACGCGCCACCTCTTCCGCAGAGCCCCGGGGGGCGCGCGTCGCGCCCCAGCAGTTTTCGGCATGCGGGGTTCGGGCCCCGCAGAGACTCCTCAGGACTGAGGGCGCTCCAGGGATTCGGCAAAGGACCTGGGGACCCATCGTAAGTTGCACTTCGTCCGCCCCCCCAGGGCCATGATATCCCTTGCAAAGTACGCTGCGTCCGCTCTTCCTGGGCCACGATCCCGCGTAAACTACGCTGCGTCCGCCTTCCCTGGGCCAAGATCCATCGTGAACGACGCTGCGTCCGCGCCACTGGGGGAACGAAGAATCACGTAAACAACAACTCGGAGGTCCGCGCGGGTGTTTCGGGTCGGCGCAGGCCTCCGAGATGGCCCCCTCTCGGACTGGAGGGGGCGCCCTTCGTCGGTCCTCCTTGCGTCTCCTCTTCACTGCTCCATTCTCCTCCTCGTCCTCCTCCTCACCCACCCTCCCACCCTCCTCCTCCCCTACCCTCCTCCCCCCCCCCTCCTCCCCCTCTCCCCCCCCCCTCCTCCCCCCCCCCCTCCCCCTCCCCTACCCCCCTCTTCCCCCTCTTCCTCCTCCTCCTGCTCCTCCTTTTCTTCCTCCTCCTCCTCCTCCTCCTCCATTCCTTTCCCTCATGTGTAACTCCTCCCCGTCACCCCCCCGAACCAGCCCAACGGGCGGGCCAGGCGTTTCGCCGGATAATTCCTCACCATCAGCCACAGTTTCACATATGGATCGCGGGTGGTTTTCAAAATGTGGCTCTCGCCTTTGCGCTGCGCACATTCGTTTTCAATGTTTGCAAGAGTTTCCCGGATTCCCATAGTCAGCAACATCGAAAGACGAAGCAGAGGCGCGTGGTGTTCGCGGATTGCGCGCATTTTGGCTTTCACTGCGCGCAGTTGGCAGGCCTATCAGTGCATTGGCACGTGCCGAAAGAAATTGTTGAAGGTGGCGTTCTCCGTGCCGGGCGGCAATGTGTCGCGCGCGCCCGATGATGCTCGTCCGAGTGACCAGTTGGAAGATCGTTTCGACAATGCCAGTCCAACTACCGAGTTCCGTGGAAGGAGGAGCAGGAGGGGAGAGAGCGAGAGGGAGGACGACGAGGGGGAGTTGAGGAGGGGGAGGAGGAGGGGGGAGAGGAGGGGGAGGAGGAGGGGGTGGGAGTTGGAGAGAAAGGAAGAGACTTCGGTCGGGCTCTCAAGCCGTCAAATATCTAATGACTGCTGCACCATCCGCTACCGTGCCTAGGTTGTGGGTGAACGGCCACTCGGATGGCTCATGGGGTCTTGTGGAGGGTCTCCTCTGGAGGCCTCCGGGGGGGTCTCTTGGCGCCTCTTCGGGGCTTCATGGGGCATCCGCAGGGCCTCTTTGGGGCCGAAGGCTCCACGTATCCGTCAGGGTTCCCCCCTCCGGGCGTCTTTTTCGGGCCGTTCTGGGGCCGTCTGAAGCCGTCTCGGGGCTCTCTTCGGCCGTCTTTGGTGCTTCTTCGGAGCCTCTTGGGTCATCATGGGGCGATGCTGGGGGCATCTTGGGCCGTCCTGGACGCAGTGAAAGCCGAAGAAGCGGATTTGTTAAACATATGCGTCTGGATAAAAGAAATGGGCGATTTTCGCCTCTTGGGAGGCCTCTTGGAATTCTCTTGGGGTGTATTTTAGACTTCTCGCGCCGTCTTGGGGCCATCTGGGGCGTCTTGTAGCGATCTTCTGGCAACTTGGCGCCCTACTGGACCGTCTGGAGGGCGTTTTGGGGCCCTCTGAACCTAGTTTGGGGCCCGCTATCCCCCATGATGCGTTCGGTCCAGAGTCGGGATGGGGCCGGGTGGGGGGGGGGAAATCCCGGTTTCGAAGCCCTGGGGATTATGGGGGGGAGAATCTCAACACGCCTAGGGACCCACAATTGGTCGGCGGATTCGATTTCCCGATTCG
>CAUYUJ010017101.1:124044-164044 GCA_963575745.1 Prorocentrum cordatum
AGACCCTGAATGACAACGACATGGCGACGATGCAGAGTTTATTACGACACAACGAGAAGGCGAAGTTCGTAGGCTGGAACCCATTTTCTCTAATCAGTTTCCCTGGACGAACCGACTCCATCAGTTACGAGTTCCGCAACCAGTATGGCATCCTATGTCTTGGCACACATATCCGACAGATCGCGCAACTATCACATCATCGTGAAGAGTCCCGACACCATTTCTGGATCCACTGGGGCTGGGGTCGTTCCCCACACGTCACTTCAGCCTGTGGATGCTCCATTGCAATATCTAAGCGACGTTTCTCTCCCAAGCACGTGGTCAGAATAGCATCTCCGCCATCCGACTTACAGGGCTGTGCAGGCTCTATTGATATAGTACGAGGTCATTTTCGCGTCAGGCTGATCGTGGGTTATCTACCCCCAGTCCCACATAGTTCACATGCAAAGATCACGGAACGGACATTTACACGACTCTGGCAGTGGATCACCACTGAGATTACTTCGACCCCGACACGCATGACACCACTATTCATCGGCGACCTCAACCAAGGTATGGGACGACGCCATCGGGCCTTATGCACTGACGACAGCATCGGACCACAGCAGCCCGCCCCAGAGACGACCGTGGGCACATCTATTCATGAAAGCCTCATCCTCAACCAGCTCTGCGCGTACAACACCTTCTGGGATACTGGGCCGACATTTTTCGACAACGGCGGTGCTCGCAGCAGAATCGGTTATTGGACCGGCCCAATCGACGCGTTCCCCATTAGCACGAAGCTCAAATTATGTTGGCGCTCTCACCAACGCTTGCGTGTCCTTCCCCACATGCTCGATCACATCCCAATGCTCATCCATGTCCAACTCACTTGCCCAACGTCATCTTCTACAGACCACGCGCCACGATGGGACTGGGCCTTACTAGCAGCAGGATTGCAAACGGGATATCGACGCGCCGACTTCCTACGTGACCTACACCAGCAGCTTACTCAACATGCACATACTCTCCGAGTTCTTCAACGTGATCAGCTTCCCGACCGACACGCCGCATACGTCGCATATTTGGTCCAGCAAGCCGCGATCCCCCACTTCTCCCGCCATGGAGGCCGTCCAGCCTGGCTCAAGGGCGCTCAGCGTACACGACAAGACCTCCTTCGAGAACGCGCGCAACTTGACAAAGGCATGGCGGTCGACGACGCCCACCTCGAGCTCATCTCTCGCCGACTCCGTGAACATGCACAATGGAAACGGGCATGGTGGCATCGCTTTCTCGACGAACAAATCACCGACGCCTGCCGCCACCGCGACCTTTCACGTGTCGCCGAAGTCAGCAGACTCCGTGCAGGCACTAAGGCAGGCCCCAAGAAACGTAACTATTTGGCATTCCCGAGCGCACGACCCGCATCCGACCATTACTGCGCCGCCCTCGGCAAGCCCGCCACTGACGGCGGCCTCGCGGCGACGCCCACAGCGGCGACACCCGCGCACTTCAGCATTTATGTCTCGGGTGGCGCCGCCGCCCGGGAGCTCCGCCAGCGCCCCGAGAACGACATTCACATCTTCGGCGAGTATCGCGTGGATCCCACGCTGGGCGCCCTCCTCGCTGCTGCACAGGACCTCGACGCCATGGCCAACCGACTTTGGACGAACAAACATCGCAAATAATCTCCCGTCTGGTCATGGCCCACCGAACTCATTACTATGATGCTATTCCCGACATATCTCAGCAGACCAGGACTTCCACGCAGTGGACTTGGATACGCCCCCACCGACTACCCCAACCACCACCGGCTCCGACATGGACTCGGACACGGCACGACGCGCGACGACTCTGCCACTCCAGCACGACGCCTACCACGACGCCCCGACCAACGCCAGCTCACTCTCGACGACGACCACGCCCGCGCCCCATGCACCATGCTCACTCACTTGCTTCAACACGTCCGCGATTCAGAAATCCTACCAGCCCAATCCTACACCAGCCAGACCGTAGCCATCAGCAAGGAAGGCAAACATCCATGCGGAGATCCAGTCCACGACCTCAACAACTGCCTACGAATGCTGCGCGTCTTTTGTTCTTTCTGGCGGCTCTATCTCCGAAGCGGATTGGTTGATTTTGGCAGCGCATACACCCCGCCACCATGGGCATATGGTGGCATCCGTGCTCGAAGACGAGAAAGCCTCATGACGCTCACTTGCATTGCGACCTTCAAGCTACGCAGTGCACACATCCCACACCTTGTGAAGAGCTACGACATGCGCAACGCCTTGGGCACAGGCGACACTGACCGACTATTGGCAGCACATCGTGTACGCACCGACGACCCCCACTTCGAGGACATGCTCACGCAACATCGACTCCGCGCCACCATGCGCATCGACGCCAACGACGACATCATCGGGCTCCACCCATGCAGTGGAGGTCGTATGGGCGACAGCAACGTGCCCGAGCTCTCCATGGAATCCTGCTATCCACTCATCATCGACTGGGACGCAGAGCTCACTGCCGTCATTGGAGACGGCCTCATCCGCACCAACCCCATCGCGGGCACCGCCCATCGCATCGACATGGGCGCCTTCATCGACGACATCGTACGTGTGATTGTAGTTCCCGACGGCGCACTCCGACAGGCCCTAGCGATATATTGCATCGACGTCTCTATTATGAACGCCAAGCTCCGACACGGCGGATATGCACAGAACGCGCACAATCAGGAGACATTGGTACGACTCGCCACCAGCAGCGCCACCAAGCAGGCCGAACGACAACTGAGCGGTACCTGCATGACCAATCTTATTCACTTCGGCTCCTACATCCACGTCGACGGCTACAACGCCCGCGAGGTGGAGGAACGGGTTCGAGCCTGTAACATGGGCTGGACACGGCTTACCCATTTTTGGACCTCAGCCACACCAAGACGCTGCAAACGACTCGTCTTCCTCGCGAATGTCGCGAGCCGTGCATGGTCAGGCCTGGAAGCGCTTGTCCTCACCCGTGCTGAGACGGCGCGGATCGATGCGAGCCTCGCGAAACAAAAACTTCATTGCATGCTCATGGGTGACGCACATTGTATAGACAGCGACGGCCAGCACCACTCCCTTACCACCCGTGAGCTGTTTACAGTTGGGGGCATCGCCCCCGCGTCTCTTGAGCTATGCGTTCGCCGTTTGAAATGGTGGCAGAGTATCAGTAAAGAGGTCGAACATCACGAGCAATTTCTCTCAGGGTTCTTTGGGCGGTGCCAGATTGAAGATCGATATGCTTCGCAAGGCCTCCCCACCTCCGCCAACACCTTCACGGAATCAGGCGCTCTCAACACGGACCCCAAAGTACAACCTTGGGCCCGCCAGCTCCGCGAGAACCTCCCCAGTGCCCTTGCAGACCCCATCAGCGGCGACCTCCGTGGCCTCTGGGACATTGGCGACGACGTTCGGAAGATTTTCAGGGGCCCCGAGATCCAGGAGGCATTCCAGCATATCGATTTCAGCTACCTACGGCAGGCGTGCGTCTCGCAGTCTTGGGCCCCGCCGGGTCACCACTACTTGCCACCCGAGACCCCTCTGGGAGACCCCGACAGCGACCCCGAGGATCCGAACCCGTTCGTCTGCCACGTCGAGGGCTGCATCAAGGCCTTCCGCACGTTCTCTGCACTCATTGCACATCAAACAACAGCAGCACTCCCAGGACACGGAGCCCCCACTATTTCATCCAAGATCACTCTCGACAACAAATGCTTGGTTTGTGATAGTGTCTATGGTTTTATTTAATATTGCCAGACCCATCACCGACGGTCCTGGGTCGAAGGGCGATGCTTCATCGATCGCACCCTCCACGCGCGCACGCGGCAGCCTACCACTGCCGCACGATGCCCGCTCGAACGCATCAGCCCCAACATCGATTGTCAGCGAGAATATTACGACATCGACGAGCTCCGATCCCACCTCCGCACGCGCACCCCTCCGTCGCCGCGCGGCCCCTGGCTCGAGACGTTGCCTCGCTCGGCGAGGGAGGCGCGCCCGCGCGGACCGACAGTGCCTAAGCGATTCCTCGCCGCCCCACTGTGGCGACCATCCGACGCCGCTCTGCTCCGACAAGAGATCCGACAGGCAGCGGCGCTACAGCTGGGCGCACATATTCGAGCTTCAGCCGCAGCATCGACTACTTCGCGAGCCCGACGGCCGCAACAGCGACGACCACCACCGACGCGCGACATTAGCAGTGCGACTACCACAGCCTTGACGTCTACGCCAACACTACCGCGACCTCCACGACCAGCAGAACCAGCCCGCAGCTCGACGCCAGCCCCACCTGATGGCCTCAGCAGCGGACAGCAGCACGCCACCAGTAGCGGCGCCGAACATAGCTCAGCCCAAAGCAGCACCGCGACGCAGAGCACGTGCCCCGTGGAGAGGCCCGCTACCGTCCTTGACCAAGTCTGGCACCTCTGGCAACGATTCCAAGCCGACGAACCACCCCAGCGTCGACGCAAGGTCGAGGGGGCCAAGGGCAACAAGGGCCAACCGACGCCAGCAGTGGACCAGGAGGACGACGACATGGACGTGGAAGAGCCACAGAACGAGCCACGCCGTGCTCGACGCAGAGGCGGACGACGAGCCCATCGAGGACAGCATACCGACAAGCAGTGGACGAACAAAGACAATAACATGCAGATGCTGCTCACCTCGCTGATGACACTCACATCCCAGAACACGCAAACAATACGGATGATCATGCGCACGGTGGCCGACACATGGACGCTACCAATCAACCACCCGACAGTCTCCCATATCTCGACGGAAATCGAGGGTTTCAAGACGCGGGTCAACAACTACCGCACCAACAAGGACACCGAGGCGCTCAAACTGCTGGGCCCTCCGACCCTCGCACTCGCCCTCGCCATGCTGGAAGGGCTACTGACATGCGAAGTGCGAGGCCGAGTTCGCAAAGAGATCGAAGAGTACATCGAGAAATGCCAGCCAGAGGACCCTCAGCTCGAGCCACTGATCGACGTAGAGACCCTCCAGACCGAAGTCGCCTTCCTGCGCATCGACAAGACGCACGGCCCGAACACAGCCAAGCTGATCCCCGGCGCCAAGGACTGGCAGGGACGAGGCCTCCTGCTCGCTGGCCTACGGTCAGAAGGGATCGCGAAACACCACCTGGGCCCAGCCCCAGCGGGCTGGCTGGAGGAGGAGATATCGATATGGCTGGACCATTTCCGACGAATGACAGGATGATTCGATTTGTACCTGGCGGCGCACTCCCTGCAGTGAGGCCCATAGTAGTTCCCGAGACTGATCTCGCACATCAGACAGGCGACCTCCCTTCAGATAATGCTGATCCTGAGGCACGCGCCCACGATCTAGCCGCTGATGAGGAGGCTGTGAATTTTTATTCTCCTGGTGTGCCCCAAAAGGTCCTTTCTAATGTCCCCTCGTTCAGAGCCGTCGCTAGACTCCTATTCACTCTCCCTCTTCCCTGCTATCCTCGAGGAGTAGGAGATGAGGAACACCTCCCTCCCCCTCTTCCGTCGCCCGCCATAGCAGGACCTTTTTTTTTGTTGCCACATTCCACGCGAACAGCTTGTCTGTAAGTCTTCGGCTCTGGCCAGTGGGGGGTCTCCTCCCTGGGCCGCCTTCAGGGATTTCCAACGCGCAGCGCATGCCAGCCCGCATCGAGCGTGCTGCACCGTTGTAGCGACAGGCCATGCACGGCAGGCAAGAGGCAGTTCGGCACTGCAGCGATGAGCAAGGAATGTATTCAACCTTATGCGGGTACGGCGGTACCAGTCAGGGCTTCGGTGTTGCTGGTGTGGTCGCGCCCGCCGCACGTGGACACTCCCATCTGTGAAATCAGTTTCATCCGTAACCGCTCCCACGTCGTCGTTAAAAAAATGAGGTGACCAAGGAAGTGTGGGAGCAAAGAGGGGGACAGCCGAACCGAACGAAGGAAAAATGAGGATAATGATGACGCTGAATGGATGGATGGATGGATGGATGAGGAAGTGGGGAGAAATATGATGAATAGGGTGAGGAGGAGGAGGAGGAGGAGGGGGAGGAGGAGGAGGAGGAGGAGGAGGAGGATGACGAAGAGGAGGAGGAAGGGGAATCTGATGAGGAGGAGGAGGGAAAGGCGGAGGAGGAGGAGTAGGAAGAACATGTGGAAAAGAAGAATGAGGAGGGCGAGAACCAGCAGAATAGACAGAAACATCTTGAATGCCTTTCGGATGTCTCTCGGAAGCCTTTTGGACGCCTCTTGGGGCGTCTTGGGGGTATCTTGGCGATCCAGGTGGGCTCTTTGGCGTCTTGCGCGCCTCGGAGGGGGGGGGCCTCTTTGGGCCGCTTGGAACCTCTTGGGGGCCTCTTGGGAGCCTCCTGAGGCCATCTTGGGTGCCTCTTGGGGCCTCCTGGGCGCCTCTTGGGCCCATCCTGGAGGAGATCGATCAAAGAAGAGGGTGGTGGCAATATGCGTCCCCCCTGGGGAGCCTCTAAAATCGCCTCTTGGACCCCTCTTGGAGCGCTCTTGGAGCGCTCTTGGGCGCTCTTGGGAACGTTTTGGGGCTCTCCTGGGACCCTCTTGGGGCCTCCTTTGGCCCCTCTTGGAGCCATCTTGAGGCTTCGGACGGCCATCGGACGCGAAAAGGCGAGGAGGCACACATCATTTGTTTTCCTTTTGGTTGTTGAGCGATTTTGGCCGCTTGGAGGCTTCCTTGGGAGGCTATTTGGTCTCTTGGAACCGTCTTGGGGCGGTTTTGGGGCTTCTTGGAACATGATCGGAGCCATCTTGAGGCATCTTATGCTACCTCGAGCCATCATGGAACTCATCTTGGGCTCCGAAGCCATTTTGGGCGCTCTGCCGACCAGCGGCCACCCCCGTCCAGGTCCAGGGGAGGGGGTATGGGGGAGGGGTCAAGACTCCCACCCGCCCTCCCGACACATACGTAGCACCCGAATCTGGCCCGAACCACAGCATATTCAGCAGTCGTCTTTGGATGGGTAGCTACTGGGGGCCAATCCGCCGCCGCCACCGCCGCCTCCGCCGCCGCCGCCGCCGCCGCCGCCGCCGCTGCCGCCGCCGCCGCCGCTGCCGCTGCCGCTGCCGCTGCCGCCACCGCCGCCTCCGCCGCCGCCGCCGCCGCCGCCGCAGCCGCCGCATCCACCGCCGCCGCCGCCGCAGCCGCCGCCGCAGCCGCCGCCGCCTCCGCCAAGTGTACTCTGTTTTGTTTTTTGACAGGGATGGTGGTGGTGGTGGGGGGCGCATCGGGTTGGCTGCGCATGTTCCGAATTTGGAGGCAGAGTGTGTTTTGTATGGTTTTTTTACAAAGGGATTGTGTGTGTGTGTGGGTGGGGGGGTCGTCATGGTCCCTGGTTGGCCCCCTGTCGCCTGGGGGAGGGGGTGTTTATCAATAGGGAACAGTGATAAACCCATCCCCGAAGGGGAAGAAGGAGGGGTGGAAGAGGAAAGACTCAAACCACCTACGCCCAGAGGGCTGGTGGGATTTCGGGTCCTCACGTAACGACACGCCGCTCTCGGTCGTGCCGTCCCAGTAAGCCAACCGAGGAACCCCACTCCCTCGGGGACAACCCGCCCCCACGCACGCCACGGCGGGGGACTCTGACCGTGGGAGGAATGGGCGGGGATCCTCCAATGAGTCCCCTCCGCGCAGGGGACCTGCGACACCGCCCGAACCCTGGCGGAGTACCAAATGGGCCACCGCAAGGGTGTCGCAGCAAAACGTGGCATACACCCACAACCCAGGCCCGGGAACACGGAAGGAAAGGCCGTACACTGGAACCTTGGGCTATCCCCGCCCGCCGCACGGGCGAGTCGGGAACAGCCCCGAGGTCCCAGGCACTACGCTTCTCCCGTGGCGCAGGCTGGGACGGCCTACGACTACCTTTTTTCTCTCCCCCAGGGTCCCGAAGGAACACCTAGGGTGACGATCGGGAGGCTACCCGCCTGTTATCCTGGGGAGGGATCCCACTGGCGCAGGTGCCGGGAGGAGGAGGAGGAGGAGGAGGAGGAGGAGGAGGGAGGAGGAGGAGGAGGAGGAGGAGGAGGAGGAGGAGGAGGAGGAGGAGGAGGAGGAGGAGGAGGAGGAGTGGAGGAGGTGGAGGAGGTGGAGGAGGTGGAGGAGGAGCCGGCTGAGGGCCTCCAGCCTCTGCCTTCCAGGGCGCCCGCGCGCACCTTCGAGAGCGAGCCCGCGCCGGCGAGCGCCGACTTCACCCACGGCAGCAGGCCGCGGTCGCGGCCCCTGGCTTGCTGCCGCGCCCGCCGCCGCCGGGTGCCCCGAGGCAGCCTCCTCCGCCTCCTCCTCCTCCTCCGCCTTCGCCTCCGCCTTCTCCTCCTCCTCCTCCTCCTTCGCCTCCTTCTCCTCCCCCTTCGCCTCCGCCTCCTCCTCCTCCTCCGCCTCCGCGTCCTCCTCCTCCTCCTTCGCCTCCGTCTCCTCCTCCTCTTCTGCCTCCTCCTCCTTCTCCTCCTCCTCGAGAGGCGATTGCGTGCCGGTCTGGGAAGCGCGTGGTGGGATGTCCAGATCCCACTTTGCTTCGAGCGACTTCCTATTTCAAGCGTCGATCTGTTTTGGCTGTGCTTTGTTGTTCTTTGGCCCGGCCTTGGCCCGAGCTACTTTATCCGCCTTCCTGCTCCCTTTTTTGACGTGCTTCTTCTGACTGGCGGGTATCGACCCCTCCCCCTCCCCTGGAGGTGGCCCAGCATTGGTTCCGGCCAGCAAGAAAGGGGGGAAGAGGTTCGAGGTTCTGGGCTCGGGATTTTTGTTTTGCCTTTTTCTGGTTCCTGGGCCGCTTTCGGGCCCCAGGACCGCCAGAAACGGACCCAGGGTGAAGCACTGCACAAAATGGACTCACCTTTTCCTGGATCGGAAGAAACGACATGATCACAAATTTTCAGCTGTCCACGCGGATATCTTGGATCTATGTTGGATCCCCCTTCCCTGGCGCGTCGAG
The DNA here is from genome assembly GCA_963575745.1 of Prorocentrum cordatum. Taxonomy (NCBI): domain Eukaryota; class Dinophyceae; order Prorocentrales; family Prorocentraceae; genus Prorocentrum; species Prorocentrum cordatum. The sequence continues at coordinate 133,011 of CAUYUJ010017101.1, forward strand.
CCTTCCAGGAGCGGCGCCGGAGTCGCCGCCACTACCGCGGATCCGTGAGAGTTATCTTAAGCATGAGTTGTTGTTTTCCCCAGCTAACAAGGTACACTAGTGCTTATGAATGCACGCATGATTTCCCACACTCGCCCTCCCACGCTTGAATTACCCCCTCCTCGTCTCCATCCTCGTTCGCATCGCCCCCCCCGTCGCCCATCCCCTCCGCCATTGGTTCCCCATATGGGAACTTCTCGTTTGTTTTTGTGTTTTGTCTTGGAGTGTTCCCAGGTCGCCGCTGGTGCCGGGGGGCATTGTGGCGGTAACAGATGCCGCCCGAGGGGCCCGCGCGTCGAAACATTGACAACATGCTGAGGTGATTCGGCCCGTTCCGCATGAGACACCCTCACAAGTCTGCGATCCGAGACAACCAGATTTGACATGGGCTGCCCCGTTTCGCTTGAGACATCCTCGTAACTCTGGGCTCCCAGACGCTACGCGACAGGTGGTCTGGCCCATATCGCCTGAAACAGCCTCAAACGGTTGGGCTCGGGGACACCGTGACCTGAGGATGCCTCATCCGTTTCGCTTATCGTCTCTACATTAGGCTTCAAGGTGCCGCCCGCGAGTTGATTCTGTCTTTTTCGCTTGAGAACACACAGGAGCACGCCAGAACACGCAGGAGCTCGGCAGAACACACAGGAGCACATCCGTAGCCATTTTGGCTCAAGCGAGCCTGGCTGGCGGCATGCCCTCGGGCGCGCGCGCTCGCTAGCGGCCATGAGGCATTCTGGATGCGGGGCAGCCTGGGCGGCAGCCTCCGCCCGCACGCTTGCGCGGCGGCTGCGGCGGGAACATCGGCGTGCCATCGGGGAGTCGCGGGCGGCCGCGCTGGCGTGGCGTTCGGCCGCCCTCCGCCGTTCCCTGGAGGCTCACTGGCAGCTCGCCGACCGCGTGGGCGCCCACGCTCCCAAGTTCGGGGAGACGATCGCGGCCGCGCGGGTCCTCGGGGTCAAGGACGGCCTCGCCTTGGGGAGCTGGGCGCGGCACGCCCCGCTGCCTGGGCAGGCGCGGCTGCGGCCCGTGCCCGAGGCGACGCAGCTGCTTCCTCCTGGTGCGATCCTGGCGATCGACCTCGAGGCGCAGTTGGCTGCAGGGGCTGTGCAGGTTTCGCCCGCGCCGAGCATTGGCGACGGCGAGGGCGACGACGGCTCGGGCCTTTCTGCCTTCGACCGGAGCCTGGCGGCGGGGCTCGGGGGCAAGACGGGGCAGAACGAGCTGGAGAGCGTGGGCGCGGTGTGGGAGAGCGACGTCGCTGTCGAGGTCTGCGTCGCCGAGCCCGCCGCGGAGCTCTGCCATCCCGCGGAGCCACGGGCGCGCCGGCGGTCAGGCGCCCTGCCGTGCTGGTCGCGGCGCACGCCGCTGCGGGGCGGGGTCGTGCCGTACGTCCCCCTCAGCTTGCGGAGCTGCGTGGCGACCGCCGAGTCGGTGGTCGAGGCGTTGGGCTGCGGGCCCCTGGCTCCTGCGGACAGGGCAGACTGTGCGCCGCTGCCTCCCGTCTTGGGACATGCTCGTGCAGAGCGTGGTGCTGGCGGTCGTGCCAGCGTGGACGGTAAGGCTGATGCCAGCGATGCTGGCTCTTCGAGGCCGTCTACGCGTGGGCCCGTCGAGTATGCCGACGACGTCGTGCCGCACCTGGGCGGTTGCTGCGTCGTCAGCGACGACATCGTGGATGGGGCCCGTGGGAGGCTCGGCCATCGAGCACGCCGTCGGCATGGAGCCCCTGGTCGCGGATTCCGTCGGCTGCACCGCGGGCGATGGCCACTCGGGCTCGGAGCGCGGGTTCGTTTCATTCCTGGACGACTTCTCGGTGGCGGCGGTGGCGTGCGCGGCCCAGGGGCCGGAGTCGGGAATTTGAGTCACTCCTGGACTGGGCCGAGGCCCGCGCCCTCGGCGTCCGCCTCGGCAGTGCAGGTTGTCCAGATGCCGAGGAGCGTGTGCGGCTCCTCGATGGTCTCTTGGTCCGTGCGCGTTGCGCGACGCGGCCCAAGAGTAGTGCGTGAGGCGGGCAGTTGCATTCTGTATGTAGATCTGTTATCGCCTTTTGGTGCGGCCGCGGTGGAGGCCCAGTGGGGCCCCCGCGGGGAGAGGCGGCCCTAGGCGGCCCCTCTCGGAAGGGCGTGTCTCGGGTGGCGCTCGGTGCCCCTTGGGGCCCCCCAGCCCCCTTTCCTTTCCTTCTCACCCCTCTTGCCTTGAAGGCCCCGTCTTTAACTTGAACTTTAACTTTAACGCGCAGGAGCACGGCAGAACACGTAGGAGCACGAGGAGCACGGCAGAACACATAATACATAGGAACACGGTAGAACACAGGAGATCGGCAGAACACACAGGAGCGCGACAGGACACACGGGACACATGGGGGCACGGCAGAACGGGCACAAGCACGGCAGAACGAACAGGAGCACTGCAGAACACGCAGGAACACGGAAGACCACACAGGATATCGGCAGAACACGCAGGAGCACGGCAGAGCACGCGGCAGAACGCGCAGTAGCACGGCAGAATTCACAGGAACACGGCAGACCACGCAGGAGCACGAGGTGCACGACAGAACGCGCAGAATACATCGGAGCACGGCAGAACACACAGAAGATCGGCAGAGCGCACAGGAGCGCAGCTGATTACACAAAACACATAGTAGCACAGCAGAACAAGCAGGAGCACGGCAGAACACACGAGCACGGCAGAACGCGCAGGAGCACGGCAGAACACACAGGAGCGCGGCGGCAGAACGCGCAGGACCATGGCAGAACACACGGGATCACGGCATAACACATATGAACATTGCAGAACGCCCCGAGCATCTATTCACACAGCAGCACGCACAGGCACACGCACACTTGCACGCGCACAAAGGCACACGCACACGCACACGCAAACGCATACATATACAGACGCACACAGACATACATTCACTCGCGCACTCACAGGGAGGCAACATACCCTCACTCAGACCGCAGGAGCACGGCAGAGCAGCACGGCACAACGCAGCAGTGCCGCAGACCACCACGCACGGGCGCACATGCACATATTCCACGCACGCACGCGCACGCGCAAGCGCACGCGCGTTACGACAGACTTGCGCAACGCATACTCAGAACGTGGGATACCATATAAGCCCAGGGCGCAAAATGACGCTTCCCGTTATTGTCCGGTCAGGTTTGCATGTCCCTGGGGACATCTTCAAGAACATGAGATGTTCACAGCATCGTCTTGACATTGTTCTTGAAGTGCTTCAAAATGAAGAAATGATAGCCCAAAAAGGACCCCAATATTGCACCAAGGGCGCCCTGAAGACTGCCGGACATGACGATTTCGATAAGGGGCATCCTCAAACACTTAAAACACACCACAATATCGATTTGGGATCTGCTGTTCTAGCATCGTCTTGGAATCGATCCTGAAAGGGCTTCCAGGCGGCCCCAGCCAGCCGTCTTAAACTTACGATTTCGCTAGGGACATCCTCAAACAACAGATGTGTGTGACATCGCACTGGCATGATTTTTGATGGCATCGAGACGGCCCCGAGCGCCCCAAACGAGCCCCAACATGACTCCAAGAGCGCCCTCGAGACAAACCCCCATTTGCATTTCCCTTGATGCATCCTTACAACCATTAGTTGTTCGCAACATCGCCTTCTAACAAGCGTTTCGCCTGATGCATCCACCGGCAACTGAACGGCGCGAATTTCACGAACCTATGGAAATGGGGCTATCGCCTGAGACATCCCCGAACCAGTTTGAAGAGGTTAAGAAGACCCATTCCATGTTAACTCTGACATTTCCGCGCGAGATATTGAAACAATGGGCAGGATGGCCGCAGACCAACGCACAGAAGCACCGCAGAACGCGCGGGGGCACGGCAGAACGCAGAGGACCAGCACGGGGGGCCACACAGGAGCACGGCAGACCACGCAGAGGCACGGCCGAACACATCGGAGCACGAATAGCACGGCAGAGCACACATAATACATAGAAACACGGCAGAACAGACAGGAACGCGGCAGAACACGTAGAAGCACTGCGAAACATTCGGAAAGCACAGGAACACGGCAGAACGCACAGGTGCACGGCAGAACAAGCATAACCACGGCAGAACACGCATCATCGTTGCATAACATGCAGGAGCGTGGAGCCACACATGGGAACGCGACAGAGCAGGCAGGGCCACGGCAGAGCATGCAGGAGATCGACAGAACAAACGTGCGCGCGGCAGAACGCGCAGGAGTGCGGCAGACAAAGAACACACGGGAGCACGGCAGAACACAGAGGAGCACACATGAGCACGGCAGAACACAGAGGATCACGGTAGGGCACGGCAGAACACACCGATTGCAAAGGAGAGCGGCATAACACATAGGTAAATGGCAGAACACGCAGGAGCACGGCAGAACACGCCGAACCCAGGGGCGCGGCAGAACGCGCAGGAGCACGGCAGAACACGCAGCACACAACGCAGGAGCACGGCAGAACACAGGAGCACGGCAGGCTACGCGTGAGCACGAGAAGCACGGCATAACACGCAGAAAACATAGGAACACGGTAGAACACAGGAGATCGGCAGAACACATTGGAGCGCGGCATATCCGACAAACGCACGTCGGAGCACGGCAGAACAAGCAGGAGCGCGGCAGAACGCATAGGAGCGCGACAGACCACACAGGAGTATGGCAGAACACATAGGAGCACATCCGTAGCCATTCTGGCTCAAGCCGTGCTCGGGCGCGCGCCGCGCGCGGGCGTTTGGGCAGAATGGTGCGGGAGGTGCTCGCCGGTGTCCCGGCGGCCCGCTGGGCGGCGGACAACCTGGTGTGACGGCTTGACAGGGAGCTGCGGGAGGCGCAGGAAGTCATCGCCAGCACGCAGGCGCAGCTGGAGTGCGGTTCGCGCGGCGACGCCGCGGAGGCGGAGGCCCGCCGCCGCGAAGCCATCGCGCGGCCCGCCTTGGTTGCGCGCGTCCGCGGACGCCGGGGAACCAGGGCGCAGCGGCAGCGGCGGGGCGTCGCGCGGCATGCCGAGCGCTGCCCGTCGGCAGACGCCCCGCCGCAGGCATGGCGCAGGGCTCAACGCGGGCCGCGCTTCCCAGGAGGGCCCCTTCCTGGTGATGGGCGCGGCGGCGCGGCGCAGTGTGCCGTCGCGTGTGGGGTGGGGGCCTGCGTCTGCGAAGTGCAGCCGCCGATTGAGTGCGCATTGGATGCGTGCGTGGCCGAGGCGCCTGCGCGGCTGCCCAGCGCCCGAGCGGCGGCCACGGGGGCCCCGCTGCGGTCTGGCGCCCAGCCGTGCCTCCCCGAGTGGGCGCGCTGGGCCGCGCTGCTGGAGGGGCTCGGCGTGGCGCAGCTGGCCGAGCAGGGCTGCGGCGAGGGCGGCGCCGAGAGCGCCGAGGCGGAGGAGATCATCGCGGAGTTCGGCTGCGAGGCCGAGGAGGATCGCGCTGCTGCGGCGCGTTGCGCGGCGCGGCGGCCGCGGCGGAGCGGGGGCAGCCTAATGGGGGACTCGGAGTTCGAGGGGGATTCTGAGTTCGAGGATCTCGGGTCCGAGCGCGGGCAGTTCCTGCGTGGCGAGTTCTCGGGCGGCAGCGAGCTAGCCGCGGAGTGCGAGCTGGCGCGCGCTGCCTGGCTGGAGCGCTCGGGCTCCAGGCGCGGTGGTGGCGGCGAGCCCGAGGAGGAGCGCGGCGCGCTGGCGCCCGCGGCCGACGGCTCCGAGGTAGGCCCCGAGGAGCTGCACGAGTCCGAGGGGAGCAACGTGGTGCCCGTGCCGTCGTTCCTGGACGGCTTCTCGGCGGCGGCGGTGGCGTGTGCGGCCAAGGGGCCGAAGTCGGGAGTTGAGTCGCTCCTGGACTTGGCCGAGGCCCGCGCCCTCGGCGCCCGCCCTGCAGGTTGCCCCGATGCCGAGGAGAGCGATGGCAGCTTCGTGGGGGGCTCGGAGTTCGAGGATCTCGGGTCTGAGCACGGGCAGTTCCTGCGCGACGAGTTCTCGGGCGGCGGCGAGCGGGCCGCGGAGTGCGAGCTTGCGCGCGCTGTCTGGCTGGGGCGCGCGGGCTCCAGGCGCGAGGGCGCTGAAAGCAGCCTCGAGGCCGATGCCGCTGGCGCGCGAGCGCAGGAGCGGCTGGCTGCGGCCGAGGCGGCCCAGGCGGCAATCCTGAGCGGCGATCTGGCCGAGGGGCTGCGGTTGCTCGAGGCGGCTCAGGGCTTCGGCCAGGCCTTGTGAGGCGTGCAGTTGCGTTCTGTATGTAGATCTGGTCTCGCCTCGGTGGGGGGATTGGGCGTCTGAGGGGGTTTTGGCCCTTCCGCCTGCCCGGGCCCGAAGGGGCCGCCCCGTTTTGGTTTCGCAGGGTTTTCCCTTTTGCTTTCTCGCCGTCTGGGAGCGGATGCTGCCGAGATGTGCCAGCGGGGGGTGCGCCTCGTCTGAACTCGCGCGGACAGTAAACTCAACCTGGCATGTGGGGACGCGCGCGGTGAGATAGGGAGTTTGGAGACGGATAATGCAGAGAGGCGCCAGTAGGAGGTGCGCCTTTTTTGCACTCGCGCGAAAAGTAGACTCGTCCTGACATGGGGGAACTCGAGTGGGGAGGTCGGGGGTCTGGAGACGGATGATGCCGATATGCGCCAGTGGGAGGTGTTCCTCGTCTGAATTCGCGCGGAAAGTAAAGTCGACCTGCCATATGGGAATGCGAGTCGGGAGGTCGGGGGTCTGGAGACGGATGATGCCGAGATGCGCTAGCGGGAGGTGCGGTTCGTATGAACTCGTGCGGAAAGTAAAGTCGACCTGACATGGGGGAACGCGAATGGGGAGGTTGGAGGTCTAGACACGGATAATGCATGTTCTTGTAAAGCTCGTCGCTTTCACGCGCCTCCCGTTCATGCCAAGCAAGGTCTTTGCGGAAGGCTTGCGGAAGGCGGCGGAAGGATAAGACACGTCCCCAAGAGATGGTAACCTCTTTGGGTTTGTGGGGTTCAGGGTTACCAGAACTCGTCACTTGGGTGGGGACTGCTGCAGTCCCCGCTACGCCTCCGCTCACATTGTGAGCGGTTTTGGGAGAGCGCGAGTAAGTATCAATGAGACGCGCGTCGTCGTTCAGATTGTGTATATATGTTCGTTTAGTTTGTGTGCAAGATCCAGGCACTTCTTCAGCAGTAGCGCGCTGGTAGGGTCCTCGGACCGGAAAGACAGTGTTACAGCCGGGGCCCTGAAGAAGGAACCCTTTTCGTTGGGGAGGGGCTCGGTGTTCCTTGATTGTTCTACGGTTTGTTTTCTGTTTTCCTGAGGTTTTCCATGGGAAGTCGAAGTTCAACCTATGGGAGAAAGGGGCCCCGTTCCTGATTGAGGGTTCCTTAGGTCAACGCCCCGACTGTGCTGTTTCTGCTTTCGGACCGTTGAGACAAGGGTTGGCGTGGGCTGGGGATCCCGTGCTCGGGCCCGTGGGAGCCCTGGCGGGCGTGTTCGCCACGCACTCGGTGCGCTCGATGCCCCAGTGCCCTGCGTCCGTTTTGGTACGGTAGGTTTGCGTCGTGTCGACCAGCGGCGACCTCAGCGCGGGCGTTCAAGGTTGAACGCCGCCGGCGGCCCAGAATCGGTCGATGTTGAACGATCGGACGTTGCGGCAGCGGCCGATCGTTCAAGGTTGAACGATCCTCGCGGCGTCAGGGACCAACGCCCAGGTCGACACGGCACGAACCTGCCGTACCCTCCTCGCGCTACGGCAAGAGCGTTTCCATGCATTGCCTACAGTTAGGGTTGGGGTGGGTCTTCCAGCACGCGCGTGTTCTCGCTCTCTGGTATGGCCGGCAATGAGGTGGCATTTTCACATGTGAAGCAATGCGTTCCATGTGTTTACCACAGGGCCACTATTCATTTGCACGCCACCCCCGCTCCCCCTCCGTGGGGGTGGAGGAGGAGGGGGAGGAGTGAGAACGGTGATTTATTCGATCGCGCACTCAGGTTGGAGAAACTCCCTCCATGCAGTGTTTGGACACATCCATCCATTGTGCATGGCCAGCCGTTACATTGATATACCCATTTCTTAGTTTTCGGCCGAAGAAGACTTCAGCCATTTGTGCAAGGGCCAGCTGGTACATTGATAGACCCACCCCCGCCCATCCCAGCTCTACAGGAAGCTTTAGATTCCATGTTTTGCATTTGCGTCAAGACGGCCAGCACCATTATGCTCGAAGCTTGGGAGAGGACAGACGAGGGTTCTCCCTCCGACCCCATCTCCGAGCTTGGGGGAAGACAAACGAAGGTTCTCCCTCAGACCCCATCTCCGCAATCACAGCCCGCGCATTCGCCAGTTTCGGCTCAGACCAGGAAGCCAGCGCTGCCGCCATGGCGACATGGCGCGAGCGTGCGGTGGGTGCTCCCAGAGTGCACGGACGTGGAGGTGGTAGTCGGCGTGGAGGGCGCGCGGGGGCGAGAGCGGCCCAAGGCGCCCCCCGAGTGGAGGTGCGACCCTTCGCGACGAGAAGCTCGCCCAGTGGTAGCAGCGCTGCTGTGCCAGGGCGAAGGTGTTCTGAGCCGGCCCGCCTCTCCGTGCGCGGGGCGACGGCGCGGTCGTGGCGGCCTCGCCTCCAGTCTTCGTGGTGCGCGGCCTCCTGGGCGCGACGCAGGTCGAGCTCACGCGCGGGCTGGAGCTGGGAGGGAGGGTGGAGGTGAGCGGTGATGATGATGATGATGATGATGATGATGATGATGATGATGATGGTGGTGGTGGTGGTGGTGGTGATGGTGATGATGATGGTGATGATGATGATGATGATGATGATGATGATGATGATGATGATGATGATGATGATGGTGATGGTGGTGGTGGTGGTGGTGATGATGGTGGTGATGATGATGATGATGATGATGATGATGATGATGGTGATGGTGATGGTGATGGTGATGGTGATGAGGAGGAGGAGGAGGAGGAGGAGGAGGAGGAGGAGTGACCTTGACAGGTGGATCTCACCAGGACAGAGGTGCGGGAGTCATTTGAGAGCGCACTCGTAAGTAGAGCATGACTGCATTAATGTACACTGCGTGGCACGCCGTCTCACGCTCCCGGCGCCACGCCGCGCGCCTGCGGTGCCCTCGATGCCGTGCACCTGCAGTTTGTGTCCGTCTGGGGAGGAGTGGGAAGGAGAGGTGGAAATAGATCGGGGGAGAAAAAGATTCGGATACGTGTTGTCCCCCTTCGTTTTCGGCCTTTCCTGGCCCTCCTGGGGAATCCTCGTTGTCACCGCTGGATTCGCCTCGAAGTTCTGGTCAGAACGCACCCCAAGAGAGGTCCGGGGACAACACGTAACCGTATCTTTCCGCCCCCCAAATAAAAGAGGAGGAGGGAGGAAGGGAGGGCTGAGCGGGCGGAAGAGGGGGAGACTGACATTTTTCGCCAGGCCTACAGGTGCACACTGTCCTGGCAGCGAGATGCTCGGACTGTTTTTATAATAGTTCCTTCTGCAGCGGAGGATGGCCATACTGATTCAGGAGGAGGCGGAGGAGGAGGAGGAGGAGGAGGAGGACGGGGTGAAGGTGGAGGTGGAGGCGGAGGTGGATGTGGAGGAGGATGATGATGAGCGATGCTGATCATGATGACGATGCTGATGCTGATGCTGATGCTGCTGCTGATGATGATGCTGATGATGATGGCGACTCTGATGCTGATGATGAGGAGGAGGATTCTGATGATGCTGATGTTGACGATGATGCTGATGCTGATGATGCTGATGATGACGCTGATGAATATGATGAAGATGAAGAAGAGGAGGAGGAGGAGGAGGAGGAGAAGGAGAGGGAGAGGGAGGAGGACCAGAGTAAACCCAAGATGCATCAGCGATGCTGCAGTATACCCTCCCGTTCCAAGTCTCCTCGTCATTCCCTAGAAGTTCTCTTTGTCACGCCCTCCCGCTGTAAGACCAGCACCAAAATGGCCTGCTATTTTGGCGAGGGCTCCGTTTTGAAAAGGAATTGGCTCGAATCTTTCTAGTGCGTGATCAGGACTGTGAACAATTCGGGTCAGGCAAGTCGGCGAGTAGGCCATCCAGATCCTCCTTTCGAATGGGGACCGTCCTTATCTGTGCAGCTGATGCACAATTTGACACCTGTACCATGAGATTCGAGGAAGTCTCAAGCGCGAGCTCAATATTGAAAAGGAACCATCCTCGATCCGCGCAGTGCTCCCTTTGTGGGAGCTTCGGGCCATACACGTCAAGGACCTCTCAAGCGAGGACCCCTCACAAAATAAACCGTCACCCACCCTTCGAACGGTGGCAATCATTAACATGAAGTCGGGCCTGTCCCTCTACAGGAGGAATGAATATTCAGACATAGCAAAACAGAGTAGTCGGGGGACGAGTTGTTTGACTATTTTTAATAATTTTTGGAGTATGTTTCGCATATGTTTCATTTTTCGCCCAAAATCCCCTTGTAGGGGGACAGGCCCGACCTAATTGAAGCTTCGGGCCATACACACCAGGGATTTTTCAAGCGAGGACAACTCACAAAAAATCAAGGGCAGCAGCGTGGAATAGGGATTCCCCGCTGCAATGTCCCGGCGGAGAACCGCGGGCCACGCGGGGGCTCGTCGTCGGGCCCTCCGCCAGGGGCTCCTCCTTCTTCTCCTTGTCGTCCCCCGCCCCCAATCGACCCCCTTGAAACCCTGCGGGGGGCAGTCCCACGAGCGTGGCCGAAATGTGGCTGAGGCAACTCCACTCGCCTGAACCCCCCCGGGAGAAACGATCAGAAGGGGGGTTGCACTCGAATGCGCGACGACCTTGCGCGGTGGCTCACGCAGGCCGCTCGCGCGGCAGACGCGCGAACTTACGAGGGCGGCATGCGCGCGAGTGCCCGCGCAATCGACCCCCTTGAAACCCTGCGGGGGGCAGTCCCACGAGCGTGGCCGAGACGTGGCTGAGGCAATTCCACTCGCCTGACCCCCCAGGGAGAAACGATCAGAAGGGGGGTTGCACTCGATTGCGCGACGACCTTGCGCGGTGGCTCACGCAGGCCGCTCGCGCGGCAGACGCGCGAACTTACGAGGGCGGCATGCGCGCGAGTGCCCGCGCAATCGACCCCCTTGAAACCCTGCGGGGGGCAGTCCCACGAGCGTGGCCGAGACGTGGCTGAGGCAATTCCACTCGCCTGACCCCCCAGGGAGAAACGATCAGAAGGGGGGTTGCACTCGATTGCGCGACGACCTTGCGCGGTGGATCACGCAAGCCGCTCGCGCGGCAGACCGCATTAAGGCGCCTACGCGCCACCTTCCGCGGGCAGCTTACGCACAAGTGCACGCGCAATCGACCCCCTTGAAACCCTGCGGGTGCGCCCTCCCGCGGGCGCTTTGAAATGTGTCGCCCGGTTGCGGTTGCGGTTGCGGTTGCGCGCTCCCGCGGGCGCTTTGAAATGTGTCGCCCAGTTGCCGTTGCGGTTGCGGTTGCGCGCTCCCGCGGGCGCTTTGAAATGTGTCGCCCGGTTGCGGTTGCGGTTGCGCGCTCCCGCGGGCGCTTTGAAATGTGTCGCCCGGTTGCGGTTGCGGTTGCGAGCCCGCGGGCGCTTTGAAATGTGTCGCCCGGTTGCGGTTGCGGTTGCGAGCCCGCGGGCGCTTTGAAATGTGTCGCCCGGTTGCGGTCGCGGTTGCGGTTGCGCCCGCGGGCGCTTTGAAATGTGTCGCCCGGTTGCGGTTGCGGTTGCGGTTGCGCGCTCCCGCGGGCGCTTTGAAATGTGTCGCCGGGTTGCGGTTGCGGTTGCGCGCCCCGCGGGCGCTTTGAAATGTGTCGCCCGGTTGCGGTTGCGGTTGCGGTTGCGCGCTCCCGCGGTCGCTTTGAAATGTGTCGCCGGGTTGCGGTTGCGGTTGCGCGCCCGCGGGCGCTTTGAAATGTGTCGCCCGGTTGCGGTTGCGGCTGCGGTTGCGCGCTCCCGCGGGCGCTTTGAAATGTGTCGCCCGGGTTGCGGTTGCGGTTGCGCGCCCCGCGGGCGCTTTGAAATGTGTCGCCCGGTTGCGGTTGCGGTTGCGCGCTCCCGCGGGCGCTTTGAAATGTGTCGCCCGGTTGCGGTTGCGGTTGCGCGCCCGCGGGCGCTTTGAAATGTGTCGCCCGGTTGCGGTTGCGGTTGCGGTTGCGCGCTCCCGCGGGCGCTTTGAAATGTGTCGCCCGGTTGCGGTTGCGGTTGCGCGCCCGCGGGCGCTTTGAAATGTGTCGCCCGGTTGCGGTTGCGGTTGCGCGCGCTCCCGCGGGCGCTTTGAAATGTGTCGCCGGGTTGCGGTTGCGGTTGCGCGCTCCCGCGGGCGCTTTGAAATGTGTCGCCCGGTTGCGGTTGCGGTTGCGCGCTCCCGCGGGCGCTTTGAAATGTGTCGCCCGGTTGGGTTGCGGTTGCCGCCGCCGGGTTGCGCTCCCGCGGGCGGTTTGAAATGTGTCTCCCGAGCTGTCCCCTGACGTTCAGTCAGTCATCAGTCAGCCGGCGGGCACGGAATTTCACCCGGCTCCGCCGGGGATAAACCGTCATCCACCCTTCTAACGGTGGCACGTATTAACAACGAAAACTCCATGTTGAAAACGACCTGAGCTGCACGAATGTGCACGGCGCTACGGCGAGAAGCGCATTTTGAAAAGGATCCCCTGTCCTTGTGGCGGTTGCAAGACTTGGCAACGAATGGGCGCGGCGCGAAGGCGACTACCACATTTTGCAAACGACCCCCCATCCACTGTTCAAACTGCTGCAGACTGTCAAGAATAAGATGCGCGGCGCTTGGGCGACAGCCACACGTTGCAAAGGACATACCCTCCATCTTCATGCCGCAAGATTTCAAAAGCGAACGTGCGCGTCGCTACGGCGGGAGCCACCATTGTGAAAATGGCCCCTCATCCGTTCCTGAAGCTGCTGCGAACGTTTGCGACTAATGGGCCCAGGGTACGACACAACTGGGCCCGGGGTACAGTCGAGTTTGACTAGTAGGTCGACCCTGCCAAATCAAGGGTATTCTTGTGTCCTGCGTTTTGCGACCCATGCCTTCTGCATTCATACGGCACTGTGGCCCTCGGAAGGGTCTCTTGTCCTCTCGCGCGTCCGCGTCCTGTCCAATCAAGTCCGAGTGTATGACAATTGGGCCCAGGATACGACCCACCTCCACCCATGAAGCTGACGCAACGGATTCAACGGAACGCGCGCGGCGCTACGGCGAGAGCCGCATTCTGAAAAAGTGACCTCCCTCCATCCACGAAGCTGCTGCAACATGTTGAAGACGAGTGTGCACGACGCTAGGGGGGAAGAGCCACACGCGGAAGTCGACCCACCGCCACCCATGAAGCTGATGCTAGATTTTTATGACGAGCGTGCACGGCGCCAGGGCGAGAGCCACATTTGGGAAGCGACCCCCCTTCCGTCCCTGAATTTGTTGCAAGGTACAAAGAACGGAATGTGCGCGGCACTGAGGCGAGAACCTCATTTTGAAAATTTCTTCTCCATCCTTGATTTGTTTTGCAAATTTTCACGACGAATGCGCGCGGCGCCGAGTCGAGAGCCACATTTTGAAATCGCCCCCCCATCCATGCTTGACGCTGTTGCGAATTTCGAGCTTCAGGTTCATAAGTGGTGAAGAAGTCTCAGGCGAAACGCCTGGCCCGCCCTGCCGACGCGCCTGGTTGTGCGACAGGGGGGGTTATCAATAAGGAAACAGGATAGAGGTGGAAGGACTCTGGGCTTCTCCAGAGGCCATGGGGGCCAATGGAGGCTTACTGGGGGATGCGCAATGCCAACGCGTTCAAACCTCTCGAGCCTCCATCCTCGAGGATCGAGGGAGGTTCGGAGGAAGGAGTAGAGAGGATAACGATGCGCAACTGCCTTCCTGATCGACGTGGGTCATTGCGAGGCCTCCCCGGAGACCCTCAATGCATCCGCCAATCCAATGTATTGTCTCCCTCCGCCTTTCTCCTCCCTCTTCCCCTCCCCCTCTACCCTCCGCCTTCGCTCCTCCACCTCCTGCCTCTTGTCCCTGCCTGTCCCCCATTCCATCTCCGTCTTCCATCGGCTATCTGGTCATTGCTGCACCATCAGACGCGTCGGTAGGGTGGGCTTTGCCATGCATCTTGAAATGAGACTTTTTGTAACAGTGGCATAGCGGGAGGACAGACGGCTATTTGAATGTGGGTCTCGTCTTGTCGCATTGCGCTCTCGGTCTTTCAGGATCCAGCAGTTCACGTCTGGAGGCCGGCCCGTTCTCAAAATGGGCCTCGCGCCCCATCGCAGCGCTTCTTCGTTGTGAACGTTTCACACAATCACAGGCCAAAGAGCGCTCCGTTTGCACAATGTTTTCTGGCGTGCGACTTTCTCACATTTTGCGGCCAGCGGTGATATTTATGACCCAAGCAAGTACCGTTCTTTTCTCACAGCAGAGGTCTTGCTGCACATGCCCTCTCTGTATGATCGAACCTATGTGGATTTCAGGTTGCTATCAGGGTGCAGGGCGGATCCTTCTCAGGTGGGACTCTTGCCCACTGGTCAGACCCATGGGGCGCTCGCTTGTCATGGTCTTCTGAGACAACAGTTGCCCACTAATGGATACTGCTCTGCTCTCTCCCCTCACATCGTCTTGTGCGGGGGCATCCCCTCACGCATTTGTTTGCAATACATCGTTTCCCGATGTGTCTGTGCCGTTGTCGTCGCCTCCAGAGAGGTGTGATGCGGCGTTGGCCGCGTTTCAGGATCGGCCCTTTGTTCCCGCCGTTCACGTTTGCGCTCTCGTCCCGGAGCGGGCCACACTTGTGGATCCAATGCGTTCCTCGTCGTTGCTGTCTCCCTGTTCTGGTCTTCCTGATGCTGGCCTTTGCTGGTCTTCACCCCCATGGTCTTCCTGCTCTTCCTGCTCCTGCTCCTGTTGATGCTGCTCATCCTGCTCATCTTCCTGCTCCTCCGCTTCTTCCTCCTCGCCCGCTGTACAACGCCCCCCCATTCGGATTGCGCATCACACGATGTTGACGTTCTTGGAATCAAGGTCATCTTGGACATCCCAGCTGGCGGATCGAATGGATTCAGCGCAGTGGGAAGGGATGGGTGGGAGGGGTGTCATGTCAGATATGGCACGAGCGCACCTAGCTTGCCCCTTCCACCTCCATCCCCTCTTCCCCCCCTCCCCCTCCCTCTCCCCCCTCCCTCCTTCTCCTTCTCTCCCACCTCCCTCCCCCACACTCAGCCTTCCTCCCACCTCCCTCTAGATCCTCCTCTCTCCCCCGAAGACGCTGGTGAGATGTCCTGGCCTCCTCCGCGTATTGTTTTTTGTTGTTGTCGTTAAGCCCTCACTACTGAAGAATAAGTATTGTGGATCCCCCCTCTGGTGCACATTGCTTTTTTCAATTAAAGTGCCCCTCCCAGCCCTCGCACCTGGTTTCTTTATCAGGGAATGTCTCCCTCCTCAAACTGTGCCCCTGACACCCGGGTTACAACAACGGCTCCCGCTTGCGCTGTCCTCACAATTTAGCCAGGACCCCCGCTCCCGCCTGAGACTTCCTCGCTTTATATTCAGGAATCGCGCTCTCGCTCGGGACTTCCTTACACTGTATTCGGGAATCGCCTTCCCGGCGCTCTGGAGTCGCGCTTTCGCTAGAGACTTGCATGCGATTTACTCCAGACTAGCGCCCTTTTCTTGGAACTTCCGCAATTTACTCAAGCGCTGCGCTCCTGACACTCAGGCATCCAGGAGTCGCGCTCACGCTTAGGACTCCCCCACATATTATTTAGGAATCGGGATCTCGCTGCCTTTCGTGGCCCCGTTGCAGCCTTCGTGGCCCCATCGCTGCCCTTCGTGGACCCGTTGCAGCCCTTCGAGGTCCCCTCGCTGCCCTTCGTGGCCCCGTTGCAGCCCTTCGTGGCCGCCTAGCTGCCCCTCGTGGCCCCGTTGCAGCCCTTCGTGGCCCCCTCGCTGCCCTTCGTGGACCCGTTGCAGCCCTTCGAGGTCCCCTCGCTGCCCTTCGTGGTCCCGTTGCAGCCCTTCGTGGCCCCCTGGCTGCCCTTCGTGGCCCCGTTGCAGCCCTTCGTGGCCCCCTCGCTGCCCTTCGTGGCCCCGTTGCAGCCCTTTGTGGCCCCGTTGCAGCCCTTCGTGGCCCCGTTGTAGCCCTTCGTGGCCCCCTCGCTGCCCTTCGTGGCCCCGTTGCAGCCCTTCGTGGCCCCCTCGCTGCCCTTCGTGGTCCCGTTGCAGCCCTTCGTGGCCCCCTCGCTGCCCTTCGTGGCCCCGTTGCTGCCTTCAGTGGCCCCGTCCTTGCCCTCCGCGGCCCAATATACGTATGCCCTTCGAGGCCCCCGCTTGTTCGCGCCCGTGGTGGCCCCATGTGCATGCCCTTCGTGGCCCCGCTGTCGCCCTCTGTGGCCCCCTCGCTGTCCTACGTGGCCCAGTTGCTACCCAGTTGCTACCCTCAGTGGCCCCGTCGTTGCCTCCTGTGGCCCCGCATTATCTGCCCTTCGTGGCCCCCGCTCGTTCGCCCCCGTCGTGGCCCCATACGCATTCCCTTCTTGTCTCCGATGTCGCCCGTCGTGGCCTACTTCGTGCCCTTCGTGGCCGTGCTGTCGTTCTCTCTCCCGCTCTCGCTTTCGCTCGTCGTCGTCGCCGTCGTCATCGTCGACGTCGTTGTCGTCGTCGTCGTCGTCGTCGTCGTCGTCGTCGTCGTCGTCGTCGTGGTCGGTCCCCTGTTCGTCCCTCTTGGGTTCAGGGTGCCGCCGATCAGCGCTGCCGCTGGCCAGGCCGACGGTCCGCGGCCCCCCCGCCGCTTGCCGAGGCCCGGCCTGCCAGGAAGACAGCTGTACCCCGTAAAAGGGGTATGATCGAAGACAAAGAGGGCGGGTGTCGAGGGTTTGAGAAATACGCGTTAACGGACACTCACGCAGATAAGAGCGAGCAGTCTTACAATGGTTGTTGTTGTTCCACAGGATGCAGCCGAGCTCACACTTAACATATGTTGTTCCGATCAGAGTTTTTTCAGTCCTTTTAGAATGGCGCTCTCGCTACAGCGTTGGCTCCATTATCCTGTCTACAGTCTTTCCAAATCATGCGCCCGCTGCAGCGCTGACCTCATGTTATTTTTGCGGTCCTTTTACATCGTGCTCCTGCTGTAGTGTTTGCTTCGGCTCAGCGCTTCCAGTCCTTCCAAATCGTGCTCTCTCTGCAGTGCTGGTCTCATTTTGCTCGTCCCGCTTTCCCAACCTTCCATTTGCATTTCCCCGTCCTGTATCATTTCTGGTTTCCCTCTGACCGATGTGTCGAAATGAGTCGCGCTCTCGACGCGACGACGTCGGCTGCGGCCGCGCTCCTTTATGTAATGCCGTGTTGTGCTATACCATGCATCGCGCATTCTCTCTGGATCATTTCCCTGCTCGATATCCGACCGTGCGAATCGAGAGGATATCTTGGCAGTGGTAAGGGATGGGAGGGAGGGGTAGGACGTCAGATATGACGCCTGCGCACCTGACTTGCCTCATTCCCTCTCCACCCTCCCCCCCCTCCTTCTCCCTCCTGACTCTTCCCCCTCCCTCCTCCTCCCTCTCCTCCCCCCCCCTCTTCCCTCTCCTCCTTCTCCCTCCTCACTCTTCCCCCTCCCTCCCTCCCTCGTATACTAATCCCCGCATGGGTGACAGGGAAGTCTGGACTGGTGGCTGCAACGAGGGTCTCTCAGCCTCTTGCGCATGACTTCCACCTCGAGTTACGGGGCGGTGCCATGTACATAGCTGGCCGCGGTGCCTCCTTGTACGATCGGAATGGGGACGAAGACAGACGGGACGAGTACCGACACCAATTACTGCCCATTTTTCAGCAGGATTCGTTTTCGGTGTCGCCGCGGACGCTGTCTTTTTGAGATCAATGTCGCTTGCCCAACAGCGGCCGTTGTTGGCTATTCTGTGTTTGATCGTCGGATTTCGGGCGATCCCATTCGACGTCGTATGTTGTTGAGTTCCAGCTTTTTCTCCAGGATTTCGGCCTCCAGGCCGTTCCCGGGCCCGGCGGCCACCAAAAGACTGCTTTTGGCGGAGCCGCCAGCCCTGTGGAAGGGGTCGAGAGTGAGAGTTTCAGGGCACATGGTGACAGCTTCTTTCATCCCCTTGGGGGGGGAGTTGAGGGGCCGGTCACGTCACGATTCGCGCTTGTGCCCGCTGGGAATGGCGAATTCCCACTTTGCGCCGAGGCGAGTCGTGGCGTCAACAGGGGGGGAGGGGAGGGGGTTGCGGGGCAGGTCACGGCCTTTATCGCGAATGGTAAAAAAGGGGCTCGCGTTTGGCAAAACAATCACGAAGTGACGATGGATGTCTGGGCCTGCCTGGTCGTCAGGGGGGAACGCCCTGGCGGCTCAGCTCGACGCGTCCGGAGCGACGGCGCGGCCGTGGCCTGCGGGGTCAGGAATGGGAACGACCAGTGCGACCTGCCGGCACGTGATGAGAATCGTTGACAAAAAGATTGCCGCCACGGGGGTTGCCAAGCCCACAGCTTTCGACAATCATGGGAGACAGCAGCTTACTTGCCAGCTGAGCTTTCCTGTTTTTGTGATTCTCTGCCATATCTTTTAGCCAGGCTATGGAGGGGGCGCCTCATCATAACCATTATCATTATCACATTCGTAATCGTAAGAATAAGCATAATCTTTGTCATAACCAGAACCTGAGTCATAATCATAATCAGACTAATCATCATCATCATCATCATCATCATCGTCATCATCATCATCGTCATCAGCATCATCAGAAACATCATCCCTTCTCATCGTCGCCGTCGTCGTCGTCGCCATCGTCACCGTCGTAATTATTTCCATCAGCACCATCATCATCACCATCATCATCATCACTACCATCATCATACTCATCATCATCACCATTTTCATCATCATCATCATTATCATAATAATCGTCATCACCACCAGCATCAACATGATCATCATGATTGCCACCATCCTCATCACCACCATCGGCATCACCATCATCACCATCACCATCACCACAATCATCGTCATGATCATCATCATTATCACCATCATCACCTCTATCATCATCACCATCCTCATCACCAGCATCATTATCGTCCGTAGCAGCTGCAGCATCACTAGCATCATCCCTCGGCGCCGTCGTTGTCGTCGTCGCCGTCATCATCATCATCACCATCATCATCACCATCATAGTCATCATCATCCTCATCGTCATCGTCACCACCATACCTTTGATCATTATCACCATCACCACCACCACCATCATCATCATCATCAGCATCAGCATCATCCTTATCACCACCATCACCATCGTCATCATTATCATCATCTCTACCATCATCACCCTCAGTATCACCATCACCATCACCATCACCATCATCATCAGCATCATCATCATCAGCATCCTCCTCCTCGTCATTATCATTTTCCACTATCACCCTCATTCTCATCCTCATTCTCATCCTCCTCCACAGCATCACCTTTGTTTTAATGCTTTGTCATCATCGTCATCAGCATCGGCATCAGCAGCATCATCGCGCTGTAGTCATTTTTGCGAAGGTGAACCATGTCTTCGAGGTGGTTCAGTGACCAGCACGGTATGCATGGGCAGCAGTCCTATCCGAAGGCGTTTCTTGCGGGCTTTTCGCGCGAACGCATTTGCCCATACGTCTGCTTATGTTAGGATGCCACTACGTTACCTCGCCTGGAGTGCGCTAGAAAGTTTCTTCACTACAGTTGCCGCTCCACTGGCGGCTCAAAACGATCTTGGTTCTCTTTCCCTGAGGCTGAATCAGAATATGATGACGCGTGTGACTGACAGGAATCAATTGAAATTGCACTTGAACGAGCTCACGTCCGTGGCAGGGCGTTATGAGGCCTTGGACGCAAAGGTCACCAGCATGGCTTCGACCTCCAATCAGAAGTACAGAACGCTCGAGGCGATGATTGAAGATATGGGCACGGAGTACGAGCGACGTTTCGAAAGCAGCCACGATGCAGTGTGCTACCTCGCAGAAGGGCAAGGGCAAAGGTGGCGTGGACGTCGAGGGCGACTTGTGGGCCGTGGTCGGCCTCGCCACACCCTGCTCTGGCGGCGCTTCATGCTAAGGTCGACCAGCTGGCACCCAGGTCGCGTCTTTGCTGACGGCCCCTGCCAGCGCCGGCTCTTTTCTGGATCTGGATACCGGTTTTGGGTCGTCGTGTGGCGCGCAGATGGCGTCGGCGTTTTGCATGCACTTAGTGTTCTTGGCCGCTCCGTTCGATACGCGGGCAAATTCAAAGACCAACCCCACGAATGGCAAGGTCACGACCCCGGTCATTATTCCGTCGGCAGCGGAGGCCTAGGCTTTTTTTTGGTGGCAGCTCGAGTGTCTCAGCCTCATAGGTGGGACCCTCGCGACAACCAGAACATATTTCTTTAGTGCTGGATCGGACCAACCACTCCCTGCGTGCTTGAATAATGCTAATACGTGGCTAACACGATGCTTCGCGACAGCAGCTTGTGGAAGCACACTTTCAAGCTTGGCACGGGCCCGATCAAAAGGCGCAGCCTTTCTGGCAGATGGTGACGAATGCGTGCTTTCTGTTCCTTGGTTTCCAAGGACGGCGACACCTCCGGCAATTTCGTGGTCGAGGCGGACGACAACAACTTGAAGTGGGTGGCTCGCAGGAACACATCGCGGCGTTTGGGCAAAAGGAGCAGGTCAACGTCAGCCATTCGGAAACTCTTTGGCAGCGTCGCTCGGAGCTTCAGACTAATTCGAAGACGTGCTTGTAGCACGACCTGCTGGAGCGCGCCTAGATTTTTGTTCCAACGTGGAACGTTGCAACGCTGTTCCTCCGCCCCCTTCCTCTTCGTTCTCGTTGTCGTCGTCGTCGTCTTCCTCCTCCTCCTCCTCGAACTTTGCCCCCCCGCTGTGCTAGAGCAAACCTGTCTCGGTCACCCGCAACCTCGGGGTCTGCTCTTTTTAGCACTCCAACATGTCTTGGCAGGGTATCTTGCAAGGGCGCGTTACGGAGAAAACGTAGCGCGAAGTTGGCATCTCGTTCCCAGAAATACCAAATCGTTTTACGGCACGAATGCCATGGGCCCAACGCTTCCTGCATTCGGTCGTTTGTTTAGGTCACGACTTCCCTGATGTAAGCGTCTCGGCAGTTTTTTGCCGTTCGCATAGGGTGTGTGGGGGGTGTAGCTATCTTGACGGGGGTAGTTTTGCAGTCTCTTGTTGGCGTTTTGGGGGCCTGTTGGATGACTCCTGGGGGCGTCTTGATGCCTCTTTGTGTCTTTTTGGGGGCTTCGAGGGATTTCTTGCGGGCCTCTTGGGGGCCTCTTGCGGGCCTTCAGGGGCCTCCTGGGGCCTCCTGGTGGCTTCTCGGGAGGGGCCTGGGGGCTTCTTCGCCGTTTTGGGGCTTTTCTGGTCCCGGGACCCCCCGGGGGGATAGTAATCTGACCCGGGAACCACCGGGACCCCCCCCCCGGGACTTTTCTCGGGGACCCCCCCCCGGGGCCTGGGATTCCTCCGGGGCCCTGCCGCCCCGTGGGGGGGGAGGGGCTTCGCCGTGATCGCTGCGGCGTTCGATTTCCGACTGTTGCGGGCGGCGACGGCGACGGCGACGGCGACGGCGACGACGGCGCGACGACGACGACGACGAAATTTAACAAGGTTGGAGGTGGGGCTGTATAGCGAACGCTATATCCGCCGCGATCTTGGCTCAAGGCTGCGCAGCCCTACTTGCTAGCTAAAAGACAGTCTGACTCGGGCTCTGGCTCAGACCTGCCAGCCATCCTGGGCCTTACCTCCGCGCTCCCAACGAAGACAATCCTGATCCTCCAGGGACGCATCATCTTCCCGGGCGCGCGCGCTTGCAATGTGCAGCTTGGCAGCGGCGCGCGGGTTAGGGTGCCGTAGAAAACGCCTTCTGGACACCTGGCCATCGCGTTCCAACGGCGGGGATTCCAGTTCAGAGGGCGAGCCAGCGGCTGAGACCTTCATGCGTCAGCGCAGGGAGCTCTTTCCAACGCGAGACAGAAGGCGACCGCGGACATATTTCGTTGGCGTGTCAGGGGACTGGCGAATCGCCTCATGGATCAGCCAGTCGACGACGTTGTCACCGCGATGTCAGCTCGACAATGGACCGCTGGCATCGAGCCGATCGCCAGGTGGATCGCCATAAGATGACGCGCCTGTTGAGGGCAGGCATCTACCATGAAGTGAAGGAGGCAGCTGGCATGTGGGATCCTGACCCCGGGGCGAACCTTCTCCGTCAACATCTGGAGCAGGCGAGGGACTGGCTCGCAGGTAGCTCCAACATGTCCAGGGCGGCCGCGCCCAGAGAAGATTGGGGCGCCATTCCGATCGCGGAGGACACCCCGCATGTCTTTCACATTGGAGCCCTTGCTCGTCGTCGCGCAACGCCGCCGAGCAGGGCGCAAACGGGGGAAGGGCGTGCCCGAGCGATGAGGCGCTGGCGGGGGCAGGCGGGCCTGCCGGCAAAGTCTGCCCGCGCGCCCACGGGGGCCAGAGGCGCGGGCGCGCGCTTTGTGGCAAAAGACTGCGTGGGCACTCGCTTAGCCGACACGACCGATCATGAGTTTTACCGTTCCAAAGCGGTGGCGATAGAAGATGTTCGCGCGGCCGCCTCCGAGTTGCGCCGCCGAGGGCGCGTGTGCGATCGCAGTGCTCATGAAGTGATGGCGGCGCCGGGGGCGCAGTTCCTCGTCGGCGTGATCCCAGGAAGCCGCGCAACGCTCGCGGCGGCCGCGCCCGCCGGCAGGCGTTTCAGATTGCCTGGCGAAAGGGCTGGGCCACACTATGAGTGCGTAATCTGCCAACTCGACCGCGCGCTCGCAAGATGCACGCGGTCGCGATGGGGCCACCTGGGTACTTATGGCAACGAACTCTTGTGCAAGAGGTTCTTCGGGCTCACCGCTCAGCGAGATCCGGGTGCGTCTCTGCCTTTTCGACGCTGAGTTTGATCGTGCCAGTGAGAGGCCAAGCGGCCCCCGTGCGCGAGTGCGCGGATCATGCCCGGAGATGGCTGCGACGTGATGGAGATGCAACTGCGCGACTGGTAAGGGGCATCAGCTAGACCGGGGCGGACGCGACCAGCAGCGTGCCAAAATTCAGAAACAAGACAATGACATCCCTGACAGCGGAGCTTGCGGACCAACTGAGTAAACATGCAAACGAGTATTACCAACAAGTATACTTGCAAGTGTTCACGTGCACTGGTGCGAATGTGCGCGACTATGCGCTGCCCAGTGACAGCGGGCCGTGTCGGGGCGACGTTGTCCGCCGCGTTACTATTGGCTTTGATGGAGAAAGGTGGTTGGGGATGTCGAGATAGAAGACCAAACGACCGGAAACAGCTGGAACGCACCGTTGCCGCCAAGAGTCCGCAACATATGAGCGAGATTGCATTGGGCATCGGCTTCCCCGGCCTTCCTCGGGCACGGGCAACCGCCTAGCCATTGGGAAAGAGTGGCGCTCTTCGAAGATGATCGATCTCCTTCCCTCTCGATGCGGCCAGGCGGGGTCACGCCTCATATTCCTTCGCCCGATATTCGGGGCGGGCGCGCCGAGCGCACAGACGGCGTTGCCGACTGACGCCCGGATGCAACAGAAGGGGGAAAAAAGGGCAGATAAGGGGGCCGGCATCAAGCCGAACAAGACATCAATCTGTGGCTAAGACGGTAGCGATGATTGTGGTGACGACCTCGAAGGTTTCGGAGATGCCGCGCTGCTCTTCGGCGTCTTCGTAGAAGTGCTGGAGTCAGATGATGACGACGGCCTCATCTTGACACTGCCAAGCGGCATTGCGGACAAGCGCTCTGGATTTTTTTCCATTCGCGCCCTCTGCTGCGGGGGGGGCAGTTGTGTAGATATGTTAGATCTGTGTGGGGGCACTGGTGATATATCTAAATTCGCCTTTACTACAAGGAAGCAGACATCTGCGGGTGGCCTAGATGAACGCACCGACGCCCGCCTTGGTAGCCCGCGAGTACAACGTGCTGCGGAACACTATCTGGTGCGCGCTTCCGATGCAATCGCTGATTGTAGACGCAGTTCGGATTGCAAAATCCTTTCATGCACAAGGCAGCAACCCGTTTGCCGGCAGACACTACGCGAACACTTTCGTGGCCAACAGTGCTGGGCTCGACCTCGATGATCCCGCTATGCCAAGAGACGAGCACGGATGCATTAAACGACCGTCATCGGGCGGGTTTGGGTCCCCAGCTTGTATAGACAACGTCCAGGTGAGCTCGCAAAGTCACGACTGAAATCCGCGTCAGTGTCTGCGGTAATACACGGGGTTCTATTATTGGGCATGCCCAGGTTGCAACAGGGACTGAGGAACAACGAGCGGGGCCCTGCTGATGCCGCGCAAGTGTATGTTTGCCCAACCGTGGCAACTACCAGACGACCACGGACAGGCCCCGCCGGCTGCGCCAGCGCCGGTGGAAGGGGCGCCTGCACCTGCTGCTGCTGCGCCAGCAGCGGCGCCGGGCGACCTTTTTGACAAGGTGCCTGCGCCAGCTGAGCTACCGCCAGCACGACGGTGATCATTGGGAGAAGCACGGCCACGCGCACCTGCCCCCTCGCGTAGAAATCTGCGAGACAAAACTGCGGGCGCCAGCAGCTGCGACATGACAGGAGGCGCGCGCAGTGGCACTGGCGCTGGCAGCTTTTGGCCCCTCGCGTGTCGCAGGACGTCGTAGTGCGGTTTGGCGCCGCCTCCTCCCTCGCCTCCAGCGGAAGGAAACGCGGCCGTGTGCAAGACTGTCTGATTGTTCAAGATTTGACATGCAGATAATTCTCCAAAGTCCACGGAGTTACGATCCGACCACCGCGCTAAAAGAGGTACGAAGTCTCCACTTGCGCTGGTACCGCGCTTCCGAACCATAGATGCGTGCAAGTCTGTCGCGCGTGGGAATAGATGTTGCACGGCTGAACGTGATGCAGAGAGTAGTTGACTCATGCCGTGAGTGTGGAGCCTGGGAGAAACGGGGCAGCGCTGCGATGCCTTCGATAGGCGCCCCAGGCAAATTCAACGAGGAAGTCGAGTGTGATGCGGTGCTTTTACAGAGAACCCATCGTGTTTCACATCATCGACCGATGCATTCGTTGGGCTGCACGCCAAGATATTCCCGACAGGACGATGCGTGCGGCACTGGGCGCCCATCGCAGTGGTTGGACGCCGCGGCCCAGCTGCGGCGCTGTGTTCAGACGGAGAATGCGCCGTGAACAATGATGCGCCAACGCCTTCCTGAAGGCAGACGCCAAAGAGCTTCGCGCCCGTGCTTGAGGCCAGCGCGGGGCGATCATCGAAGCGCGCAACGGCGTCCCGAGACGCGCCGCACATGGCGTGAAACAAGATTTCAAACGACACAGCGTTCCATTGTTTTCACATGTCTACTGCACGGAAGCCTGTTGTCTGCAATGCATTGCTACTATCGGGTGTCGCCGTGCCAAGCGCTGCGTGGTCGACGACTGGCCTGGTCGCGTAACCTGCTTGCACGGGGCTACCAACAGGGGGCGGAAACGTCCGATCAGAAACGAGGACAGCGGATCATATGAATGAGCATTGCAGCCATGACACAGGCCACATCAGTAGCCACAACCAGCAGAGGCGCACGCACGAAAACGACAGCAGCAGGACACCACAACTATCAGCCAGGTGATCTCGTGGACTGCCACCATCCGACTACTACGAAGGACGACTGGGGTGGATTGAGTAGCCCATGCCCTTTCGCCAGGAACTACCCTGGCCATGGTCGGGCTGTAGTGCAAGTTGGCGGTCGGGGTGTCCGAGCGAAGTGCCCGTGCTTGTAGTCCGCGAGATCGGGTCTGATACTGCGGCCACGAGAACAGTTGTGGCCTTCATCGCGAGCTTGCCTGCGCGGAAACCTGCAAAGGTCTTCGGCTACCTGCCGACCAAGCAAGGCAACTTGCGGGTGATTGCGGCGAGCCGTCTCTCGCCTAGAGTAGATTTAGCTATGCAGTTCCCCATCGGAAACTGTTTTAGGATCGACAGCGTAGTGGCAGCACGTCTGGCTAAAAGCATCCACGAGCTACCGGCGGCGCTATATGCTGATAGCTGTACCCTGGGATATTGCGACGACGACGCCACGCCGGGATTTCATTGCTACGAATCCGAACGTACCGCTGTCAGCATCCATGACATCATTGGAGCCGCAAGCGCACGCACAACCCAGTGCTTGCAGTCTTCAGTCTTTGGCATGCAGATTTTGACGAACACCTCAAAGTTTAGGAGGAGCTGGCGGGCGCGCCAGCTTCGGGCGGCCACTTCCAAGAGGAGGGGCGACGTCCATCGCCAGCCGCACTTGACGGCAGGCGACCTATCATGGCTGAGGAATCAGAAAGTGAATTAGAAACACATCATGGGAACGTTGTATGTCGATCCCCAGGAACAAAAACAAACTGCTTGAGCCACCCACAGGGGAGTCTTTGTGTCCTGTACCCACTGAGATGGTCACAGACAGCCGCGCGCTCGTGGCTGTGGCCAGTGAGGTGGAGGGACACTTGCGAGAGATAGGTTATGCTCGGAACCACGATGCAGATGCAACCTTTCTGGTGCCCTGGGCCGCATATTACGGCGAGACATATGATCTCGATTCGGGCGAACACGGTCAGTAGGTTGAGCGATGCTTCACTACTGACATGGCTGAGCTCGATCTGTCAGAGCAGCGGCGCGAGTCACTGCGCAACGACCAAGTGACCGCGGTGCGCGTGCACGTCTCTGCCGCAGCTAACAGAGCTGCGGTCGTCGAGGAAGACGACTTCCTGATGAGGGCAGAAATCCCGGCCAATTCGATTAGGCGACCCAAGGTCTTGCAGACTGAACGTAAGATCTGGTCTGGCAGCACATGCATCATATGCATGATTTAAAGAAGCCACCAACATTTTGGCGTCTAGATACGCGTGCAAGGTGGAAGTTTGTCAGGGGTGGCAAAGGCGAGATGGAACAAACTATGCGATTGCGTATTGTCCCTTGTGGCATTAGTGGCGTCGAATCTTCCAGCGTAGAAACCTGCTCAGGCGCAGCTCGTCGAACAAATCAGAGACTGCTTGCCAGCGCGGCCGCTTGCGAGAAACGATCGATCATGGCGTTCGCGGATATCGGCGAGGCTGACTTGAAAGTCCCGACCGACCGTGAGCTGGCAAACGCCACTGGAGAGAAAGAGCGCATGGTCTGCTGCGCCCTTCCACCTGGCTCAGCCTCGGCGCTGCGAACGCCGCCCGGCTTCTCATCCCGCGACGAACCGAGGCGCTGTCTGCAGTGCTTGCAGCCAGGCGCAGGTACCAGAGAGGCCCCTAGGGCATTAAAATTGAAGCTCAGCGCTATCACGCGAGGCTTTGGGCGAAAAGCCACGCCCTACAATGGATAATTTGAAGCGTGCCCAGATCTCCTAACAGCAGAGCGCGTTGTTGACATGTGTCCTGACTGGAGGACACTATAGACAAATGCACCAAATGTGTAGACAGTACGTTCGGCGCATGTAAAACACATGAACACAGCTATACCACGTGCGCGTGCGCTACGCTAAGACCGAGGACGGCCGTGTCTAGCTTGATCAGGATGATCACATCCAACAGCTCCGTCCGATGCAGCGCCCAGAACTCACGGGCGCTGTTGCCGAAGAGAGGGCAACGAAGACAATGTCCGACATGTGCATCAGTTTACGTGGCGCCTTGGCATGCGCATTGACCACTCAGGTGTGGTTAGTGGTGTGCGTAGTCTGCTTGCAACGGGCAGAGGATCCCGCGCGCCTCCAATAACGCAGGCTCAACGCTTTCACGCAAGCCCCAGCAAAGGTCATAATAGTATGATATCAGCTTATGGCTCCGACAGGAGAAGCTGACCATCATTGCGACCCCAGATACCGTTGCCTTAACGGGGGCGAAGATGACGAAGTAAATGGCGCATGGCAGCCGAGGAGCCAGCCTTCTTCAGCTTGGACACGCGCCCAACGTCAAGCCAGTAGTACATCTGATCAATGCATATTGCAGGTCGTCGCTTGCAGGTGCGTTCCAGAAACACTGGCAGCAGCTCAAAATCTTGGAGACTGTTACCCCACCATAGTTACGCGACGCGAGATTAGAACTGGGCCCCACACGCCCTCGCAGCTCAATGACAGTCTAGAGTTGCTGGTCTCAGCATCGGGGCCATCCTTGCCATAGACGCTGAGTTGGTCTCTTGTCGGGGGAGGACTTGAATAAGCCGACTGCATGTACCCTGTCGGGACACATCAGCTGAATGAGGCAAGTAATGTACCGAGGTATCGTTTATAGCGTGCAGTGGTGTTATGCACGAGACATGGCCGCAGACGGCCATGCTAAAGGGTGTGCCGATCGGTCACTACTGATGCAAACTATGGAAGGCAACCGGTCCTTAAACATGAGGTAAAGAAATACATGCGTTATCAAGAGAGCGCCAACGTGAGGGTGCCCTACTCAGGGCTAGCGGATAGGCGCGCCGACCGCGGGCAGCTAGATACTTGCAGAGTACATGCCAGCCCGGGCACGGGCATTTACTTTTTTTTGAGGCTGTGATGCCGTGCTTTTGGCAGGGCGCCCACGCATGAATATCTGCGGGTAGTCACGTGGTCTTGCCAGTGTTTGCCCATGATTTCTTGCGGCTGGTCGTGTGGTGGATCCTTCGACCGGCCCGAATGCTTTCTGTAATTTGGCCTCCCTTGCGATTCGAAGGATGTTGAAAAGCGATATTCATGTCCTTGTTCTTCTCTTGCTAGAATCAAGGTAGGGCTTGGGCCAAGCGTTCGGCCCCTCCCCTCCCGACTAAGAACAAGGTGTACGGTGGGGCTGTGTAGCGAACGCTTTATCCTCCGTAATATTGGCTTATGGTTGCGTGGCCCTGTTTGCTAGTTGCACGGCGGTGCAACTCTATCCAGATCAATGTATCAGACAAGCCACGTCTATCAATGATCCGCCTCTACCTCTCATGGCTTGTCTCTCGTCTCTCGTCTTGCTTGCCATCGAGGGATGAGTTGCGTGGCGCCTTGATGCGTCGCCGACGTTACCCTGAAAGTGGAGTTCCCAGCTTATTACCCCATGGCCAAGCCAGCGACCCTTACCTTTCACGGACGACGATGACGACGAAGACGACAACGACTGAAACGGAACAGCCTCTTGCATGCGCCGACAGGGCCGTGGGATTTTCTCGCGCGCCCCCTCTATTCCGGCACGCCCGCGTTTGCGAATTTCGGTATCGTTTGCGCAGTTGTGCCGAGTCACCCGCGGTCATTTGTGGAGTTTTAATTGGTTGGAGATCGGCGAGCACAGGGGTTCGATCTGACGTCTCCTCGCGGGGCGAGGCCCCGAGCGCCGTCTCGTTTTGTGCGGTTTCCAAGAGTTGCGTTGCGCGAAGATCGAGTCGTCGGGTCTTGCGCATCATGACAATGCAGCGAACCCCTTCGGTCGGACCGATCGCACCTACGTCCACTGCTCCACCGCCGAGCTGGTCGACTTCCACCCGCGATCTGGCACCCTGGGCGATCCGATGAGCGAATGAGAGCTGTCTGATTGCGTGCCTGTCTTTTTACACTTGCTGCCGCGCGTTACCGGCCCGCCCAGGGCCCCTCGCTGGGCCGTCGAACATGGCGACTGCTGTAGTCCATTGGAAGGCACCGCCAGGTGCCGCGAAGCACCTCGGCCTCTCGCGCGCCCAGCTCGGACGGGCCCTGGATATCAGAGACTGCGTGCCCCATGCTTAGGACGTGCTCACTCGGCACGTTCATAGGCGCAGCCCACAGGCGCACGGGCAAGATATTGCGGTTTGGGTGAAGAGCTTGAGATGTTTGAGGAGTGGTGATTTTTCCTGGCGTGGTGCTCAGAGGTGCTTTGGAGCTCGCCCAGGTCTCGGAGCAATCGCCACCCCCGATGCTCTCAGTGACCCTGGTGTTTTTTTGCAGCCATTTACCCCAGGCCTTCTAGGGGGGACGCAATCGCGCTCTTGGAGCTCATGGCGGCCAACGCGTTCCTAGAAGACCCCGTCACTACCGGGATGCAACGGCAGTTTCGAATCTGGGGCCCGACGCGTCGTAGGGCATCTCGGGCCAGCTGCGTCGTCGATGTCGGGCAGGCCCAGACGTTGGGTGAGTGCTGCTTGCCCTTGTGAATGCTGGGGCGCGGTGCGTCGTGCCCCAGACTGCGATCGTTCGCGCGATGATGCGCCTGTTCCTGAGCGTGTTCTCTCTGCTGATCGGCGGCTTCTAGATTTGCAGGTGCGTAACTTGAATGCGGGCATCGAATGGGAGTTTCGTCTTGATGTTTGCCATGGGATGATGCCTGGGAACAAGCGCGACGCGGCCCCTGGCCCCGATGGCATCCTATTGTTTGCCTGGCGGTGCGGTGGGCTTCTCTCGCTCGTGAGGCTCTGTTCGGAGCCGAACGGATTCCTCCACCAGGCGAGGCGCCCCCCCCCCCTCCTCCTCCGCCACTTCCCCCCCCAGGTTTGACGGCGGCTGCTTGGTCAGCGGTTTCTTTTCGGGCTGGGTGCGTGACTGACACGCGGCATCATGGGTGGTCTCTTCGGGCTGGATGGCTCTCCGCTTGAGTGCGCATGCTGCCTTGGCATGGAGTTGACGGGGGTCTCTCTTGCCGGTCCTGGCTGCTGCCTTTCCGTTTATGTTGCGTTCGTGGAACTTTCCAGTGCTTCTGAACATTTGTATCCCCGTGCAAGTATTTGAAGTTCACATGAAACATGATTGTGCGTCAATGTGCGGATCGCTATGGGTGGCAGGGTCTGTGATGGCTTTAGCAGGGGGGGGCGGAGCAGGGCTGCCCGCTGTCTGCCTTGGTATTCAACCTCGACCCGCTGCCGAGAGTCACGCGCGCCTTGGTGGGATCTCTTCCTGGAAGGGCGCGTGTCTTCTATGGGCGATGTTGGCGTGGCTTTGGGCGTCTGTTTATATTGTTTTGCAGAGCTACCAGGCTGGTCGGGATGGGCAAATTTCGAACGGGATTTGGTTTGATTTTTCGGAAGGGCGTCGCGGTGGTTCCCGAGGCCCCCGGGGTCCCCG
>CAUYUJ010017101.1:174044-191544 GCA_963575745.1 Prorocentrum cordatum
GAATAAGCAGAGGGGGGGGGGGGCGCGAGGGGAATGAGGGGGCACGGGGGGCCGCAGTCGGGCAGGGGGGGGCGCGGTCGGCGGGTCGGAATGTGCAGAGGGGGGCCGCGGGGAAAAAGGGGGGGGTGGGGGGCACGGTCGGCCGGCCGGTGAGAAGAAGCAGAGGGGGTGGGCACGGGGGGAAGGAGGGGGAGGAGGAGGAGGAGGAGGAGGAGGAGGAGGAGGAGGAGGAGGAGGAGGAGGAGGGGAGAGGAGGAGGAGGAGGAGGAGGAGGAGGAGAGGAGGAGGAGGAGGAGGAGGAGGAGGAGGAGGAGGAGGAGGAGGAGGAGGAGGAGGAGGAGGAGGAGGAGGAGGAGGAGGAGGAGGAGGAGGAGGAGGAGGAGGAGGAGGAGGAGGAGGAGGAGGAGGGGAGGAGGAGGAGGAGGAGGAGGAGGAGGAGGAGGAGGAGGGAGGAGGGGGAGGAGGAGGAGGAGGAGGAGGAGGAGGATGGAGGAGGAGGGGGAGGAGGAGGAGGAGGAGGAGGAGGAGGAGGAGGGATGGAGGAGGAGGAGGAGGAGGAGGGTCCGTCCTTGAGGGCCCCGGGGCCCGATCTCGGGCCCCAGAGGCCGAGATACATAGAGGAGCACCGCGAGGGGGTGGGCAAGGGGGGAAGGAGGAGGAGGAGGAGGAGGAGGAGGAGGAGGAGGAGGAGGAGGAGGAGGAGGAGGAGGAGGAGGAGGAGGAGGAGGAGGAGGAGGAGGGGAAGGAGGAGGAGGAGGAGGAGGAGGGGAGGAGGAGGAGGAGGAGGAGGAGGAGGAGGAGGAGGATGGAGGAGGAGGAGGAGGAGGAGGAGGGTCCGTCCCTGAGGGCCCCAGGGCCCGAACTCGGGCCCCAGGGGCCGAGATATAGGGGAGCACCGCGGGGGTTGGAGCAGCAGCAGGCTCCAGGCCGCGAGGACGTGGGTTCGGAGGCCCGGACATTGGCACCAACACCAAGACAGGGGGTTGCCTCCACAGGGGGAAGGTGATCCCAGATCTTCGGTGTGGGTGGTAGTGGTTCGGCCACCCTGGAAGCCAGAATATTACCGCCATCACCGAAGTCGGGATCTTCTTCCTTCGGTGGAGGCACGCCGCCGAAATTGGTGTTGGTGTCGTGTCGACCAGCGGCGACCCCAGCGCGGGCGTTCAAGGTTGAACGCCGCCGGCGACCCAGAATCGATCGACGTTGAACGATCGGACGTTGCGGCAGCGGCCGATCGTTCAAGGTTGAACGATCCAGCGCGGTGTCAGGAACCAACGCTGGGGTCGGCACGGCACGAACCTGCCGTACGTTCGCCGCTCGCGAGGAGGCCGCGCGCAGCGCCCTCTGTGGTCATCTTGGGGCTCGGATGGGATTTTTTTTTCAGGCCACTGGTCCCTTGCTTTTTTTTTTTTTGGTTTGGGGGGCTCCGATGGGTCTTTTGGGGGGGCTCTCCTGGGCCCTAAGTTAAGTAGCGCCCCGATGGGTCTTTTGGGGGGCTCTCCTGGGCCCTAAGTAGCGCCAGGGGCGTCTGGGCAGAACCGGGCATCGAACGCCAGGGCCCTCTCTGGGTTCGGCTGGGCCGTGTAGAGGCTGCTCTCGGGCCTGGCGCCTTTGGGGACAACCTCGGGAACCTCTTGGAACCCTTCGGGGCCGTCTTGGGACTCCCTGGGGCCGCCTCGGGGTTGCCTTTGAGGCCGTCGTGGGGCCCTCGTCGGCCGCACCGGGGACCCCCTTGGGGGGGCCTCCTCGGGGTCTCGCTCTCCCCGCGAGAGGCGGCCCGTGACCCTGGCTACCCCCCCTTCCGCCCGGGGCGCGCTCCACCCCCCCCCCGCAGGAGGCCGACGGCGACGAGGTCGTGGCGCACATCCTGAGTGCGCGGAGCGACGCGCTGCCTTCGGCGCGCAGGAGGACGGCCCGCGGCGGGCAGGGGGGGGGGAAGTTTTCTCCTCGTCGTCGTCGTCCTCCTCCTCGGCATCTTTCTCCTCCTCCTCCTCCTTGTCTTCCTCTTCCTCCTCTTCCTCCTCCGCTTCCTCCTCCTCCTCCTCCTCCTCCTCCTCCTCCTCCTCTCCTCCTCTTCCTCCTCCTCTCATTCCTCGTGGGCAGTTGGTTTCCCCAGTTCCCAGATTCTGCTGGGTAGACCTGATGCTCCTTGACCTATGGGGGGGCGGGGAGAAAGCAATGGGCATCAGGCCGAAGTTGGCATCAACAAAATGTGGCTCTTTTGGTCTAGACTGGCCGACCGGCCGGTACAACCAAACAAGATGCATGACGCTGGGGAGGGGTCCAGGGACAATTTTTTGCGGATGCGATCTCTTCCCCCCTCCTGGCCGATTTTTTCTGGGGTGCCATCGAGTTCAGGCAGCACGGCCGCCTCCAAGTCGTCGTCCTCGTCCTCCTCCTCCGCCTCCTCCTGCTCCTCCTCCTGCTCCTCCTCCTCCTCCGCCTCCTCCTCCTCCTCCTGCCCCTCCTCTTCGCTTCTCGGGGGCTCACTGTGCGCCCACATGTCTTATCTTGTCTTTTGCCCACTGGTCTCCCGCCCGTGGCTGAACAAAGTTGCCGTCGGGTGCTGCTGGCTTTCAAGTGCCACGGTATCGGCGAGGACCGAATTCAGTCAATCAATCAATCCTCTCATTCCTCCTCCCCTCCTCCTCTCCTCCTCCTGGTTTCTGAGTGGGCCTTCTCAGAGTTTTCACCGATGAGGCGATCGCGGCAAAACCTTATCTCACCGTCTCTGTGAGTGTACTTATTGGGGCTGTGGCGCGTTCTATGGCTTGCTTGGGTCCGGCCAATTATTTGACCAGTTCCTGGGACACGGTATCCCGCCACGAATGCTTATTTGTTAAGGAGATTGCCCATACGATCTTAGTACGAGCTCTTCACGAACAGCGGCGCTCTCGCCGCCAGCGGATGCCTGCAGCATCGTCACTCCATGCGATGGTTGTGCGTAGGCACCAGCCGACTTCATGTTTTCTGCATCTTAGAGACGGTGTACAACATGTCTTATCCAGGAGGAGTACATACTCTATACCGTATTCATATGGACTGGCAAATGATCTCACATACGCGTTGGTCCGAAGCGGCAGTGCTTTAGTCGGACTAGAGCACGAAGTACATTTAGCCATCGTCCCGAAAAGCAATATCACCTCGGGATAAAATAAATCACCCCGGAAAGTGGCACGACGATTAGCACGCCTCCACTTACGCATGACAGTTGCACATCGAAACGCGAAACTACGACCAAGAACAGCAGTTAGGCGCAAATAAGTATGGCGACAGGCTTGCAAAGCAGGACGTAAGGGCAGCCAGGCAACATATAGTCTGACATATCGGAACATCATGGCCAAATTACAGTACGATGCAGCGGCATATTGTGCATCCGTCTTCTGCGCCGTCGTCCGCTTCTGCACAAGACACAGTGGATTTCTCAGAACACGCGAGGGCTTCTGAGAAGTCTCGCCGCCTTCTGAGAATGCCTTCTTCTTCTCACTTCTCCCCCTCGCTCGCCGCCGAGAGGATGATGAGGAATAGCAGGAGGAGGAGGAGGAGGAGGAGGAGGAGGAGGAGGAGGAGGAGAAGCAGGAGGAGGAGGAGGAGGAGGAGGACGGGAGGCAACGTTCAGGAGAACTTTTTTTTTGAAGTTTTACAGGAAATTCTAGACGCTTCGCGTATCCCCACCAGCCCGTCCAGAAATGAGTCCCAGGGGAGTGGAGGTTATGAGGGAAGCGGGGGAGCATGCAGAAGAACAGAGGGCGGGGTGAGCCGCCATATACCCCAAGAGGGGGAGGATGTAGGAGGAGCCGTCGTCGTCGGAGTAGGAGGAGGAAGAGGAGGAGCAGGAGGAGGAGCAGGAGGAGGAGCAGGAGGAGGAGGAGGAGGAGGAAGATAAGGAGGAGGAGATGGAGGACTGCGAGGACGAGGAGGACGAGAAGGAGGAAAAGGAAAAGGAGGAGGAGGAGGAGGAGGAGGAGGAGGAGGGGGAGGGGGAGGAGGGAGGAGGAAGAAAAAGAGGAGGAGGAGGAGGACAATGGCGAGCTTGGGGGCCTCTTGGGCCGTCTTTGGGGCCTCTTGGCGGTCCCGGGGGCCTCTTGCGTATCTCGGGGAGCCTCTTGTGGCCTCTTGGGGGTCTCTTGGGGGCTTCTTGGAGGCCTCTTGGGGGCCTCTTGGGGCCTCTTGGGGCCCTCTTGGGGCGCTCTTGGGGCGCTCTTGGGAGCCTTCGAGGCGCTCTTGGGGCCATCTTGGATGAGATCTATCAAAAAAGGGGGGGTTGCTTATTAGCCTTGCCCCTCTAGAGTGCCTCGAGTCGCCTCTTGGGCCCCCCCAAGAGGCCAAAATCCTTCCAAAACCTAGGTAAAATCAATGTTTTGTGCTTTCTCGCGTTTTCGCTCTTGGAGCCGTCTTGGGCCGTCTTGGGAGCCTCTTGGGCCTCTTGGGGGTCTCTTGGGAGCCTTTTGGAGGCTTCTTGGGCGCCTCTTGGGGCCTCTTGGGGCGCTCTTGGGGCGCTCTTGGGGCGCTCTTGGGAGCCTTCGGGGCGCTCTTGGGGCCATCTTGGAGGAGATCGATCAAAGAAGAGGGGGTCCCCAATTAGCGTTGCCCCTCTAGAGTGCCTCGAGTCGCCTCTTGGGCCCCCCAAGAGGCCAAAATCCTTCCAAAACCTAGGTAAAATCAATGTTTTTTGCTTTCTCGCCTTTTCGCTCTTGGAGCCGTCTTGGGCCATCTTGGACTCTCTTGGGGCCTCTTGGGGGTCTCTTGGCAGCCTCTTGGAGGCTTCTTGGGGGCCTCTTGGGGTCTCTTGGGGCCCCTCTTGGGGCGAGCGGGGGAGCATGCAGAAGAACAAAGGGCGGGGTGAGCCGCCATATCCCCCAAGAGGGGGAGGATGTAGGAGGAGCCGTCGTCGTCGGAGTAGGAGGAGGAAGAGGAGGAGTAGGAGGAGGAGCGCGAGGAGGAGCAAGCGGAGGAGGAGAAGGAGGATAAGGAGGAGGATATGGAGGACTGCGAGGACGAGGAGGACGAGAAGGAGGAAAAGGAAAAGGAGGAGGAGGAGGAGGAGGAGGAGGGGGAGGGGGAGGAGTGAACTCTCTTGGGGCCTCTTGGGGGTCTCTTGGCAGCCTCTTAGAGGCTTCTTGGGGGCCTCTTGGGGTCTCTCGGGGCCCTCTTGGGGCGCTCTTGGGGCGCTCTTGGGAGCCTTCGGGGCGCTCTTGGGGGCCATCTTGGAGGAGATCTATCAAAGAAGGGGGGAGCTCCAATTAGGGTTGCCCCTCTAGAGTGCCTCGAAGCGCCTCTTGGGCCCCCCCAAGAGGCCAAAATCATTCCAAAACCTAGGTAGAATCAATGTTTTGTGCTTTCTCGTTTTTTCGCTCTTGGAGCCGTCTTGAGCCATCTTGGGCGCCCTGACACCTCGCGAGACGCCTCGTCCAGGTCAGTGGGGAGGGGTAAGGGGAGGGGTAAACCCCTCCCCGAAGGGGAAGAAGGGGGGTTGGCAGAGGAAACTCCCTAGACCACCTACGCCCTAAAGGGCTGGTGGGATTCACCTGCCCATCCAGTGCGCCTCTGGCTGATGTGGTCAGGTCCTACATTTCAGGGGCATGTGCGTCGCTGCCAAAAAAGGAGAACCTTTTGCCCTCTCGAACCGCAGGTGGAGCTCCTTTCGGCGCGATCCACGTCAGGGAGCAGGCAGGTGGCGCGAGAGCCCTCACTCTGGGGCCGCAGGAGCTTTCTGCGACGCGCGCTGGTGGTCAACCTGGGGCCCTGGGCGTCCCCCTTGGGGCGCGGTCCGCGCGGGTCGTGGGCTGCCTCACCGGCTCCCCCATTGGCAGCTTGTTGGCTGCCTATTGTTGGATGCCTCGTTCGCTGACCGGTTGGTTGCCTTGTTGGCAGCCTTTTTGGCTTCCTGGGTGGCTGCCTGGTTGACTGCTCGCCTCGCTGACTACCTGGTTGGCCTTCTTATCGGCTGCCTCGTTGGCCGCCTGCGTGGCTGGCAGCCCGACACCGCCAGCACCAGCATTGCCGGAATGGTCGCGGGGAGTCCGACAACGTCACCGAAGGCAACCATCGGGCAGAAACAGCCAGTGGCAGCTGGGGAGGGCGACAGGGCGCCTGTCTCTTTGTCGGTCATGGCAACCGTCAGGGCGGGGGGCATCAACCTTCAGGGAAGCGATGATGAGAGCCATCATCTTGATGATAAAGCCATTATCTTGAATCCTCTGTTGGCGTTAAAAAAGCGCCCATCTACAAACGTTGCTTCGATGGTGCCGCCCATGGACCCCCCGTTTCAACGTTGCGTTTGCGGCTGTTGTCGGGGCGCAAGCATGGGCATAGAAACGGTAAAATCTCCTCCGCCAAGGCAGCCCCCCGTTTTCAACATTGGAATTGGTGGGCGCGGGGTTTCTGAACACAGCAGCGTTGTCCATTATGCCTGTTTTTTTTTTTTCGCCGGCGGCAGTATTCGCGAAAGTATTTTGGAGGACATCATCCCAGCCAGTGCCGTTGCCAGGCTGAACACAGCCTTCCATGCGAAGACCAAGGTGGATGGAGGCAGGATATCCGAAATGAGGGACATGATTGACCATCACCGACCTACTACAACTAAGGATGACCATGGAGGCTGGAATGGCCCTTGCAAGGTAAGCGAAGTCAACCAGGAGCGTGGGCGACTTGTGGTCAGATTCCTCTCGCTTCGCGGGGTGCACGTCCAGAGCGCGTACAGTCCAGTCGTTGTCGGGCCTCTGGAAGTTCTTGGGGTCCCTTGGATGCCTCTTTGGGGCCTCTTGGGTCCTCGCGGGGGCGTCTGGGAGGCCTCTTGGGGGCCTCTGGAAGGCCCCTTCGGGGCTTCAAACTGCAGGGGAACCCGCGCAACTTGCCGTGCACGAACTGGACTGGCATGGCCAAGGTGCTCAGAGGGCGGAGTGGCGTAACAAAATACTTGCTATCATGTCTGCAAGGCTGATTGACCAAATGGACTTGCATAAAACAAGGAGAAACCATGCGAGTGCTGTACATCTTAGCATCCACACCAGAGTGGACAAAGGATATCAAACTTACGTTCAGTCTCCTAAGAATGGCCCTGAATGGGACCATGTCGTGAGAAGGGTAACAATGCATCTGGACGACAATAGTGTTATGCACGATATTCAGATCGAGGATCAACCAATCGGGTGCAATTTCAATTCGCCGTTACCGAATGGTGTGACAACTATTCGTACTCGACTGTACTGGGAACCGCCGGCACTGGTTCTTTCGGACAAGAGGACCAGGGACCGCGCCCAAGGCGGGTTGCCCCCCATTCGATTGAGCGCGGCCGCGTGCTACCCCCTATTTCCGAACTCCCGACTCCCAGCTCATCCGATGCCGAGCAACAGACAGCACC
The DNA here is from genome assembly GCA_963575745.1 of Prorocentrum cordatum. NCBI lineage: Eukaryota > Dinophyceae > Prorocentrales > Prorocentraceae > Prorocentrum > Prorocentrum cordatum. Next base: position 181,408 of record CAUYUJ010017101.1, read on the forward strand.
GCCGACAGATGCCCGGGTCAAGCAAAAAGAAGAGCAGAAAGGCGACAAAGAAGCGGGCATCAAGCCACGCAAGATACTCCAGATTTCGTAATAAAGGGAGGGGGGTCTCATTTCGGGGCGGGGTCTCTTCCAGGCTATCTTGGAGGGCCTGGGGGGGTCTGGGGACGATGCTTTGGAGGATTCTCCCACGAGGGGGGGTCTGAAATGGCTCGTCTTGGAGGGTCCAGACCCCCTCCCTTTTATTGCGAAGTCTGGAGTGCCCAAAATAATCGAAGAAGGCAATGACGACTGCGGTGGCGACCTAAAAGGTCTCGGATGTGGTGCCTACTACGCCGACGTTCCCCTTTACTCCGACATTGAGAGTGATGGCGGAGAAGAAACCTTCATCGCTCTACCTGCGGGGTTGCCTGCGGATACACATGCTGATGTTTTCTCCATAGTCCCGACTTTGTGTTACGGACGACAGAACGAGGCCGATGTGTTGGAACTGTGTGGAGGAAGCGTGGGAATTTCGCAGTTAGCATTCAGCCGAGGTTTGTCCTCCGGAGGAAACGGAGACACATGTTCACATGTTGACTTTGGAAGCGAGGACGTCCAGGATGCAGTGATGCATTATTTAGACGTGTGTTTCGTCAATGTTGTCATATTGCAACCGGATTGCAGGACGACTGGAGTGCCTTCTTATTTCATCTCCCAAGTCAAGTATGACACGTGGCATGACCACCATAAAGAAGACTTTCCACATATCAAGTTTTATGGGAAAGTCGCCATGCGTCAAAATGACCTTCGACGGCTCCTCTTACGAGGACGACCAGTGGGCACTTGGGTGGGCCATATACCGCCGTGGGCAACGTTGGCCACATGCGAGGGCACTTGCAAAGTCACTATGGATCAATGTACTACTGGTCCACGTGACCCCCATGGCGTACTGGTGCGGAAGCCGACCGATATAATGGCCAACCACCGTCTTTTATTTATACTTGTTGAACGAAAGCGGTTTACTGGCCATCATCAACGCGCCTCGGCGTGCAATGCAGAACTATCCATGATTGCAGAAACTACCTTAATGGTACAGTCCCTTTTTTGTGGATGTTGTTCAGATCGCGCTTGATCTATTCCAAGTAAACCGTGGCCCTTTCAATGGTTACCCTTATTCTTCCACCGCCCCTGTTGCCAACGCGCGGGGATTTGACTTGGATGACCCCGCTGCCCCTCGACAACCCGACGGGTCGATCACAAGGCCACCTTCGGGGGGATGAGCATGTCCTGCATGCGTTGATGATGCGAACATGCACATTCCCCCATCGCATGACAGAGACCCAAAACATTGCAGGCGGTGCGGCAAGGAGGATTACACTGGGAATGTCCGAGTTGCAAGAATAACTGCGGCCAGAACAAGCCTGGTCACCTATGGGCACCTGGCAAATGCAAGTTTGCCAAACCTTGGAAGCTGCCTGACCGCCGCGGACAGGCACCGCAAGTCCCCGCCGAACTGGCAGCTCCACCGCCCGAGGCACAGGCGGCACCACCACTTGCGCGGCTACGAGCACCAAGACCCGGCCCCAGGGCTGGCCCCGCAGCTGGCGCCAGCAGCCACGACATTACAGTAGGCAGATATGCTGCTGAACTTGCCGCGGGGCGACCTGCTTCGAGTGGAACTGGCAGCAAGGGCGATCATCGATGACCGCCACAGATCAGAGCCAGAGGTGGCCGACAGCAGGGGGGAGATCCACCTCCACCACCACCTGCGGGTAACCCAGGTGCGCGCCCGCGACTCCCAGACTGGTCGAGGCCCGATGTTCTAATCAGATTGCAAAGCTTACGAAGCCTTGACCCAAGCGTGGTAACTCGCGAGCTGCGGAAACTACCCTTGCGATGGTTCCATGCTAGAGGTCCTAAGGTGGGCCTCATCTTAATTAAGGCTGGTCTAGACAGCGTTGGGCTCAACCTGATCGAAGGCGTCTGTGACGCATGTCGGGGGCGCAGGGCTTGGGATGCGCCAGGGCAGACTGTCGTGCCATCTACTGCACTACCTAGCAAGTTCAACGGATATGTCGAATGCGATCTTATGTTCGACGAACAGGAGCATCAGACATTTCACACGATTGATCATTGTATTAGATCTGCTACTGGAATGGAGATACCAGATAAATCAATGGCCAGTACCTTAGATGCGTATCATCATTGCAGGATGCGTTTCGGACCCGCTAAGGTACTCTACTCTGACGGGCAGGGCGCCCTCAATAACGACGCTGCAGAGGCGGCCCTCGAGGCAAAAAGGCACTAGGCTGAGGGCGCGAGCTCGTGGGCAACGCGCTGCGACAATTGAAGCCAGAAGCGGTATATTACGTCATCTACGTCATGGCATGGAAACTGATTTCACAAGGTTGGACATACCTCTTGTATTCGCACGACTACTGCCCGAAGCCCTGTTTGCCGCCGCTGCATTCACCTTTTACAATCAGGTGTCTCCATATAGTGCTCTGTTTTGGATTACACACAGCCAGCGGAGACGTCAGACCATTCTCGAGAACAGGTGATGCGCAGGGCATGCGTTGAAGCTATCACACAGGCTACTGCAGTAGCCAAGACCAATCGTGCACTACATGCCAAGACGACTATCCCCGGTCAGGATAACTACGATGAAGGAGATTTGGTTGATTATCATCGTCCCACAGCTACAACGGACGACTGGGGAGGCTGGAATGGCCCGTTCCCAGTGGTACGAAATGACCCCGACGGGGGTCGCGCCATCATTCGAGTGGGAAACCGCGATGTGCAAGTCCAATGTGGCGACGCGCGGCATTCAATTGACGTCGAAGCTTTGTCGCCAGATGACTTGGCTCTGACAACGCTGCGTTGCGGAAAGTGTTGACATTTGTTGCTGGTCTACCTGCGGGGGGATCTGCTCTGACATTTGGCTATGTCCCGACCAGCAGGGGAGCGCTTCAGCTGACCAGTGCAAGCCGATTGTCTCCCAAAGTACATCTGGCGCTACAGTGCCTCATCAGAAACTTCGTCCGCGTCGAGAATGTAGTTTCTGTTGGGCTAGCTAAGAGTATTCGTGAGCTACCTCCGGTGGCTTATGCTGACAATGGCACATTCGTCCATAATGACAGCGATGTAAAGCCAGGTCTTCGCAGCTATGAAGCAGAGGGCGCCGCCCTAAATATTCATGATATAACTGGATCAGCACATCCGAGAATCATTGGGTGCCTACAGGCCACTAAACCTCAGGCGGGCTTCGACCAAGCTGTGCGATATTTGATTCGCCGGTGGACATGCCGACGCACGGCGCAAACGCCAGAGAGGCCCCGGAAGCCGAACCGCAACAGGAGGATGGACGACTACCTACGACCTAAAAGGAATCAGAAGCGGACCTTGAGGCACATATCACGGAGATGCGGTGCACAGAATTCCGTGAGGAAAGGGAGCTATTGGAGGCAACTCCGTATTATGACCTTTACATTGTGCCCACACATATGATCACCGATAACAGTGCGCTGGTCACTCTAGCTGAAGAACTTTGGTGGCGCCTGCCAAGTGGGGTTCCCCACGCAACTCCGACATCGAGGAGACGTATCATGTCCCACTATGCTCTGCGGTCGAAGACCACGGTTACGGACTGGACTCGGACGAAAATGGTCGATATGTAGAACTTTGCTTCTCTGCAGAAATGTCGATGGTAGTCATCCGAACAACAGCATAGGATATCAAATGTCGACCGTGTAACCACCGTGCGAGTAGATGCCGCCGCTGCTGCACAACGAGCTGCGGTTGTCAAGGGAGACGACCTCCCTTTCGAAGGCCGACATTCAGGCGAACCCCGAGAAGGTTTCAAAATCCATGTTTACTTTGTTCAAGACATGGTTTGACAACAGATGTTCCAAGATGCAAGGTATCTCTAAAGCGTCAAAAATCATGAGTTCGAGGCGCGTGTATAAGTGGCAGTTCGTGAAAGAAATACATGGGCGAGATGGAGCGCACCATCAGACTACGCCTGGTACTTCGAGGTTGCATGGGCCTCGAGGCTTTCGACGTGGAAGCCTTCTGAGGGGGCGTGGGATTTTTCGCTAGCGCAGCAGCGTGCAATAAGCAATGGACCATTGCTTGTCTCGACATCAACGGGGCTTTTCTGACAGGGTTAACTTGCCAGGAACTCGCTGAGGCACCTGGTGAGAAGGAACGTGTGGCGTGCTTTACCTTGCCGTCTGGAGCGGCAACGGTGCTTCGATCCCTCCCAGGGTTCGAGCACTACGACGTGTCGAAGCACTGCTTGCGGCGCCTCAAGCCAGGCACCGGCGCCAAAGATGCACCCAGAGCTTTCTCACTGAAGCTCAGAAGGACCACGAGAGGCTTTGGCTTCAGACCCACGTCCTACGACGAAGAGTTCAACGCGAGCAGCAATCTGCTCACAGCCAAACATGTTGATGGTATGTATGGCCGGTACTGAGGACACCGTTGACAAGTGCGTCAAGCGCGTCGAGGACACTTTCGGCAAGGGCAAACCCAACAAGCATACATCTGCCAATTGTGCTGCGAGGTACACAAAAGATGGGGGCGGTCATGTTACATTGGACCAAGATGAATACATCAAGCAGCTCCGTCCACTGCAACATCCTGAGTTCACCGGCACAGACGCTGATGCCAAAGTATCCGAGATGGTTGCTGACGTGTTCGTCAGCCTTAGAGGCGCGTTGGCTTGCGCCTTGATCACAACAGTGTGGTTGATGGCATAGGTCTCTCTACAACGTGTCCAAGAGCCGACCAACGTGCAGGTGCGGCGACTGAGTGCGAATTCCAGAAAGCTGCAGGCCTGCCTTAAGAAGATCACCCATCAATCGATGACTCCAACGGGCGCAGTTGACCTGCACAGCGACTCCGGCCATCGACGCCTGAGTGGAGACGCCGACGGTGAGGTCAAAGGCTATGGCATTCGCGGGCCAAACCTGCTACGGCGTGGAAACACGCCATCTGGCAAGCCCGTCGCCCACTTGATCGATTCGCGCTGCAAGTCGCACTGCTTGCAGGTCCGCTCGTGCTACTCAGCAGAAACACTTGCAGCGGCTCACAATCTGGGGGACTGCTATCCCGCGATCGTGGCTCTGCGCGAGCCCCGTGCAGGTCCACTGACGCCCACTCAGTTGAAAGATGTACTGGGGTTGGTTGGCATGGGCATCGAGGTCATGTGGACCATCTATGCCGAATGTGTTTTCAAGTCCTTGTCGAGCAAAGACTGAAGAAGCCGACTGAGTGCACTCTTTTGGGACACATCAGTTGGATGCGACAGATGATGGAGCGAGGGGTCGTGCATGGCATTCCGTGGTGTGACGCTCGCGATGTGACCGCGGGCGTTCACGCAGAAGGGAGCATCGATAGAGATATGCTCCTACAGGTCATGGGAGGCGCGCAATCCTTCAAGCATGACTTAAAACGTCATACTCCTTATCGGGCTGGCCAGGCAACTTCGTTTGGGGCCGCCTGAGGAGCAATTGCGTGCGCGGCAATGTGCTTGCAAGGTACCTTGCGCGCGGGTCCACCTTCCTTTTGGACCCGTTTTCTGCTGCCCTGTTGTGCATGGCGTTTGCTACGTAGGGGCGGCGGACTCGCGCTTGGCCCCACCCCACCCCGACTCTAAAGTGAGCTGGGACAAGGGTGAGAGATAGCGAGTTTGTCCGCGACCGTTGGTGTTCAAGCGGCCGGTCGCCAACATATGATTGCGCCTCGTTGCGAGGCGTGCTATTTGCCATCGAGACCGAAAACGTCATTCGTTTGAGATGGCCCGTCGCTCCCGCGACGACCTACGACTGGGACTATCGTTACTGCGATACAACAGAGCAGGAGCTGTGCTTCGCCTGCGGCGTAGCTTCGTGACGGGCTTACCGGCCCCCTTCAAACTTCGTGGCCCTCTGGGATTGTGCGAGGAGCGTTTTGGTGCTTTCTTGGCCCGTTTTGGAGCCCTCCGCTCCCCCATGGCGCGTTCGGTCCGGGGTCGGGCCGGGCCAGGGGGGGGTCGAATTGCCGGTTTGGGGCCCCTGGGGGGGGATATAATCTCACACACCTGGAGACCCACAAGGGGTCGGCGGATCTGGAAAGACCTGCTATGACAAGGATGTCCACCCTGGCTTTCATTTCTACGAGTCAATTAGCACTTCTTTCAGCGTGCCCGACTTTTCTGGCAGCAGCCATGCTCGAGTGATGCAGTGCTTGATTTTGTCCAAACGAACGCACTCGTTCGACGAAAGCCTCCCGAGTGTCCCCGACTTGGCCGACGGCCCTCAGGAGATTGACGAGCGTGGAATTACGAACTTCCCTGAGACGACCATTGGATTCCGAGAGAGGCGCCGGCAGGCTTTCCACCATTGATGCAGGAGATAGCGGGCAGGAGGAAGACGCTATGCCAATGTACGAATGGTACCCAGAATTGGTTAACTCCGATAGCCAGTACAGTGCAGGTTACACTTTCACCGACCAACTTTACTTTCTTCGTGCTGCCCCCGTTGCTCTCATGCCCGCCAGCACCATCTTGGTTTCCTACGAGCACGAGAGCTGCGTGTTTCTTATGGCGCCGACTTCGCAGATCGTAGTTTTGTTCGGAAACAATGGGATGGGCCCGGGTTGTCCCGGGGAATTTCGTTTTGGAGTTCGGTGTGAAATTTGTGCAGTTCTGTGTTGGGACAGGCTTAAAAATAATTCAAAGCCGCGTGACATTCAGTCCGCTTTTCGCTCGCCGTTTCGGATGCTTGTTAAAACCAGAATCCACGCGAAAATCATATGCAGGGCTATTTCAGGTAGACATAACAATTCTCGGTGGGCGCATTCAACGCGACCTGTTCCCTCACCAAATATCGGGTGATCGCACCATGGCCGTCAATGTGTTTTCGGGCGAAGTCATGGACGACAGCTACGGCCTCGATGCGGATATCCACGTCCAAGTGCGCCGAGTTGTGTGTCACAGGTGGCATGGCCAAAGTGGGTTTGGACGAGCCGCAACTGGCGGCCATGTGTGCTCACGAACTAGCAACTATACGTGTGTACGACTCGGCGGCGATGAAACGGGCCGTCGTCCCAAGCAACTGTCAACCGCTTTCCTAGCCGAACCGACACTGTGGCCAGAGAACATGTGCATGACTGAAGAACTTTTGTCCAAGGGCCAAGACGTGATGACGTTGCGTCTGCAAATGGAATGTCATCCTGACCGACAGGCCAAACTGAGAAACTCAACAGGCTCCGACTTGTGCTAACGGTTGCAGGAACAGCCAAGCGTACCTCGCAGCGCTTTTTAGCCAGCGAGGCTGCTTCCCGTCAAGATTGATTCGATTCTGGTAAGTGATGTGGATACTGCGTTCCTTGGGGTCTGGCTTGTAGGAACTAGCTGAAGCCACCGGGGAACAGGAGCATGCTGCATATCATACGCTACCTCCTCGAGGCGCCCCTGTCCTGCGCGCACTACTTGGGTTTGGACTACGGCGAGGCTCGCCGCTGCCTCCGGCGCTATCAGCCAGGTTCTGGCACAAAAGACGCTCCACGAGCCTTCTCGCTGAAGCTCAATAGAACGAGCGAGGGCATCGGTCTTAAATCGATGTCGTATGACCCACAATTCAAAGCTGCACCCGACTTGCTTCCAAGCACGTGGACGACATCAACATGTGCGGCAAGGAGTCACACATCGACTACGACGCGCACAAGGTAGAACAAGTGTTTGGCAAATGTGCACTCGTTAAGCATGCATCCGCCCATTGTGCAGTCAGGTACACCATGACGGAGAGAGGCAATGTGCTCATGCGACATGTTCGTCGGTTTTCGGGGTGCCCTCGCCTGTTCCGCCCTGTGCCCTTGCAACGCATTCAAGAAACGACAAATCTCCAGGTGAGACGACTCAGTTCAGGAGGGGAAGAAACACACAGACACAATTAATCGTCGATCCCCAGGAAAATACGGGAAAATATGGGAAGTGGTGGGGAAGACAGAAACTCAGAAAATATGGGGAAATATGGGGAATAGTTTTATTTGTGTGTATTTATTTGTGTGTTTGTGGGCCTCTTCATCAGTGCCCTTACCCGCGAATTTTTCAAACATCCCAAGAACACCAGCTATCGGGCGACGGCGCCCGACGGCAGGGTCGATCCAAGTCGCGATTCGGGTTACCGGGGATTTGCTGGAGAGGAGGGCGACGAGACGAAAGGCCACGCTTTCGAGGCGCAGCCTTCTGCGTCGTGGAATCACGAGCAGTAAAGAGGAGGATGAGGAGGTCGAGGAGGTGGAGGAGGACGAGGAGGAGGAGGTGGACGAGGTCGAGGAGGTGGAGGAGGAGGAGGAGGAGGAGGACGAGGACGAGGACGAGGACGAGGAGGACGAGGAGGAGGTGGAGGAGGAGGAGGAGGAGGAGAAAGAAGAGAAGGGAGAGGAGGAGCAGCAGCAACAGCAGGAGGAGGCGAAGAACGGGGAGGAAGATGAGGATGATGAGGAGGAGGAGGAGGTGGAGGAAGAGGAGGAGGTGGAGGAGAAGGAGGACGAGTTGGAGGAGGAGGTGGAGGAGGAGGTGGAGGAGGAGGTGGAGGAGGGAAATGATGATGATGATGATGATGATGATGATGATGATGATGATGATGATGATGATGATGATGACGATGATGATGATGATGTTGATGGTGATGGTGATGGTGATGGTGATGATGGTGATGATGGTGATGATGATGATGATGATGATGATGATGATGATGATGATGATGATGATGTAGTTGATGGTGTTGATGATGATGCCGAGGACAATGATGGTGAGGAGGCTGAGGAGGTAGAGGAGGAATAAGAGGACAGGGAGGAGGAAGAAGAGGAGGAGGCATAGGAAGAGGAATCGGAGGAGGAGGAGGAAGAGGACGAGAAGGAAGAGGACGAGTACCATGAGGTGGAGGGGGATCAGGAGGAGGATGAATACTAATAGTAACAAAACTAACATTGTTCGTCATACTAATAATCATTGCAATCATATTTCACATATCAAGAGTACTGACAATATTACCTACACGACTACCCTTCGGGTGATAAGGAGGTTGTGTGTGGGGGGGAGGAGGGGTAACCAACATTTGATTCAATCGATCACACTATCGATCTCGCTATCGACCTCACTCAATGGGGCATCACGGGACACCTTGGGCCACCATGGGACACCACGGGACACCTCTCGATCTCACTATCGGCTATCGGTCTAATTATCGATCTCACTATCGATCTCACTCAACGGGACACCATAGGACACCACGGGACCACCACGGGACACCACATCGATCTCAGTATCGATCTCACTATCGATATCGGTTCCGATCTCACTCAACGGGACACCTTGGGACACCACGGGACACCACGGGACACTTGTCGATCTCACTATCGGTCTCACAATCGATGTCACTTTTTGGGACACCACGGGACACCTCGGGGCACCACATCGATCTCACTATCGATCTCATTATCGATCTGACTATCGATCTCACTCAACGGGACACCACGGGACACCACGGGACAACTGTCGATCTCACTATCGATCTCACTATCGATCTCACTTTTTGGGACACCGCGGGACTCCTCGGGACACCTCGGGGCACCACATCGATCGGAGGTGAGAAGGTGAGGTCGAAGTGGAACGGAGAGCCCCCCTACCGGGAAATCGGTTGTTCGGGCGTGCCGTGCGTGCGTGCGAGGCGAAGCTGCGTGGGCGGGCGAGAAGTGTCCCGCCTCTGGCTGAGGCGCGGCCGGACCAAATGTTTCCTGTTCGGGGGCCAGTGGCGCGCGGTGTCCCGCCGGTGTCCTGCCGGTGTCCCGTCGGTGTCCCGATGATGATGATGATGATGATGATGATGATGATGATGATGATGATGATGATGATGATGATGATGATGATGATGATGATGATGTTGATGATGGTGATGCTGATGTTGCTGATGCTGATGATGTTGATGGTGTCCCGATGATGATGATGATGATGATGATGATGATGATGATGATGAAAACGATGATGGTGATGATGATGTTGATGATCCTGATTATATTGATGATGATGAGATGATGAGATGGTGATGATGGTGATGAAGATGATGATGGTGTCCCGATGATGATGATGATGATGATGATGATGATGATGAT
>CAUYUJ010017101.1:194044-249111 GCA_963575745.1 Prorocentrum cordatum
GGGCCACCACGGGACACCACGGGACACCGCGGAACACCTCTCGATTCCACTATCGGTCTCACTAATTGATCTCACTATCGATCTCACGTTTTGAGAAACCATAGGACATCACGGAACACCGCGGGACACCTTACCGATCCCACTATCGGTCTCATTATCGATATCACTTGTTGGGACACCACAGGACACCACGGGACACCACGGGACACCTGTCAATCTCACAATCGACGCAATTTTTTGGGACACCACGGGACACCACGGGACACCTCGGGGCGCCATATCGATCTCACTATCGATCTCAGTATCGATCTCACTTTTTGGGACTACACGGGACACCTGTCGATCTCACCGTCGATTTCATTATCGATTTCACTCAACGGGACACCACGGGACACCATGGGACACCACATCGATCTCACGATCGATCTCACTATCGATCTCACTGTCGATCTCACGCAACGGGACACCACGGGACACCACGGCACACCGTGGGACACCGCGAGCCACCGCCAGACGGACGGACGGACGGGCGGGCGGGGGAGAATCATTTGTCTTGATTTCGCCCTAGCAACGGCGGACAGCACGGGACTCCACGGGACACCGCGGAACACCGCGAGCCACCGCTGGACGGACGGACGGGCGGGCGGGGGATAATCATTTGTCTTGACTTCGCCGTAGCAGCGGCGGTTCATTCCTCTCGCCCGCCCTCGCAGCTTCGCCTCGCTCGCACGTACGACTCGAACGAAACGAAACGATTTCCCGGTTAGGGGGCTCCTTTCCATTGCGATCTCACACCCCAACCTCCGACTAGTAGTAACAAAACGTATCATACTCATATGAATATTCATAACAAAAAGAAAACGGATACGACGGAACATCAACATGATGCGGCTAGTTGTAATACTATGGTTAATCTAAAGATATGCATAATGAAAATGTTCAGGAATACGATTTATAGTGATAATTACAATGATAAGGGTGATACGATCAATGCTAAAACAGATTACTGATACGAAACATCCGAATACGTATACTAAGACGATTAAGCATCAACCTTGTATCCATAATCGGAATAATCATGTTACTGATACGCGTTCCTAGGGCGAACTGTAATAATAGTAATATTCATGCGAATAAGAAGAGGTATGATATGGTTCATATCTATAGCAAACATAAACTAATACTACTAATGAGAACCGTTACACTCTGAATTTGGATACTAATAAGACTAATCACATTACAATTCACAAAAAGAGGAGGAGGAGCAGGAGGATGATGACGAGGAGGAGGTGGAAGACGAGGGGGAGGAGGAGGAGGAGGAGGAGGAGGAGGAGGAGGAGGAGGAGGTGAAAGAGCTGGAGGAGGAACATGAGGAGGAGGTGGATGAAGCGGAGAAGGAGGAGAGGATGAGGAGGTATAGGAGGGGGAGGCACAGGAGGAGTCATATGAGGAGTAGGAGGGGGAGGAGGAGGTGTAGGAGGAAGAGGAGGAGGAGCAGGAGGAGGAGGAGGAGGAGGAGGAGGAGGAGGAGGAGCAGGAAGATGAGGAAGAGGAGGAGGAAGAGGAGGTGGAGGTAGAGGAGGAGGAGGTAGAGGAGGAGGACCAGTGTAAACCCACGAACCATCAACGATGTTGGAATACACCCTCCCTCCAAGCTCCCTCTTCATAGGCTTCTACAACGGTTTAGGTCCATTCAGGGAACTGCCTGGTTGGAAGGCAACCGTTTGAAGACCTTGAAGCATACCAGCACATTGCTCTCGGGATTCCAACGCCACGGATCAACTTGATTGCTGCGTCTTGACGATCCTGGATCGTGCCAAAACGCCAGTCTTCGGAGTTCAGCACCGCGCATCAACATAACTTATGCACGTGCATAGTCACGAATCCTTCAAAAACACAATGTCTGGACCGTTGATCCTGGGAGTCCTTAAACCTCTTCCAAATTTTATAAACGAATGTGCGCGGCGCTAAGGCGAGAGCCACATTTTGAAAAGGAACCGCCCTCAATCCGCGAAGCCTTTGCTGCAAATGTTTAAAACGAATGCGCGCGGCGCTCAGGCGAGAGCCACATTTTGAAAACGGGTTGTCCTGAAGCCGTGAAGCTCTGCAAGTTGAACGGATATGCGTGGCGAAAAGGCGATAACCACATTTTGAAAACGGGTTATCCTCAATCCGTGAAGCTCTTGCAAATGTTCAATGAGAATGTGCGCGGCGCTAAAGCGAGAGCCACATGTTTAAAACCACCCGCCCTCCACCTGTGAACCTGTTGCTAATTTTGATGCTTCAGAGTCATGCGTGGTGGGGAAGTCTCATGCGAAACGCCCAACCCGCCCTAGAAACTGGCCTCGGGGTGCGACAAGGAGAAGCCATGTATAAGGAAGAGGAATGGAGGAGGAGGAGGAGGAGGAGGAGGAGGAGGAGCAGGAGCAGGAGGAGGAGGAGGAGGAGGAGGAGGAGGAGGAGGAGGAGGAGGAGGAGGAGGAGAGGAGGAGGAGGAGGAGGAGGAGGAGGAACGCGAGTTCGAGGGGCGGAGGGGGCGCGCGCCGCGGGGGGCCGGCGGCGACACCCCCGCCGCCAGGAGCCCCGCGGCGGGCGGAACGGCCGGCGTCGGCAGGTCGGCCGATGGCGGCGCAGGCGCCCGTGCGGCGAGGGTCGGGTCGGGCGAAAGGGCGAAATTTGCTGCATGCAGCTGGTTTCGGCCCCACCGAGGGGCCCATTCCTCGATACACAGCCGCCTCCCGGCGCCGGGAGGCGCCGGGAAAATCAGCTACGCGAGCTGATTCTCAAACCCCCCCTTTGCTATCCCTCCCTTTCGCCCGACCCGGGGGGACGAACGGCGGTCGGGGGACGGTCGGGTGGGCGCGCGAAGGGGGGGCACAGGTCTGGGCGCCCGAGATGGGCACGGAAAGAATGGGTACGATGCCCAACAGCAGTTCCTGTTCATTCTGAACAGGATTCGTTGTCCACGCCGCCGCGGCCTGTGTCCATTCGAGACAGAAGGCCGCCTGTCCAACAGCGGCCGCTGCTGGTTTGGGACAACATTTGTTGTTGGGCATTGTACCCATTCGTTCGGTACCCATTTCGGGTGTCCAAAACAGGGCTCATTTCGACTCCGCCGATTCGATTCGATTCGATGTCGATGGCTTCCGATTCCGATTCGGCTCGACTCGGCATTCCGCTTTGGGTTCCGATGTCTTGTTGGCGACATACTAGCCTGCCGATCTCCGCCGATTCGACTTTTCCCGACTCGGCTGCCGATTTCCGCCGATCCGATTCATTTCGATCGCCCATCGGATTGATCGATTCGATTCTGGGCTCTCCTGGGGGCGGGGGGGACTGCCCGGGTCGGGCGGTCCCGGGTGGCGGGCCTGCGGGTCCTGGGGCCCTTCGGGAAGGATTTCGAGGCCTGAGATGTGGCGGCGGGCAGCCACATCACGCGCAGGCATCCCGAGGTCCCGCGCCTCGGTTTCGGGGGGACTACAGCCAGCCCGCACAGGAAACATGAGCGACTCTCCGACCCAGACGTGATCGAAACAACAAAAAATCAGGACGGGAGGTTCCTGGCCATTTTCGGGCCCTGGGGGCCCTCGCCGGGCCTCGGGACCGTCAAAAAACGACTCAGGCCGAGAAACCGGTCCCGGGGAAAGGGTCGGGACTTCCAGGGACGCCGTCCTGAAAAAAACAGGACGTCACATGTCTAGGGAGGTTACCCTCGCATCCTTCCCCTTCGGCCTGTCCCTGGCCGCTTTCGCTGGCCGCGCCCCGCTCGCAAGGCGTCGACATGGCCTTCCAAGGCCTTCCATCCTTCCCGAGCATCCTTACTACACGGACTGACCGTTCGTGGGGGGTGGGGGGGCCAGATGGGGAGGCGAATGTCGAGGGGAGGAGTGGGAAGAAGCGACCCTATCCCCTCTTGTCCAGGTTGCTGTTTCGCGCTGCGTTGCGCTGCGTGGGATTGCCTTGCATCGCCTCGCGTTGTTACATGCTTTGCTTTGCTTGTTGCTGATTTGCGGTGAAGGGCGCTACATGTTTCCTCCTCCCCTGTGACGTTTTACATAGCATTGCCCTGGGATGCGTAGCGTCGCGATGCACTGCCTTGCACGCCTTGGTTCGCATGTAATCGTGACATACCCTATCGGTGTATCAATGCTTTTCATTGCGATGCTTCCCGTCGCTTCGTGTTGCTCCGCGTTGCATGTCTACGTTTTTCCGTTACGTAATTTTGCCTTGTGTAGCGTTACGTTGCGTTGCGTTGCAATGTAATGTTACGCAACGCAACGCAACGCCATCGCACATACGGAACCGCATTGCCGAGCTGAGAGGGCTGTCGGGGAAGGCCGTGTGGCAGTCTCTCTTCTTTGGGCTCCCTACACATTCTATGAAACGATTTGTCTGGATAAATTATGGGACAGATCGCAGCCGCCGGGGCTTCCTCTGCAGATATTCTCGCTCTGCATCAATGCTTACAGGTGCCCCAGGTTCTTCTCACTTTCCAGCCTCGTCATGGGCCCATCTTTGCTACGAAGGGAGTCGTTACGGGTTGCTTCATGGCTACGAGTTTCGTCCGAGTCTCTATTATTCCATCGTTCGATGTTCTTTCGCCGTCGGTCTCTCGCTCCCTAGACGTCTACGTCGACGACTATGATTTCAATGCTACGGCTACTCGTTCCCAGATAGTGGAAGTCGTCATCGAGGGTGCTCGCAGAATCACAGCGTGCTGGTTGACTGTATGCAGTGCAGTATTTCACTCGACAAGGCCGCGATCGTTGCCTGTTCTCAGCTTCTAGGCGACAAGCTTCGGCAGCTCTTGGAAGGGCTTGGAGGAGAGGAGTGCACGATGGCGGGCAATTCGGGGGTGGGCTGCACGGCGGGAGCCAGCAGGAGGATACCCAGGAGGAGGAGGAGACCTACGGCAGGTGCGGGGGCCAAGCCCACAAAAAGGTCATGCCCAAGTTTCAGGAGCGGCAGTCGATTTTCAAGAAGCGCAGCCAGAGGCTCAAGCTGTGCAACAATTGTTAGGTCGACATGCTCGTAAGATATTCGTGTCAGGACCTTTGGCGGGCGTCAATTTCGGCATAGAGGTGCACGGCGCTTCCGATCACCCAACAGGCGCCCAAGACGGCCCAAGAGGGCCCCAAGACGGCCCCAAGAGGGGGACCACGAACCGAATAGTCGAGCCTTTCGCCCCAAGAAGCTCCCAGGAGGCCCCACGAGCACCCCAAGAAGCCCCCAAGAGGCGTCCCAAGAGGCCCCCAGGAGGCCAAAATCATTGATTTCCTATGGGAAGGTACATTTTTAGCTTACACGGCTTTTCGGCACTCACGGCGCTGAAGACGGTCCAAGAGGCCCCACAGACCGCCCCAAGACGGCCCAAGAGGCTCCCAAGAGGCCCCCAAAACGGCACAAGAGGGCGCCAAGACGGCCCAAGAGGCGCCCAAGACGGCCCAAGAGGGCCCAAGATGGCCCCAAGGGGGGAACCACGAACCGAAAAGTCTAGCCTTTCGCCCCAAGAAGCTCCCAGGAGGCCCCAAGAGCCCCCCAAGAAGCCCCGAGAGGTCCCCAAGAGGCCCCCAAGAGGCCCCCAGGATATCCCAAGAGGCCCCCAAGAGCCCCAAAAGAGGCCCTCAAACGGCCCACAAGTTCTTGACACCAAGGCCCAGCCAAGGCTCAGCAACGGGCGGCAACGTAACAATCTCTCAACACCAGGGCTCCCAACGGAGACGGCGACGCAACAAGCTCTCCACACCAAGGTTCCCAAGAGCGAAGGGTGCTATGAGCCATCTCGGGCAAGTGCCTGAAGCGCTCTTTCCGTTTCCGTGCCGACCCCAGGTCTAATTGTCGGCCTTTGACTGCCCAAGTCAGCCCCAAGAGCGCCTAAGGGCCCTCAAGACTGCCCAAGATAGCCCCAAAAGTGCCCAAGAGACCTCCAAGACGGCGTCGGAGAGGCCCAATAGGGCCCGAAGACGGCCCAAGAGCGGTCCAAGAGAGCCCAATATGGTTTCAGGACAGCCCAAGAGGCCTCCAAGACGCCCCAAGAGGCCTCCAAAAGGCACCCCCAAGAGGCAAACATCGTCCCATTCACTCCAAAACAACGTGCATTTTTAGTATATGCGCTTCTTTCGTCTTCGCAGCGTCCAAAACAGTCCAGGAGGCCCCCTACACCGCCCCAAGACGGCCCCAGAGGCCCCCAAGACGGCCTAAGTGGGCGTCAAGACGGCCAAGAGAGCCCGAAGATGGCCCAAGAGAGGCGGCTGAGGGTCCCAAAAGGTTCCCACGAGAGCCCTAACAGTGCCACAGGATGTCCCCAAGGGGACCCAGGAGGGCCCCCAGAGGGCCCCAAGACGGTCCAAGCCCGCCAAATCGGCCCAAGAGGGCCCCTCGGACGGCCCAAAAGGGCACCAAGATTGCCCAACGGAGCCCCAAAAGGACACCCAGGAAGGCCCAGAAACGCAATATGTATTGATTTTTCCGCAAGGTTCTTTGCTAGATTTCTTTATGCCGTACCGAAGCCTTAACACCAACAGGGCTCCAAGACACTAAGCCAGCGACCGCGCGCCCTCACAAAAATAAACGCGCTGTCCGCCCCTCATGCCACGCATGTCTAGGCCCATCCCGCCTGTGCCCGGGTCGCGACGAGAGGCTTCGGGGGCCTTTTGGGTCTCTTGGGAGGCCTCTCGGGGTCCTCGCGGAAGCCTCTCTTAGCCGTTTGGAGGTCTCTTTGGGGGTCTCTTGGGGCCTCGTGGGTGCTTCGCGGCGACCTCTTTCTTGCGTGTTGGGGCCATCTTGGGCCGTCTTGGGGCCCCGTCCCGAGGGCCTCGTGGGGCGATCTTGGTGGCCCGACGGGCGTGAATAGGTGAGAACGCGAATGCCACTGAAACATGTTCGGGGCATCCATATGTTAGCCTTCTGGTGGTCCTCTTCGAGCCCTCCTGGGGCATCTTGGGGGGTTTCCTGGGCCGTCTTGAGGCTTGGGCCGTCTTATGGCCAACTTGGGCCATCTTGCAGGTATGTTGCCCGTCCGTGGCGCTCTTCAGATCGGAAAGGCAGCAATCTTGAAGCCGTGCAAACCAGATGGGTTCTACACCGATGTCGACCACTCAGGCTGGCCCCGAAAGGCCTCCAAGGCCTCCGAGGGAGTTCGGGGACGGGCGCTTCGGAACTCTGAGTGTAGGTCAGAGGGCTGGGCAGTATGTAAAGCTTGCGTAGCGAGCGTCTGCGCTGCCGTCTGATGTTCCAGCGGCCGACGTTCAATCTGCCCGGGCCGCTATAACTTTGTTTTCGATCCGCTATCGTATTGAACACGCCACGTCGTCTTGGACAATGCGTGTTTATTTTGTACATCCCATCTATTATACATCATTTTTACTTGGTAACGGAGCTGGCCTCACTCGAGTTTTGTCAGCTCTGTCTATCGATGTATGATTCCGCGGTGCGGTATGATATACCGCCACTACCACTGCGATGTCAGAGCGCGACGCCTGGCTAGCAGGCGGGAGCGCCAATCCCGGGAAAATTAATTCCCTCACCTGTAACGCCCGCCTGATTACAACCAACAGCGTAGACGCCCCGGCGTTACGCCATTGCACACCGACTTATAGTGTGAGCCTGGGAACAAGCTAGCGTGCCAATTCCCCTTGCGCGGAAGCGCTTCACCAATTCTCCCAAATCAGAAAGGGGACATGCCTCCGCAGCCCACCCGCGGCCTCACGGCAACAGAAACACAACAGGCACTATCCAACACCAGCTATGACCCAACATGGAAGCAACACTTAGGGTGCATCACCTTTGGTATCGTATTGCGAAACATTGGCTGCGTTATTGGTTATATTAGCCGCGGTAGCCATAATGACGGAGGCGCGGCAGTGCTACCAGGGGCCCTGGGTTGGACCCCG
Organism: Prorocentrum cordatum; assembly: GCA_963575745.1. Classification (NCBI taxonomy): domain Eukaryota; class Dinophyceae; order Prorocentrales; family Prorocentraceae; genus Prorocentrum; species Prorocentrum cordatum. Next base: position 201,937 of record CAUYUJ010017101.1, read on the forward strand.
GTGGAAACGCATAGTTTCTCGAATTCACTCGAGGAGTTCATGCGTGGCTCAATGTCACCAGCCCCCCGCATGACCCCACGACACCAGGCTGCGTGCTTGCAACGTGGTTGGGGTGGGGTAGCTCGCACTATGGCGATGCGAATCCCACCGCAGACATTCAACTATGGCGTGACCATACAAGAGGTTCGCACTGACTCCTGTCACGTGCATCATGTTTCGCCTGAGCGCCAGATATGAGAACCTGAGGGACGACCGCCAGGTCACCCCAGGAACGGCGCTTATCGACTTCAGACTTGAACCTGGCGACAGAACGGATTCTATCCTCGCTAGGTTCGAGATGGCCCACCTTGAAGCCGACGCCGTAGGATCTGGTGTCCCCGATTTTCAGCTACTAGCAACAAACAGCGTTCTTCATAGCATTGCGGTTCGGCCCTTGCAGAGCCACCCAGCTATTTCAAGCGCTAATTGACCAAATGCCGCGTACGGAGCAGCAGTGCGACGAACTGCTGGGCCGCGAGCGCTGATGCGGCCACCTAGCCTAGCCGGCGCCCGGCAAGTGTGGCAATGCGACGCTGGCAGGCGTAGGGCGCGGAAACGCGAGCGCCCAAGTAAGGGCCGATGGCCCCCATGGCCCAGAGGAGGCTACAGCCGTACTAGCTAATACCCCTATGAGGACCAGGGAACTGGCGCAAGCCATCCATCATCGTCGCAACGTCGCAGCTGGGGCAGCCTGCTAACCCTGCTTCCTGCGCTGTGCCAGACAGAGTCAGATCACCCACTGGGAATCAGCCTCCATCGGAAGTTTGCCCTTCGACGCTGGGACCGACGCAGGCGCGGCCTCTTCGGGCGGAGTCGGGCCCCTCGACGCGACGGACATGCCCAACGGACTAGGAGACGCAGAAACCGCTGGGTCGTCTTTTTTTCCGGGCATCAGCATGCGAAGCGTCGGTGGAGGAGATGCGCCAAGATGCCCATCCGACGGGCCCGCCGGGCAGTGAGATATTTCACAGACCGGGTAAGGGGCGCGGCAAGAATGTGGCGCCGCAACCGACGTTTGCATGGTCGTGGTTTCGCGGCGCTCATGGCGACCTTGACGGATGCCGACCACGAAGAAATCGTCCCGGGGAAGGGTCGGTGCCGACGACTTGCCACTGGCGAGGCAGAGGGCCGAAATTTGCACTCCGAGGGCCGCTTTGAGAAGGGTGCCATGCAGCAGGTGCGGTATTGACAGTCACTTTCGGAATCGGCGCGTGAAGGGGGAGGGGAAGGTCTGGCGCCGCTGCCCGCGCGACACCCCCGCGCGCGACCTTCCCTTGGCGGGCCCCCCCCTCGCTGTCAGTACAATCAGGCGCGTCGCCATGGCCCGCGCCCAGGTGGGCCTCGGCTTCGACTTCCCGATGGGGCGACTTCGAGAGCGAGATGATTACCGATGAAGGCGACGTCTCCGAAGCCGGGGCGATGCCGGCCGCCGCCGAGGATCTGCGCGGCGCAGGATTAGCCGAGCCATGTGCTCGAGTGCGCGGGGGCGCGCCAATGGCGCCCATGAGAAATGCGACCCGCGGGGGGGCGGGGGGGCGCTGATGGCGCTTGCGCGCGGCGCGACGCGCGGGGGGGCGCTGAGGCAACGTGCTGAGGTATCACTGTCGATCTAGCGGCTGAGGGCGTGATTTGTATTCGATGGGGTTGTATCAGTGCCAGATCATTCGTGACATTCTATGCCCCGCGCGCCCGCTCGCGCGCCCCCGCGGGGGGGCCGCGCGACTGGGGTAGCCTGCCATTTAGGCGCCCGCCCCCGCTGACCCACGAGGAGCTGGACATCTGGGAATCGACTGGCTACGCGGAGGAGGCGGCGCGCCGCTGGCCCTCCAGAACGAACTTCGAGCGCCGCGAGACTTTCGTTCCACCCGGGGTTCTGGGGGTCACCGAGCCCGCGAACGCGCGGCTCAGCGCCGTGAAAGGCAGCGGGGGCGCGTCGCGCCCCTGAGCCATCGCGCATGCGCGCTTTGATTGCCGAGGGCGCCGCTCTAACTGTCCCGTGGACGGGCTGCCGGGGGCTTGCGCCCTGAGCGACGCGCCGCGGCGCCAGCGCTGCGCGCGACGTGTCGGCGACGTCCGAGGACCAGCAAATCCTCGCGCGGCGCCGTCGACCACGACCGCGTCACCCTCGAATGGGGCGATCTCTCCTATGACCGCGAACTGAAGAAATGAAGCGGGCCCTGGCATTACTGCGAGGGGGGCGGTCGCGGAGGCGCTGAGGGAGATGGTCGCGGAGGCGCCGGCGGAGTCAAACGCGGAGACGCGGATTGTGAACCTACCGCTGTTGTTGCGCCTGCCGCTGCTGCCGCGCCCGCCGCTGCTGCGTCCTCTGAGCCGCGGGCGGAGCCTCTGGGCTCGTCCGAGAAAATGGCAAGCCATGCTTGTGCGGGTGGTAGCGCGCGCTCGAGATCCGACGAACGCACCTAGGGCGCGGGGGATCTCTTCGGCGCTTCGCCGACTCCGACTGCGGGCCACGCCGCCGAGGAAGGCGCGTCAGACGCGGAGACGGCGAAGGGGGCCCAAGAGCAGAGAGGGCGCCCGCTAAAAAGAGGTCCGCGTGTCCGCCTCGAGGCGCGGCGCGGCTAGGACGCGCGACCTCGGCGCGCCGCGGGGCCGGTCGCGGCAGCTGCAGCCTCTGGGTTCAACGGCGCGGCAGCTCCGCGACCGCGACGGCCCCTGGCTGCCCGAGCCGCGGAATCGCGAGACCAGCGGGCAGTCCGTGGACTGGTGGCGACCTTTTCTGATGCCTGCAACGGCTAGGAGCAAGGGCGCAGCTTCCGGGGCCGCTTCCCCATCGGGCGGGGGCGCCCCCACCCCGGGGCGGATTCTCGCGATTCGATGCGCGCGAGAAGCGGTGGCGACGAGGGGCTGGCCCAGAACGCCGCGGGGGCGCGTTCCAGAGATTGACAATCCAGATCGGGATGTACCTCCTGACGCCGCTGATGGCTGATGGGTTCCTTGTGGCCACCTGCAATGTCAGGTGTGACATGCCAGCAAATTGCGCCCGTGAGTGGGAACGCGCGCCGTCCAGCGTGGGGCGCCACCTGTGAGGCCGGCTGCGGAGAGAGCGCCGCTCGCAGAACGGAGCCCGCGCATTCTCCCTGGCGGCTCCGATTCGATCGCCGTCAGCCAGTGGCTCTCAATAGTCCTCCGCCACAGGCCCTTCACCTACATCAGCGGCAAGGGCCGGTTCAGCGACCCCTTCTTCGACGAAGTCAAGGACTGCGGCACTGTTGACGGTTGGGCCTAAGTCATCGACGTCTTCGAGAACCAGAAGGGAGGCCTTGAGCACTGCGCTGTCACGAGGTGCGTGGGCCCAACAGATGAAGACATGGATTACGTCGCCCTGATCCTGCTGATGGTCACTGAGGTCAAGGATCGGTCCAGAACTCAGAATGGCCGACTGGAGCTCGCGGAATGCAGCGGCGGAGGCGCTTCATCCTCGATGCTATGCATTCGTGCCGCAAGCGGGCGCAGTTGGCCTTGGCTCAGGCGTCTATGGCCCATGTTGGCCAGTTACGCAGGCCTCCGACGTGCTGTATTTCATTCACGGCGCGAGCATCGAGCACCTCGAGGCCATTTTCCAGGTTGGCCCATCGCGTTTCGCGGAGGGCAGCCCTCGCCGCAGTCGCCGCGGCGCGCGGGAACAGAGGCGGCAGTTCACCCGCGGCTGCCCCGCGCCTGCCTGGCGACTCCCGCATCCAAAGCGGCGTCCGCGGAGACGCCGAGATCGCCGTGCTCATTTTTCTGTCACTTCTGTTACGTGACCAGGTGTCGGTGTGGAGGTCAGCAAGTGACATGCCGCTGACCCCGGGGAAAGACAACGGCCGCTTTTCGCCCGGGCATGTCGTTCAGTTGGTTGCACTGCGGGGGCGCTACCAGGATCGTGGCATGACCCATTGCACTTCGACCCGGCGCATCACTGCGCGGAGTCGGTCTCCGCGCACGACGTGCCGCGAGGCGAGGCATCTACGACTTTGGAGCCGACCAATGGCGGAGTACCGACACCGGCGCCAGTGCCTGCACCGGCACCAGTACTTGACGACCCCGTCAACAACCTTCTGTTAGACAGGTTGGAACAACAGCAGCAGCAGGGTAGGGGCAGAGGCGCGCTCGCTGGCTGGCAGCGGATTCGCCCGATGCGCGGGGGGGGCCGCCAGGCCGTGTCGATTCGCCCCGCAGCGCGCGCAGCAGCGCCAGTTCGCACCGCGAGACGTCATGCATGGTCAACAGCGGAGACGCTTCTCGCGGCACAGTGCCCGATGTCATCACAAGCACCGACCCCGACATTCAGGCGATATTGGAATTGGAGCCGCCCGCTGCCGACGAGTACTACGGCTGGCTTCCTGACTGGGAAGCCACGTCTGGCCGCGCCCCGCGCGGTGAGCGGGTGGTCGAACAATGGCGGAGCGGAGACGTTGCGCGGGTGCCGAGTCCATCGCGACCAGCGGCCCGAAGGGCCAGGAGGCGTTCTTCAAAGGGCCTATCAAAACCATCTTGTCGGGTGGTAGGCTCTCGGTCTCGGTGGGGGTTGGCTCAGACGTCGACGTCGTCGGCCAGGACGATGCTGGCCAATGCGAGGAGATGGCGAGGCAATCTGGTTCTCACACGCGGAGACGCGCACTCCGGGATACACTATATGTCACTCGCGTGGGGGCAGGGTCGATGACCTGTTCTTATATAGGCAAATCCCCGATTGCGCGGAACTGCCTGGGGAAACGACGGCTGGCGGCGTTCGCCGCTGACGTCGCCAGTGGCGTCGACGCGCCGGCTTTATATTCGGGTTGGCCAGCCTCCAGCGGAGACGCGGGATCCTTGTGCTCGAGGGGGGGGGGGGGGCATCTTCCTCGGCGAGGCCCAGTGCAAGGCGCGGGTGGGCCAAGGGGCCAGGAACACCCGTCTGGAGAAGAGCGCCAGCGGGCACCTCGCCACCCTGTGCCCCGAGTTTCTCGGCGCATAGACATCCGCGCGCCATGGCCCTCACGCGCCAGAGGCGTCGTGCTTCAGGATCCTCAGCCAAGCCGACGAAGCCAGGGCTGGGCATTGCCGGATGACGGAGGTTGCATGAATTTACGCTGACGTGGGAACGCAGCCCGACTTGACACGCAGAGGCGCCTCCGCCCACGCAGAGACGCAGACGCGCATGAGCAGGTTCGCGCAGCCGGGAGACGCCAACCCATCCATTGGCCTCTTGCTGCGCAACCTGGCCCGACGACCTAGCGCAAACGCCGAGCTCAGCCAGGCCATCGTAGATTTTGCCAACAGACAGCTCGACTGCCATCGTGCCAGACAGGCCAGTCACGTCGATCAGCATGAGGGTCGCGATCGTAAGTGGCCGGTCGACTTCGTGAAGGACGTCGTGGTAGAGCAGGTGGACGTGGCCGTGCATGTCTGGCAGCTGGTGCCCCACTTCGCGATTGGGCGCCAACGACAGTCCGAGCGGAGGCGCGAGTGCGCGGGGTCCAAAAAGCGTGGCCAGCGCGAACAAGAATTCGGACAGTGGCCAGAGCCCCCTAAATCCCGCATCGCGTACCTCACGACCGAGTCCGACAAGGTCGTGGACGATGCCGACGTGGGCCAGGCGCGCCACTTCGCGACTGCCTGCTATGTCGGCTGAGGGGGGGCCAGCTTAGGTGGGCCAGCCCTCAGCCCGCGCAGCAGATGAGCTGGTATTTGCCAGCAGCCTGGGGGGAGGCCAAAATCATCATGCGCGCTGTTGTCGAGGATAGTCGCGACGCATTCGCCCAACTCCTCCACCGAGGACGCATGTGTGACCGAGGAAACATGCTGAGCTTATGTCATCTAGCGGGTCGCAGCATCTAGGTGTTCTCTTAGCTGGAGGTGATGCTTCACTACGGATCCCTACCCCGCCCGATGTGTACATGCATGCGCCAGGGAAGCGGATGGGGGCGTGCTGGAAACGGGTGCGCAATTTTCTAGCCAAGGCTCAGACAACCCATATGCATCTCATAATGATGGGTCCTTCCAGATTACACTTGGCAGTTGCAGCCGATAACAGATGCCGGGCCGGCCCTGCATCTAGTTGCCATGCGCATGCGTCTATGCCTCTTTGGATTGAAGTACGACCGCAGGGGCGCGCAGTCCTGCGGTTCTAACTTGCAAGTTGTGACTACGTAAAGCCGAATACCAACTGCCGCAGGTCGGAGGTGAATGAGTTGGTTCCTCCTTTCTTTGAAGGCCAAAACAGCAGGTTCTCAGAGCCTGGCTCGACATCTTCTGGCAAATTCGGTGTGTGTGCGAGGAGGTCCCAGAATACAGCCAGTCATAGTTGATATTTGCATTCAAGAGGTACGCGTGGTGTTTTCGCACATGGTCGGAAACAGAGGTGTCGTTCGTGACAGCGTCGGCCTGCCCCGCGTGGTTGGTTGTGGCAGGTCCTGAAAGGGATAGCCGACCGCGCGCCGAAACGCTGGGGACGTACTGGACCAGGGGTGCCCGAAAGAGTGGGCATCTTCAGTCCTAGACCAGAAGGGGAACCACGGGAAGTTGCTCAGTCAACTGCTTCTCGGCGACCCTGGTGCGGTTGTCCGTTGTGAGGCGAGCCTGAGGCGGGCGTGCAAATAATGCCTTGCATGCTGGCGACAGACTGGTTATCAGCCGAAAGTCTCTCCAGGTGCTCGTCTTCGGTGGTGCGGCCTTTTTCCCCGGCAGTCAGCGAGGTAGCAATGGTGGCTTTACCGAAAAGGGGGCTTCGCAGGTGCGCTCTGATTGTCCACGAGCGCCTAACGCATGGGGTCGGGTGGCTCACGCCCTGGGCCGCGGTTAGTGTCCGCTCATGGAAAAGGGGGCACTCGTCCAGCTTAGCTGCGGAGCTGCGGTTGCCGGCGGTGTCGCGAAAGAGGGGGCAGTTGCCCCCTCCCTTCTTTGAAGCCCAAAGCAGTGGTTTCTCGGAGCCTGGCTTGACATCACCTGGCCATTTTGGCGCGTGCGAAGGAGTCCCATAATACAGCCAGTCATAGTTAGTAGTTGCATTCAAGAGGTGCGCGTGGTGTTTTCGCACAGTCGGAAACAGAGGTGTCGTTCGTGACAGCGTCGGCCTGCCCCGCGCGGTTGGTCGTGGCAGGTCCTGCAGAGGATCGCCGACCGCGCGCCGAAACGCTGGAGACGCTAATTTGGGTATGCAAGGCGAAAGACTGAATGTGTGCCGACGCTATCCAACGCAAACTGGATTGGTACATTCACGCCAAATCAACGCGCCGAATGGCGAAGCCGAGTCGTGGTTACGCTGGTTCAACGTTTGCTTGAGCAGGTAGACATATATCCATACTACCAGATCGTAGCAGAGGAGGCGCAATTCAACGTACATGCGCGTGCCGACCGCAATGTCGCGCGATATGTGCAGCTCGATTGTAAAGTCTCCGAGCACCAGGGCTGCGTTGCTTGCGGAGCAGTGTGCGACCTCAGCCCTGATCAGATCATTCAAGATGTGCGCGTCAACGACCATACAACTAGTTACGACTTGCGATCAAGATTTCCATTCTGGGCGAAGAGCACACGCGCCAACTGATACTGGAACGATTCAGAGCCAGTGCTACTCGGGGAAGTCAATGCGGGAACGCTCAAGGACGGACAACACGCCCCTCATCCAATATGGATGTTCACCTTCATCCCCGCCCGTTGGGCTGCCGCCGCTTCCATAATCTCCGAATATTGAACGGGCGTGCCCGACTGAAGTTCGACTCCGGCGACGCGAAAAACTTCGTGTCGATTAAGAAGCAGGTATCGAACCGAAGGAGGTTCCTAAAGGTAGTTGCAGAGGGGAACGACGATTGCGCCGAAAGTTTCAAGGGCCTCGGCTGCAGCTCGTATTGCAGTGCCGACGTGTCCGTCGACGCCGACTCAGGTTCCGATGCCGAGTCTGTCATCCTTGCAAGATCTGCGGAAAGGCAAGTTGTGGAGACGCGCGCCGACAATTTTAACATTGTTCCGACATGTTGTCATGGGCAACGAAATTGTGTCGACATGTTGGAGCTCTGCGGCGAAATCGTAGGCATCTCTCAGCTTGCCTTCAAGCTTCGTCTTCCGTCGGGTAGAAATGTCGATCAGCGCGCCAGTGCAAACCTTGGCGGTGGAAATGTGAACACAATGGTCTCCTTAGAACACTTGGTGGCAGCACCGTAAGATGCACCGGTGAGAAAACCAGGATGACCTCCATCGGTGTCGGATACGGGAAAAGCCGACAGGCACCCGGATTGATGGAACACATTTTCGGCCCGCGCTACTGGAACGCAGTCGCAGCTACAAGCCTGCGATAGATCAGTGCGCTACGGAGCTGCGAGACTAGCGTGGCCATTATTTCGGGAAGTCTGCCCAAATTCTGAGCAATCATCCCGACCGTCGAACATCTTTCCACGGTGTTGAATTCCACGGCCGCCATAGACATGCGCGAGTATGCCACAAGGAACTCGCAACGGCTCAGCACTGCACCAACGCTCTGCAATTGCTGTTCGTCGATGTGGCCCGCAATGCAAAGGAGCTATTGGAGTCACCGGTCGACCCTTTTGGCAAGCGGGAGCGCACCCCAGTCCATGTCATAGGCAGCGCGGGCTTCGACCTGAATTCCGAAGACCTTGCCAGTGCGCCGTCTGTTGCCAGCGTTCGACCACCATCGGGCGGTCTTGGATGCCCAGCGTCTGCGGGCAAGGGCAGCATCCGAGAGGATTCGCCAGATGATACAAGGGATGCGCGAATCTGTCGTTTGTTTGATGCTCATACTATGTACTGAGAGTGCGAGAGCTTTCAAACTAATCACGGGTCGAAGATGGCAGGGCGCCTAAAATGTTCTTGGTAATTCAGGCTTGCAATGCCTCTTGAGCTGCCCGCCAACCCGCTTCGACCGCCGGCGGGGACGTCTGGCCCACGGTCGCCGCCAGAGGCACCCGCAGAGGCACCACGGGTGCCGGCGCGTCCATCAGGCAGGCGGCCTGTACCTGCGAACAGGGATTTTTTCAGCCCTAGGCCAGAACCGGTCGCCCTCGTGGCGCTGGGAGTCATGATATGATGCGCGGGGTTTGCGCGGGCGGAGGAGCAGCGGGGAGCTCCGACGACCAGCAGCGGACGACGCGGACACGCGCAACGTGGGGGGCCGCCACCGCCGGCACCTTTGGCTGACGCAGCCGCGGAAACGCGCATGCCTAAAATGCCCAGCTGGACCCGTCTCGATGTCCAGGTCAGCTTGCAGAACATTAGCAGCTGTCGCGGAAGACTTTCGAGAGCTGCGCCTGGGGTGGCATCGTGCTAAGGGGCCGCAGATGAGGTTGATGCTGTCCAAGGTTGGTCTTGACGCTGTCAGGCTTAACCTCGTCAGCGCGTGCGACTCTTTTCGAGAACCTCGCTAATGATGCCGTCGGTCGCATTGCCTGGTAACTTGAACGAAGAATGCGAATGCGACTTCTGCTTCCATAAGGCGCATGTCCTTTTCCGAAAGAGCGCGTTTTGTGGTCGCTTGGAGGGGGGGGTGCGAGCCCGGACCCCCCCCCACTCCTGGATGGGCGAGGGGGGGGGTTCGAACCCTCGCCGCCGCCGTCACCACTGTCCCCACCACTACCGTCCCCACCACTGTCCCCTCACCGCTGCCCCCGCCGCCACCGCCCCCGCCACTGTCCGCGCCGCTGTCCCGCTTCCCCCGCCGCCACCACCGTTCCTACCAGTGCCCCAGTATCCCCGCCACTGTCCGACTGTCCCGAGGAGCGGGGATCGTTTGCCAGCGGCGAGAGGGGAGAAGGGGGGATTCGAACCAGTAGTGACCCCCCCTCGGTTTTCGAGGGGGGGGGCTCGAACCGGCAGTGACCCCCCCCCCCTTTGCCATGATGAGCTGGGGGTGGGCGGGTTCGAACCGGCAGTGGCCGCCCCCCCGGTTTTCGAGCGGGGCGGGGGGGGGGCAGGTTGGGCCCCCCCAGCGACCCCCCCTCCGTTTTCCACCAGTAGCGGTAGAACGCGCTCTTTCCAATATAGACGTGATTGGAAATGGCGAGGCGATCGCAACGTGAAACGCGTGGAACATACGTTTGGCCCGCGCGAGCTCAACGTGCACACGTGCGCCAGCTGTGCCGCGAGAAAGGCGACGTTACCGCGGACCAGAGGGGGCGCGTTCAAACAATTTCGCCCCGTGCAACGCCCGGAACTCACAGGCGCGGGGGCCGAGGAATAGGCTGCGCAAACTGTTGCTGACATGTTTATAAGCTTCCGCGGGGCATTAACGCATGCCCTCATGGCCCAAATCTGGCCGATGGCGCGCGTCGCCCCACTGCGACGCGCGCGGGGACCGACGGATCTACGCGCGCGACGGCCCAGCGCGATCACGCGCAAGTTTCAAGCGCAACCTCAGAACGCAGTATACCTGCCATGGAGCCCACTGGAGATCGATCTTCGCAGCGACTGAGGCCGCTGACGGTTGACCGGAGACTTCTGAGGACGATGCCAACGGCGCGGAAACGCGCGCGATGGCAGACCCTTCGCACGTGTGACTGATGGCAAGTCGCATCAGCTGCAGGCTAGGTCCAACTATTCTGCGGAAGCGCTAGCAGCCGCCGGTAACCTAGAAGACTGCTACCCGACCGTTGTCATAAAACACGAACTCAAGCGGGACCGCTTTTTCCATCACAATTTAGGAATATGTTGGACACTTGGTTGTACAAAGCATACTCTTGCCATGGGTGCGGAGTGTGTATCGTGATCCCTATCTAGCAAGGATAACAAGAAGCCTACCGAGTGCACGCTGCTGGGTCATACTAGTTGGCTTAGAGAGATGATGGGTATGGATCGTTATGAACAGCATCCAATGGTGCGATTCGCGGATATGACTGATGGTGGACACGCCAAAGGTGGTATATAACGTTGCATTCCGTCACAGGTAATGGCGGGTACGCAATCCTTCAAGCGCGAGCTGAAGACGTACGCGTCCTACATGGCCCAGACCTGAAAGGCTCAGCCCGGCTTTCAATGGACCGGCGGACTGCGAATCTTTTGCGTGGGGACACGCCAGCGGGAGTGTTTTTTTTTGTCCGCCTTTGTCCGTCTTCTGCGGTCTGTGCCTGTATGTTTATGCGTGGGTACATGCCTTTTGTGTTTGCTACGTAATCAGTTTGCAGACTCGACTTTGGTACTGGGCCAAGTCGGGAACGGCTTGCCGTGACCGCACGTGGAGGCCCCATACATAACCTCAAAGCAATTCGGAGCTGAAGTAATATTATATAGGCTACGTGCACTCTGTTCCGCCACATGTAGCTTGACTCTTGCCACCGCTCGTCTCCTCCCTCCTCCCTCGATTCTGAACGTAGGTCAGAGGGCATGGCAGTATGTAGAGCGAACGTGGTGAGCGTCCGCGATACCGTTTGATGATCAAGTTGCCGTCGTTCAATTTGCCCGGATCGCTAGCTTTGTTGGCGACCCGCTATTGTATTGAAAACGGCACATCGTCCCAGACGGCGTTTGTTTTGCTTTTATATCCCATCGAGTCTACCTCGCTTTCTGCTTGGGACCGCCCGGTGCATGACGGAAACTTGGATTCCAGACTACGCCCCCCAAGCCTCCAGCAAAGTCACGCGGTGCAGCAAAATTCCAGAGCCCCCGAGAACTCTTTGCCATTGTAAATTTAAGCTTTCTGCAAATCACAGCGAAAGGAACATGAGGACGAACAACGCACGCCCTCGCCCATAGGGGAGACGGAGCGGGCTATGGGTGCGCGTTGTCGGATGGGGATCCCCGCTCCAATGGGAGCTCCCCGGGGTCCGACAAACCGCGCCCGTGCCCATAACCAGTCCTTTTGCCTCTGACTCCCTTGTTGGTATGGGTGTGTGCTGTTCATTCGTCAAGGAAAACGAATGGATCATGTCTCGGCTTACAGCTGCAGGTTTCTCGGGCCCGCCAGTGCCGTGGTCAACCGAAGTTTCCGTGCGCGGGGCCCATAGCCCCAGAGCGCAGTCTCCAGCAGACATTTGTTTGTTTGAAATGCGGGTCCCTTAGAAACCAACCCCTTTCCCCAGGGGTGACTTGTCATCCTGGGCCGTTTTTGTGACGGTCCTGGGACCTGCGATGGCTCCCGGGTGCCAAAGCCGTCCAAACAATGTCCGCCGTGTCTTGTCCGCGACGCGACCATGTCAGGGACTATTGATTGCCCGAGGCCGCTCCATTGAGTGCTTGCGGCGCGGTGACGGACACGCGCACTTCACCCCTGCGCCTTCCCCCCAGGCTGGCTCGACGAGGAGGGCGCGGACCTTCCGAGGGGATTCCCAGTGTTCCGCACCGCTCCCAGCCGCTGGGCGGGGTGATGCGGGGGGGCACGCCGCCGGAGCGTCTCAGGCTCTTTTTCCCGAGGGAAAGAACATATTAACCACTGCCAAGATGCGCGAGATCTGGTCGACGCCAGTCTTGGTCATGGTCCACGCCGCGCGTCGCCGATTCGCGCAGATGGTCAACGAATTGACGCCGACCAGCATGGACAGTGACCGAGATTAACATGGCGTTTCCGCGTTCAGTCTTGGCCGTGGTCATCGTTTCCTTCCCTTCCAGTTCTGGCGCCCCTCCCCCCCGCACCCATTTACAATCCACCGCCGGGGCTGGGCCACTTGCGATCCGACTCGATGCGATTCGATTCGCCGGCTGTGGCCGCGATTCCGATCCCGCTTGATTCGGTTTGATCCACCGGCATCGGCCAGGGCCAGCCCAGGCTCGGGCCGGGCGAAAGGGGGGGTTACGAAATTTGCTGCATGCAGCTGGTTTCGGCCTCACCGAGGTGCCCATTCCTCGATACATGGCCGCCTCCAGCGCCGGGAGGCGCTAGGAAAATCAGCTACGTGAGCTGATTCTCAACCCCCCCCTTTGCTATCCCCCCCTTTCGCCCGACCCGACAGGCCAGGCGAGGCGATCCGATTTCGACTCGGTTCGCTGACGATCCGATCCGTGTCCGACCCGTGTCCGGTTCCCCGACTCGAGCCAACTCAGGCCTGCCATTGTGCCGATGGCCCAGAGGATTCCAGGAGGCAGCTGATGTGGCCTCGGCCTTGGCTCCAAGGCCCGGACACATCACATTGTCCACCGCTTCCGAGCCCGATAGGTGTGTAGATGAGGCAAGATGTCGGTGCGAAGCACGGTCTTACACCCCAAACAACAAAAAACAAAAAGGGCTGACGAGCTCGATAGAACTCCGCCCTGTCCGACTCTACCGGCACAGGTGGCCGGAGGCTGAGCGTGCAAGTGCGAGCGACTGGAAGGTCGCCGAAATTTCTTTGAGCAACGCCAACTGCACGCAGAAGGCGACGAGGATCGCGGAGACAAGGGCGTAATGTAGAACACCACGCCACGCTTCCGAACCCGAGATCCCGGGAGATCGGTTCTGTAGGTTGTGGACACGGAAGAACTCTAGCCTTCTGCCCCCCCCCCTTCCGCTCCAGCCGAGAGGGAGCGACGGAGAGGGGTCTGATCGGAGGCGGGGGGGGTGAGATCGAAGTGGAACGGAGAGCCCCCCACCGGGAAATCGGTTTCGGTTTCGTGTTTTTGCGTGCCGTGCGTGCGGGCGAGGCGAAGCTGTGGGCGGGCGAGAGGAAAGTCTCCTGTGGCTGAGGCGCGGCCGGACCAAATGATTCTCCCTCCGGCAAGCGGTGTCCCGCCGGTGTCCCGCCGGTTTCCCGCTTGTGGCTGGGCCCCGGCCGGACCAAATGATTCTCCCTCCGGCAAGCGGTGGCCCGCGGTGTCCCACCGGTGTCCCGCCGGTGTCCCGCCGGTGTCCCCGTGTCCCGTTGGTGCGAAAACGATAGTGAGACCGATGACGAAATCGATTGTGAGATCAATAGTGAGATCGATAATGAGATGAGTAGTGATATCGTTTGTGAGATCGAGTGGTCTCGATAGGGAGATCGCTAGTGGGATCGATAGCGAGATCCAGAGTGAGATCGACAGTGCAATCGATCGAGTGAGATCGATCGAGTGAGATCGATAGTGGGATCGATGGTCCCATCGATCGTGAGACCGATAACGACATTGACGTTCCATGCTCGACCGCGCGGTGCCGGAAAAGCAGCAAGCATGCGCCATCCCCGAAAGGCTCCCAAGAGGCACCTAAAAGGCCCCCAAGCGCCCCCCAAGAGGCCTCCAAGACCTCCCAAGAGGTCCAACAGACACGCCCAAACGGCCCCCCAAGCCCTTGCAAAATTAACTAAATAAATTATTATTTCGTTGGTTCCCCGGGGGGGGAGAATGATACCAAGGCGCCTAAGAGCGAATGATGACGTAAACAACTCGACACCAAGGCTCCCAAGAGCGAGCAGCAACGCAACAATCACCACTGTTGCCCATTGCTGGCCCCCCTCCCCCCCCAAACCTCCTTATCACCCGCAGGGTAGTCGTATAGGTAGATAGTGTGAAGGAGGGAGGGAGGGAGGGAGGGAGGAAGGGTCTGAGGGAGGGAGGGAGGGAGGGAGGGAGGGTCCGAAGGATGCTCTGAGGGAGGAAGGGTTCTGAAGGAGGTAGGGTGTGAGGGTTTTGGTTGGCTTGGGTTGGACCCAAGGGCGGTCAAGAGCAGGCTTGCACGAAGCCCTCGGGAGCAGACTCAACCTCGGAGTCCGATCCTGCAGATGCCCGATCGGAGCACGTCCTCCTTCCCGCCCAGATCCCCCCCGCCCCCACCTCGACCGAGACAGGCTCGGCGGCGGCGGGACGGGCTGGGCTGCCGCCTCCTCCCGTGCAGCGCCAGGCGGGCGGCGGGCAGTACCCCGTGGGGTCGACGGAGGCACGGCTGCTTCACCCCCCACCTGCAGTGGGAAAACTGGCCCAGCTTTTTGTTGCGCCTGAGCTGCTCAGGACCCCCCTTCCCCAGGTCCCCGCTGCAAATGCCTCGAAGCCCTGGGGTGAGCTTCCCGTCGGAGCTGGCAGCTCCGCAGCACGGCCAAACGAGAGCGAATCGAATCCGGGAGCCAACTGTCTCAATGTCGGCTTTCAGAGGAGAGTGCCTGCGCCACCAGAAGGACACGTGTCAGAGCTCTCGCCACGCAAGGCCCAGCCCCAATCCCAAGCTCCGCCCCCCCCTCCTCGTCGGGCTCCTCTGGAGGTGCCTGGTCGGGGCCAGCCGCATCCTCGAGGCTGACCGTACCCTGGGACGCCGAGCGGCCCGCCAGGTGAGCCTCCGTGAGGTCCTCGTGATCCTCACCCTCGCGGAGGATGTGGGCCTCAGCTGCCCACTCAGCAACCTCACGCGCACAGACCGGAAGCCCTCTCCCGAGCTCACCACCCACCAAACCACCCCAACCCAACCCGAAGGCTCAGATTTACCCTCGATTTCTAGTGGGGGGGGGTCCGGGAACATCGAAAAAACACACATGGAGCCCATACCCCCCCCAACCCGAAATTCGGGTCTTCGGGTTGGGTTGGGGTGGTCTGGTAGGTAGTCACGAGCTCATACAGACTAGAGTCGACGCCGTACAAGGCGGCGCATCGCTCTGCCAGCTCTTCTGCCGTCTCATTCGCAGCAAGCTCCCACTCTGGCAGGCCCTGCGTACACGTCAGCACTCGTGCAGTGAGCTCTTGTCTCGTACACATGCATGTCCCAGCTCTGGAGACTGGCCCCACACTGGCCCCAAGCATGCGCACGAGGACTAGGGCGCTCCCCGCAACGCCCCCGTCCCTTTTTCCTGACCGTGCCAGCAGTGCCATGCAGCACCGTTCGAGTACACCTCAATATCGGGGGAAGGACGAGCTGCGTGGGCATGCTGACAGCAATGCCCTCCCCGTCACGGGAGGTCTGACGCGGGGCAGCAGACAACGAAACCAATTCGAACGCCGCCGCCGTCAACTTGTGCAACAGACCAGCCCGCGCGGGCCTGGTGAGGGCAGTCAGCCCACACAGCCGATCCGTCGGTAAAAAGCACACCAGTGAGGAGGCCTAAGTCAGGTGTGTTCGCCAAGAAGGTGGGCTGCTTGGGCTCCGCAGGGACCTCCAGCAGCTCCAAGGAGTTCGGGAAGATATCTCGCGCGAAGCGCT
Source organism: Prorocentrum cordatum (assembly GCA_963575745.1). NCBI lineage: Eukaryota > Dinophyceae > Prorocentrales > Prorocentraceae > Prorocentrum > Prorocentrum cordatum. Next base: position 217,967 of record CAUYUJ010017101.1, read on the forward strand.
CCCCCGCGTCGAAGCCCCACTCCTTGACTCGAGCCGATCGGGCCCTATGAAACTCCGAAGCTCTCTCTCTCTCTCTCTCCTCAGGCCTGTGGGGCGGGGGCAAGCATAGCATCTCTGCCAAATTGACCCGTCTGGGTGGCCGCACCTCTGGCAGCATCATGACTGCGATAGTCCATTATTCTTCAACATGCACTGAGGCCAATGCCCCCCTGAAATGACCAATCGAAGCGTGCGCCGATGCCGCTAGGTCCAGCACTTCCTCTGAGGCACTTTGTGCAGTAATGAGCCTAGCGTTTTCCAGAAGAGCGGCTTGCCTCTGGCTCTTGCGCGAAAAAAGCTTGGCGATCGAGAGCTCGGATCGCCTCCACCACCGCGCTGCTGAGTGTAAAACAAGCGGTAGGTGAAGCCCGTGTTCGACAGCAGCACGATCCACATCGGCACGATACAGTCTAGCATCACTGACGCCGCCGACGTCCCAATGCAGTGCCCAGGGTGGGACAGCATGGCATGTTGTGCACCCAGCCTGCACGCCCGCCGGTCGCCTCGGGGCCCGTGCCCCAAGAGAAAGGCGCTGGATGCTCAGCGTCCGAACTGGGGCAGATGGCTTGGCGACATTTCGACCAAACTTTCATGACGCAATCTAGTAAGCCAATCGACCGAACTCCTCCGTCGGGCTTTAGCCATGAAGACAATGTCGGTCAACAGGTCTGAGAGCACTTCGGGGGCCTCGGCGAGCCCATGGAGAATGTCCAGGATGCGCAACTAGCAACTGGTACGCCTCGGGAAGCCTCAGGACCAGACCAGGGTGAAAGGCATCTCATCCAAGAGACCCACATTCTCCGAGTACCCGTGCAGCAAACCTGCGACAGCTGGGCGAGCTCGATGCTGGGTAACTCCTGGCCCTGGGTATCCCATCTCGAAGGGTGCTCATCATTGGCTCTCCGCTCTTGAAACCATACGGGAACCACTGGTCCGTCATGGTCCTGACGGCCTCGTCGCCGTTGACGGGCAGGCCGACCTTATCGACCCAGGAGAAACACTGGCTCGGCCTGTCAAAGGCTTGGGCGGCACGTCCGCCTTTCTGGACAGGAATCGCAGCCCACCGCTTCCACCTCCCAAGGCGGCGTGTGAGGGGGGGGGAGGGTCTGCAGGGCGGGCGGGCCTGAGGGAGGGACGTTTGCGGGATGGCGGGTCCGCAGGGCGGGCGCGTCGGAGGGAGGGAGGTCTGAAGGGCGGGCTGCCTCAAGGGCGGGAGGGTCCGAGGCAGGGAGGGAGAGTACGTAGGGAGGGAGGGAGGGTGTGACGGAGGGAGTGTGTGAGGGGCTCCTCCGCCCGCGAAGGCCCCCGCCCACACGCCGCCGCCCCGCCCTCGGCTGAGCTGGGTTAGGCCAGATGTGACCCACCTTGGCATCCACTGATCACGCCCCCTATCCCCTCAGCACCCCCCCTCCTGGCCCCCGACGTCATCACTTTTTCACGATGTAGACCCCCAGAGGTCTCGACTCATTCCCCAAGGCTGGCTTCCCATCCCAAGGCGGGTTTTGACGACCCCAGGGCTCAGCGAGAGGCCGAAACCGTCCATCTTTACGACTCCGTTTCCAATTTCGGCGCCCATTTCTCCAGCTCCAGCTCCGATTCCAGCTCCCTGGTTTCCGACTCCGGCGCCCGTCCCATCTCTCCGACTCCGGCTCCGACTGCGGTCCCCGTCTCTCCGTCTCCGGCTCCAATTTCAACTCCCGCCTCTTCGACTCCAGCTCCATCCCGCCTCCCCGACCCCGGATCCGATTCCAGCTCCCGCCTTCTCGACTCAGGCTCACGATCTTGATTACTTAAGTTGGCGAAATGGTTGAAGGTATTTTGCAGGTTCCGACTCCGATGGGCCCGTTTTGCTGCGACGTGAGAGCGGGACATCCACTACCTCCGGCAAGCAGTCCGCAGACACGGGGGTCAGAGGAAGAGGTGGGAAGACGATGCCACACGAATTCTGACCGCAGACACGACATGTTTCTCCAACCTGGAAGCGAACGATGATTTGCACTAGCGCAGGACAGCACTCCATGGATCAATTTGGAACAAGCGCTCCTACGCCACACACACAGCACTGACCACAAGTTCCACCTTCGGGGGAGCGTAAGACCCGGGTTTGCCAGGACTCGGGTTCGCCATCGTTTTTTGACGACCGCGACTCGGATTTTGACGAGGAGGAGTTTCGTGGGATGTCTGCAGCGGGAGGCCTCGTCAAAATGCAGGGTCGGCCTCGTCATTTTTTTGACGACCTCGTCGGGGATTTCCGAGTCCCCCGTACCCGGGTCTTACGTCTCCCCGATATCTCTACAACTGAGGGCCCCGGCACGCCCGCGCCAGCCCTCCAGGCCCCGCCTCCCCGGCGGACTCAGGAGCCGCCTCGACCCGCCCCCCCGCCGTGCTTCTTGCCGCGACCCGAGGGGGTCCGGCCCCTCCCCCCCCTGCGGCCCCCACGCCCACCCCAGCAGGGCCCCTGCTCCCTCCCTCCTCCAGGGGGGGGGGGAGTTGACGGGCCTGTTTTCCACCACCACCACCACCACCACCACCACCACCACCACCACCACCACCACCACCACCACCACCACCACCACCACCACCACCACCACCACCATAAGTTGGAGGGGGGAAGGAGGTGGAGGGCGAGGAGGAGGAGGACGAAGAGGAGGAGGAGGACGAGGAGGAGGAGGAGGAGGAGGAGGAGGAGGAGGAGGAGGAGGAAGAGGAGGAGGAGGCGGAGGAGGAGGAGGAGGAGGAGGAGGACCCCCTCCCCCTCCAACGTGTGGTGGTGGTGGTGGAGAACAGGCCCCTCAGGAGTGCCGCCCTCTCGGGCCCCTCGGCGCCCGGTCCGCCGAGGCATGGACCTGGCGGACACGCCCGCGACCGCGGAGCCGGCGCCCGCCGACGCCGTCTCGGGGCCGGCGCCGCCGCCCGAGGCCGCTGCGCGTCAAACGACGCGAAGATCGGGACAAAGTCGGATCGGGATAACTCGAGATCTCTGAGAATCGGCGGGTTTGGAGGATGTGTTGGGCGCCGCGGCCGCTCCAGAGCGTTCCGGAACGCTCTGAGAGCGCTCCGGAACGCTCTGGAGCGATTTATCCCGATCCTAGCCCTGTTTTAGCGCGCCTCGCCCCGCCGCCCTCCGCCGCCGCCGCCCTCCGCCCCGGGCCCACTCGTGCCGATGTTCCTCGCGCCGTGGGAGCCCTCCTCTCCTTGTCGGGGGCCCCCATGGTGACCACACCGTGTGGCGAGTCTGCGGGGAGTCGGGGTCACCGCACGGCTTTGGGACTCGGGTCCCTCTCCGAGGGCGTCTCGGGCGACAGGGGCCTCCAGGGTCCCAAGACCGTGCAGTGACGGATCGCGCGGTGAGGTCTTGGGGGGTTTCGAGGTCACCGCACGGTCTGTCACCGTATCGTTTCGGGACTCCAAATCTTGCCGCCCCCCGCGGCTGCCTTCCGCCTTCCCTCTCCCTCCCGTGCCGCCAGGCAGCTCCTATTCCGTGCCCCATCGACCAGTTGAGCGCGCGTGCGGACTGCCTCTGTCGCGCTGCGACGCAAGAAGTCGGGTCCCTCCCCCACCAGGAAACAAAACCAGGGCCTCGACTAATTCGTTTTGCATTTTTTGAATTATTGATTGGTGGAGACAAACGCGGTCGTCGCCGCGCCATTGCCCTGATTTAGCAATTTCGGTGCTCCCCCCGTGCGCCCCGCCAGCAGCTCCAGGCCTGCCGCCGCAGGCCGCGCCCGCGGGCTCGTCCAGCCTGCCGCGGCCCCCGCGGGCGCTCCTGGCAGAGGCAGCGTCGTCGTCGTCGTCGTCGTCGTCGTCGTCGTCGTCGTGGTCGTCGTCGTCGTCGCCGTCCTCGTCTTTCTCCTCGCCCCCCGCCCGTCTCCTCTCCCCGCGTCCTCCTCGTCCTCGGCCGTGTCCTCCTCCTGCTCCTCCTCTGGTCCTCCTCCCCTGTCTCCTGCTCCCGTTCCTCTCCCGCCTCCCCTTCTCGCTTCTGCGCCTCTTCGTGAGTTTGGTCTGGAGTGCATGTTCAAGTTGACTGCTCATGCAAGTTAAGTTTTCGAGACGATCTCGGATGAGTGGTGTACCCCAGTCAGGCTTTATTCAGCTCGCATGCAGGTCCCTGCACGCGGCGGAATGCTCGACGGGCGCTCATCAACGGCGGAAGTGCGGCCGCGATCGACAGCAAGAGTTGCCCGACACGCATTACTTGGAACATCGACCCGGTGTGGTCAAAACAGATGTTGAGACAACACCTCCTTCGGTATCAAATCATTGGAGCCTTGAGTACCCTCGTAGGCCCGTCTTAAGAGCACTGACGTTGATTAGCGTCTCGTAATCGGTGAGATAGCGCCGATTATCGCCGATTTAGCGTCGATAGGTATCTTTTTGCAAGAGCTACTGGGTGGTATGGGCGGCTCCCATGAGTTGCCGCAGAAACCTCCCCCCCTTCACCCCTTCTGCTCCTGATCCTTCTCTTCTCCCTCCTATTGCTGCTGCTTAACCTCCGCCTCGGCGTCGGCCTCCTCTCCTGCTCCTGCTCCTGCTCCTGCTGCTCCTCCTCGGGCTACTCTGGCCCTTCTCCTGCGGCTGCTCCCCCAGCTTTCTCTGTCCCTCTTGCTCCTCCGCCCGACCCTTTCGCGGCCTCCTGCTGTTTCCTGCATCTCCTTCCAATCTCGTCTCCCTTTCACCACCCTCCAATCCCTCACCGAGTGCGTTCCACTACTTGCAAAGCATCTGCTCGCAGACGTCCGAAGAGCACGTGGTCACCTCGACGGACAACATTGTAGATCCTCCGCGGCGGATCCAGGCCATATACGAGTAGTAACTTTGCGAGTACAGTCGGGGCCCTGAAGAAGGAACCCTTTTCGTTGGGGAGGGGCTCCGCACTCCTTGAGAGTCTTTCGCAGCTTGCCTCAGGCGTCCCTCATGTTCTCCACAGGAGATCGAAGCTCAACTCCTGGAAAAAAGGGGCCTCGGCCCTTAGTTTGGGCTCCTTAGGTCAAGGCCCCGACTGTATTGCGAAGGCCTTACGGCCGGTGCCGCCGACCCTGGAGGGCGACCCATGCGTTCTCGTATGTGGCGGGGGGGGCCTCTTGGGGCTTCCTGGGGGCCTCTTGGGGGTCTCGTGGTGGCCTCTTGGGGCTTCCTGGGAGCCTCTGTCGCCGAGGGCTCCTTAGGTCAAGGCCCCGACTGCATTCCCTCTCCTCTGCCCCAGCCTCAGTCGCCTCCCAGCCCTCCGGCCTCCGTCATCCCCCTTCTGCGGCTCCGCCGCGCCGCCCGCCCGACGGCGTCGGGCCGCGGGGGGTCGGGCCTCCGCCGCGCGGCCCGGGAGTTTTGGGGCGGGGTGGCAGAGGAGGCGGCTGATGATGATGATGATGATGATGCTGATGATGATGATGATGATGGTGATGGTGATGATGATGATGACGATGTCGATGATGATGATGATGATGCTGACGATGGTGGTGATGATGATGATGGTGATGATGATGACGATGACGATGACGATGATGATGATGATGATGATGGTGATGATGCTGATGATGATGATGGTGGTGATGGTGATGATGATGATGGTGATGGTGATGGTGATGGTGATGATGATGCTGATGATGATGATGATGACGATGGTGGTGATGGTGATGATGATGACGACGATGCCGATGATGATGATGCTGATGATGATGATGACGATGGTGGTAGTGATGATGCTGATGATGGTGATGATGCTGATGATGATAACGATGGTGGTAGTGATGATGATGCTGATGAATGTGATGATGCTGACGAGGATGATGCTGATGATGCTGCTGCGGTTTTGATGATACGGATGATCATGATGGTGCTGGTGATGATGATGCTGATAATAATGTGGTGCTGATGGTGAGGGTGTTGGTGTTGATGATTAGGATTATGCTGATCGCGCTGATGATTGATTCTGACACCCTCCTCTGTGCGCCTATTTTGGCTCAAGATGAAAAGGAGATATTGTTGTCCATCGGCATATTATCTCATCATGGTAGCGTGAGCTGGCCACTCACTGCTGCCGACCCCACCCAGGCCTCGGCGCGCCGCGGCCGCGGGCGCCACGGCGAGCCAGCAGGAGGCTCGAGGCTGGAAGAGGGCGGCATCGACCGCAGCAAGCTCGGCAGCGTCCGAGCGACCGGCAGGGGCCGGGAGAGGCGGCCGCAGGCGCGGCAAGCGGAGTGAGGCGGCAATCGAGACCAGGCGCAAGGCCCTCCAGTTCAAGCACGACTTGAGGGAGACTGGCAACCAGCTTCGAGACCTCGCACATATCGAGGACCATCCCTCGGAGAACTCATCGGACGCCATTGAGGAGGCGCAGAAGGAGGTCCTAGGCAGGATCACGGACCTCGAGCGTACGAGGCAGGAGATAGCAGAGAGCCGGGAGGAGCTCGCTGAGAGACACGCTGTCAAGCATGGACGAGCAGATTCGGCAGCAGTTCGAACTGCTGAGGCAGGAGTTCGCGGCTCAAATAGGCCAGGCCGCCGACGAGATGAGGAGGCTGGAGAACGAGAATCAGCGTCTTCAGCAGCAGGTGGCAGGAGGCCTCGCGGCAATCCCGCAGGCAATCGAGCGGATGGGCGAGCAGATCCGGGGCGCGTCGAGTACGGGCACAGCCGCTCAAGGTCTCGTCGACACGAAGGGGATCGGCAAGCCCACGACGATGGGCGACGATCAAGAGAAGTTCGGCGCTTGGAATCGCAAGATGGAGAACTACGTGATCGGCGTGTACGGAGAGAGTTTTCGTCCCGTTCTTCGGTGGGCTGCAGAAGCCGAACGCCCCGTGACGATCGCGGGGGCTCAGGCGGCGCACGACGGAGTGCCAGAGCTGGAGACAAAGGTCAACCAGCTGTACGCGGCGCTGATCAGCACGACGGCGGACGGGAGCGAGAGCAACGACCTCGTGACGGGCGCTCCCGATGGGAACGGTCTCGAAGCCTGGCGGAAGCTCCACCGCAGGTGGGATCCGACGACAGGTCCGAGGAAGAGGCTGATCCTGAGGTCGATCATCTCGCCTCCGAAGTGCAGCGCGGACGAGCTGGGATCCGCCTTAGAGAAGTGGATCCAGCAGATAGGCAGGTACGAACGCCGCCAAGGAGAAGATGGTCTAGCCGCGCTGCCGGAGGATATCAAGATGGCGGCTCTCGAGATGCTCGTGCCTCAGGACATCGAGAACCACCTCGTCCTCAACAAGCATCGGCTCGAAACGTTCCAGGACAGTCTGAACGAGGTGATGGCGATCGTGGAGGCTCGGACCGGCGTGAAGATCAAGGAGCCATCGATCCGTGCGCGGGCGCATCATCCGGACGACATGGACGTCGGGTCGTTCGGAGCCCCGAAGGGCAAAGGCAAAGGCAAGGGCAAGGACGGCAAGAGCAAAGGGAAAGGCAAGACTCAGGAGCCGAAGGGGAAGAGCAAATCGACGAACGGATCATACTCAGGCTCCCGCACATCCCCGACGGGTTCGGGCCGTGGTTCAGGGCACACGGCACCTCGATACACCAGCGGGCGCTTCGACGGCTACTGTCGGAACTGCGAGAGATGGGGCCACAAGGCATCCGACTGCTGGAAGAAAGAGCAGGGATCGAGTTCGAGGGCTGGAACTGGATCCGCAACGGGGGCAAGCGCTGGTGGTAAAGCCGGTAGCCGCGGCGGCAAGGCCGGCGGCAAGGCTGCAGGCAGTCTGGAGGAGAAGCCTGAGGCGGAGGTCGCCGCTCTGGACATGGGCAGCCTGGACTGCCTGGAGCTCGCCAGCGGCAGCGGCCGCGGCGTAGCGGCGGTCGATCTCTCTCCCTTCGCGCAGGACGACTGGATGAAGTTCAACTGGGACAGCGGTGCAGCTATCTCAGCATTCCCTCGGAGCTTCGCGCCGCCGACGGGAATGAAGGGCAACGGCAGCACGTATCGTACGGCCAGTGGTGAGCTCGTCCCGGACGAGGGCAGCTTGCAGCTCAAGGCGGAGGACGAGTACGGAGTGCTACGAGCGCTCAAGGGACGCGTGACGAACGTGCACAAGCCGTTGATCTCGGTGGGGCAGGCAGCAGGAGCTGGACAGTGTTCATTCCTGGGCCGCAATGGCGGCTGGATATTCCACGAGAAGAGCCCAATCGGCAAGCGCGTGGTAGGCATGCTCGAGAAGGAGGCGAAGGCGGCGAAGCACCAGATGCTGCCGGTCTATCGCGAGCAGGGCGTCTACAACTTCTACCTCAAGAAGGGCCAACATGGCTCGGTTGCTCCTCTCGAGGAGGGACTTTCGGCGAAGTCGAAGTCCGAGCTGGTGGAGCTCCTCAGCGGCAAGTCGAAGGAGGAGCTGATGGAGATCCTCGAGAAGACAGTCCCCAGGAGGCAGCCCTCGGCGTAAGCCCACTGGAGGACTTAATACCACGGCCCCCGGCGGCATCGGCTGCGGGGGCGGCAGCGGCGGGGTCGGGACCTTCCGACGTGAGACCGCCGGGTTTTCAGCCAGCGGCAGCTGCTGCGGCCGACGCTTTGCCAGCTGCTCCTGACGGACAGCAGGCCGACGAGGGCGAGGAGGAGGCTCGCCCGAGAGTGCTGAAGGCACCTCATGAGCCCTCTCAGAGGGAGATCGCCGAACACGAGGCGATGGGACACGCGACTTATCGCAGCTGGTGTCGCGTGTGTATTGCGGCAAAGGGCCAAGGCCAGCCGCGTCTCCGCGCACCGGAGGACGACGAGACAGCGGTGCCGGTGGTCTCGTCCGACTACGCCTTCATGGGCCAGGACGACGCGGACACCATGCCGATGCTGGTCCTTAGGGATCGGCGCTCGAAGATGATGGCGGCGACATTCGTGGAGAAGAAGGGCGACGACGCCTACGCCATCAAGTTCTTCGCACGCTTCTTGCGGATCCTGGGCTACAGGAAGATCGTCAACAAGTCCGACGGCGAGCCAGCGATCCTGCTGGTCAAGAGGCGTGCGGTGGAGGAGGTTCCTGGCCTCGAGGCCATTCCCCAGGAGTCGGCACCGGCCGATCATCAGGCCAATGGGGAGATCGCGGTGCGCGAGATCAAGAAGCAGGTGCGGGCGCTCAAGATGGACCTGGAGTCCAAGCTGGGCGTCAAGGTGGAGGACAAGCACCCGGTGCTAGCGCACCTGCCGGAGCACGCCGCATCGGTAATCAACCGATACCGGCGCGGCCAGGACGGCAAGACCGCTCTTCAGCGGCTCACGGGACGGCAGTGGAGGAAGCCGGTCCCGCTCTTCGGCGAACGCTTGATGGCGCGGTTCGCCGGGGAACGCGTGAGGAAGAACGCGCTGGAGGAGCAGATGGTGGAGGCTCGCTACATCGGCCACCACCCGCGCGACGGCTCGATGATGGTTATCACGAGCGACGGCGTGAAGAAGGCGGTCGGCTTCCGCAGCCTGCCGCAGAGCGAGAAGTGGATCACGGCGGGCTGGGATGGCCTGAAGGGCCTGCCGTGGGACGTGGCTCCGCGCGCGGCAAGCGCGCCGCGGGCCATCGTCGGACCTGGAGAGGTCGGTCCGTCACCAATTGTGGTGGTGTCGCCGCAGCCGCAGGCGCCGAGGAGGATGTACGTCCTCAAGGCGGACGTCGAGCGGCTGGGCGCAACGCCGGGATGCCCAGGGTGCGTCTCGATCGCTAAGCACGGCCGGGTGCTGGCTGGCCACGCGCACAACGCGGTGTGCAGCAAGAGGATCTTCGAAGCGCTGGACGCGGAGGAAGCAGGCCGGGAGAGGACCGGCCAGTATCGAGAGCGGAGGCAGGGCCAAGAGGCCAGAGTTCGACCGGCGGCATCGGCCGCGGCAGGGGCCCCTCCGCCGAAGACGGCTCGGAGGATCACCGAGCCGGTGGCAGCGGCGGCAGCGGCATCGGCCGCGCCGGCCGCGACCCGCTCGGCAGCAGCGCCAGCCGTGGCAGCCACGGCGGCGCGCCGGCGAGAGAGCCAGCCGGTAGCACCGGGCTTCGGCGTGGCGGCTCCTTCAGGAGGAGCGAGCTCCAGTTCGGGAGCAGCGCGAGCGGCAGAGGCCGCCGCGGATGTCGACATGACCGCGGCTAGGTCGCGGCTGAAGCGCTCGGCAGAGGTGGCCCCGGATGATGTGCCGGAGGCCCTCGAGCGCGGTGATCCACAGCCGGCAGACGTGCCGGTACCGGTGGACATGGAGGATCTCGCGGCGCAGCCGGCGCCGGCGGAAGGACCTCAGCTGCCAGCTGGAGTGGCAGTCGTGTGGAACGCCAGTGAGGGGAGGCACATGCGGGTGCTCGCCCTCGATGTGGCGTCGATCGAGCTGGTTGAGCTCGGAGTGCTGACGAGAGCGAAGGCGGAGTTGCTCCCGCTCGTTCGCGAACAGGTCAGTGGCCATTGGGCCAGCGCCGGCGTGGACATCGCCGACGAGGAGGTGGACAGCATCGCCCTATCGGCGTTGCAGCTGGGCGCCGTGGACGTGGCCGAGGTGTACTCGCCACATCGGTTCTCGGCTCGGGCAGCGGAATTTCAGCTGCGCCCGGGCTTCGCGGCGGACCTGGAGGAACTCAAGGAGGACGGGGCGCCGTGGGACTTGCGGCGCCCCGAAGATGTCAAGGAGCTCGAGAAGCAGCAGGAGCGGATGGATCCCATCCTGCTCACGGGGTCCCCTCCATGCGAGAAGTTCAGCTTGCTGAGGGGCCTGAGCGCCAAGTTCAGGACCGATGAGCAGGAGACGGCTGAGATGGAGGAGGCCAGACACCACCTGAAGGTGGCAGTCGACGCCTACTGGCGTCAGCTCAGGAAGCCAGGCAGGTACTTCTTGCATGAGCATCCCTGGAGCGCGCGATCGTGGAATGAGGACATCGTCAAGGAGCTGGTCGCGCATCCAGGAGTCTTCACGGTCAAAGGCCCCATGTGTCGGTGGGGCATGAAGCTCACGAACCCCCGCAATGGCCAGGAGGAGTTCGTGCGCAAGGAGACCGGATGGGTCACCAACCATCCAGGCCTAGCCCGGAGGCTGCAGGGCACTTGCAGCAATGTGGACGGCCGCGCGGAATGGCATCGCCACATCACGCTCGTGGGCGGCATCGCGCGGTTCGCGAAGGTCTATCCACCGAAGTTGGTGGAGGCGGTGCTGGAGGAGCTCAAGGACACGCTGAATGACGTGGGAGAGCTCAGCACCGCCCAGGTGCAGCAGTCGGGCCCAGTCCCTGTGGACGCGGCAGTGCCGCCCGGGGACTGGACGAGTTACTGGGACGACGTCAATGGCGGCTACCTGGAGGCGGGCCTTGTGGCCCAGGCTCGCACGGTCGAGCGCGAGTGGGTCAAGAAGCAGGAGCTGATCGAGATCGTCCCGAGGTCTCAGGCTTTTGCCGAGACTGGGCGTCCGCCCATCCCACTCAAGTGGGTCGACACGAACAAGGGTGACGCGGAGAGGCCCAACTACAGGAGCAGGCTCGTCGTGAAGGAGATCAAGGCGAAGAAGCGCCCTGACGAGCAGCTGGAGGCGTCCGAGGTCTTCTCGGCCATGCCTCCTCTGGAGGCCATGCGGTCGCTGGTCTCGCTGATGGTCACGTGGACGCGGGAACCACCGCTCCACATTCAGGAGTCGCTTCGCAAGAAGGGCAGGAAGCCGGGCAACTTCAAGATCGGCTTCTTCGACATCAGCAGGGCGCACTTCTACGGGAAGGCGCAGCGGAGGATCTTCGTGGAGCTGGAGGAGGAGAGTCGCAAGGAGTACGGCGAGGACAAGTGCGGCCTACTCCTCAAGTCCTGGTACGGCACGCAGGACGCCAGCAAGATCTGGCAGGGCGACTACACGGAGCTGCTGGAGGAAAACGGCTACAAGGCGGGCGTGTCGTGCCCAGCGGTCTTCTACAAGGAGGTGGACGAGACGAGGCTGCTGGGGCACGGCGACGACTTCGCGGTGCTGGCTCAGCAGCAGGACATCGACAGCTTCGAGGCCACGCTGGGCAAGAAGTACGAGTTCAAGAAGACTGCGAACCTAGGCTTCGACGAGGGCGATGACAAGCAGGCGGTCTTCCTGAATCGGGTCATCGAGGTCAGTGCGGGAGTTCCGCCTGGCGGTGGCCGGCCCTGCCGGCATGCGATGATCGAGCCGGACAAGCGGCACGCGGAGATCGTGATCGACGAGTTGGGTCTCAGCAAGGCCAACGGCGTGGACGCGCCGACGGAGAAGCGCAGCGCCGACAAGCAGATGATGGATGCGAAGTCGGCGGCGTTGGGAGCAGCGGAAGCTTCGCGCTTCCGATCCCTCACCATGAGGGTGGCCTACCTGTCTCAGGACAGGCTGGACTTGGCTGAGGCATCGAAGACGCTCGCCAGGTCCATGCAGACGCCAACGGAGGCGAGCTGGCTCATGCTCAAGAGGGTTGGCCGCTACCTCAAGCGGCATCCTAGCACGGTGACGGTTTTCACGGAGCAGAAGACGTTCGATAAGATCCGGGTGTACGTGGACTCCGATCATGCAGGCTGTGCAGTCACGCGGAAAAGCACCGGAGGCTTCGTGGCGATGCTGGGGCATCATGTAGTCAAGCACGGCAGTAACCTGCAGTCGACGGTTTCATTGAGCAGCGGGGAGAGCGAGTACTACGCCCTGGTGAAGGGCGGGAGCGTGGGCCTAGGCCTTCACAGCCTCTTCGCGGATTGGGGGCTGGACCTGAAGGTGGAGCTTGCCTCGAATTCATCGGCGGCCCGGGGCCACGTCCAACGGCGAGGTCTCGGGAAGATGCGGCATGTTCAATCACGATACTTGTGGATCCAGGAGCGCGTTGGCAAGGGCGATCTCTCGATCGCTGCAGTTCCTGGCAAGAACAATGTCGCGGACGTGCTGACCAAGAGCGTGGGTGGCTCCCTGTTGAGGAGACACATGGCCACGCTGAACATCTGGGATCGGGCACCGAGTTCGAATCAGAAGGACATCAAGTGATGGAGTGGATCGAATCCATGCTCCGCTACCTGTGGGGCTGGATGAGGTTCCGCCGGCGGCGGTATGATCGCGCCGGGCGGAGTGAGGGGCTCGCGGCATGGCCGCAGCCTAGCTGATGAGCTGGGCGCGTCGGCTCGGGCGCGCCCGCGTACGACTTAAGTCGTGCCTGGCCGGTTTGCGGCCAGGCCCGAGGAGGAGTGATTCTGACACCCTCCTCTGTGCGCCTATTTTGGCTCAAGATGAAAAGGAGATATTGTTGCCCATCGGCATATTATCTCATCAATGATGGTGGTTTTGGTGTTGGTGATGATGGTGGTGGTGATGATGCTGATGATGATGATGATGATGATGACGGTGGTGGCGAGTGTGATGGTGATACTGATGATGAATCTGCTGATGATGATGGTTTGGTGATGCTGATGATAATGGCGATGCTGATGGTGGTGATGATTGTGGTGATGGTGAGTGTGGTGGTAGTGATCATGTTGATGATGATGATGATGATGATGATGATGATGGTGGTGCTGTTGCTGCTGTTGATGATGAGGATGATGATGGTGGTGGTTGTGTCGTGACGATGCTGACGATTTGGACAAGGATGATCATGATACATATGATGATAATGCAAATGGCGGTGGTGGTGATCATGCTGATGTTGAGGATGATGGTGGTGGTGGTGAGTTTTCTGATGGTGGTGGTAGTGATGATGATGGTGATGGTGACGACCACGATGATGATGAGGAGGAATTCTGATGATGCGGATGATGGTGACCATGATGTGTGTTGCAAGCAAGGCCCCCCCCCCAACCGCGAGTTATTTGAATATGGTCGTGTGAGATATGAGTGGGTGCAAGATACGGGGTGCAAGCTATGTTGTGTAAACTATGGGGTGCCGGCTATGTGGTGTAGTTTTGGTGGGGCAGATTATGTGGCATCAGCTATGGGGAGTAAGCAACGATGCGTAATATAGATATTGTGAGCTAAGTGGTGTAAGCCATGCGGTGAGAGCTATGGTGTGCGAGCAATGTGTTGTAAGCAAGGTGGTGCAAACGATCTGGTGTACACTATGCTTCGTGATCTATGTGGCGCAGTATTCGTGCTGCAACCCATACTGTGTAAGCTACGATGTTTAACCAATGTAGTGCAAGCTATGCGGTGTACGCAGTGAGGTGTAGGCACTAGGGTGTAAGTTATTCAAGAGGCTTACGCCATTCCGCCGACCCCCAGCAGAAGGGCGAAGTCGACGGGTGAGGCCTTTTGGGGCTTCTTGTCGGGCTTCTGGGGAGTTCCTTGGGCGTCATTGGCGGTGTTGGGTGCCCTCTCGGGGCGGAGAGCTCCGAAGCTTGGTACGAGTTACCTTTCTTGGGCCCTGCTTGGGCTCTCTTGGACCATCTTGCGCGCCTCCTCCGCAGTCTCTGGGCCATCTTGGGGGCTGCCTGGGCCGTCTTGGAGCCATCTCTGGGACCTCTTGGGCCGTCATGGACGGTTGGGGGCGTGCGCGCGCGAGATGAAATCGGGAGTGTTTGGTTCTTGTCTGGACTACCTACGGACTGTGGAGAATGAGGCAGCGAAGTTGTTCTGGAGTGTCAATTGGGTACGTCGCAACTTTTGTCGTTGCCTCGTACATGATGACTGGCTGTGGCATCGCCCATTCGCGGGCTCTAGATGGCGATGGTAGTGGCGATTATGGAAAAGACGTCGACGTGGACGGTGAAGATGCCGAGGGTGATGATAGTTGTGATTCTGATGATGCGGATGGGCATGATGTTGACGAGTAGGCAGAGGAGGAGGAGGGAGGGGAGGAGGCGGAACAAATGGGGGGAGGACGGGGAGCAGGAGGAGGCAGAGGAGGAACTCTCATGAGGGCCTCGTAGCGGGATTGGTGGAGCTCGTATACCAAGCCGCAGCGTGTGATTGCTCTGTGGGATGGTTGTAGAAGGTGACCCTCAGAAGAAGTGAGAGTTTGCGACGATCGTGGCAGTCAGATCTAGTGGGATAGGAACCTCCTGGAGGGGACTCTTGGGGGCATCTGGGGTGCGTCTTCGGGGCCTCGTGGGAGCTTCTTCGGGGTCTCTGGGGGCTCTCGGGACCATCTTTGGGGGAAAGGCTCGAAATGTCAGTTCGTATTCCCGCTTTGTGGCGCCTGTCAGGGCTCTCTTGGGGTTCCCCTGGGCCGTCCAAGGGGGTCCCTTGGGCCGTCTTGGGAGTTGTTTGGGCTTTCGTGGTCGCCGATACGACGCAGAATACGAACATGCAAAACATGTACGTATTACCAAGAAATTGAAATTATTTTTGCCTCGTGGGGCCTTGTCGGTAGCCATCTTGGAGCACTCATGGGGCGTTTGGGGGGCTTCGTGAGCCGCTTCGAAGGCATATTGGACCGTCGTAGAGCTACCCTGGGCCGTCTCGACTCTCTTTCGGCCTATCTTGGCGCGCTGTTTGGGCTCTCTGGGCCTCCTGGGAGCTTTTTGGAATCCCCGGAGGCCCCAGGGGAGCTCGTGCACCCCCCCATACGGTACGTTGGGCCCCCGGGGAAGGTGAAAGCGGGAGAGGGGACAGCCAAATGTCTCACACGCTTCCTCAACCCCCGGCACGTGGGTGTAGGCGGACGGTGTGTAAGCAACGTGGCGTAAGCTATCCGAGCGGCGACCAGGCGCCCGTGGGCGCACGCCGTGCGAAAGTTCCGACAACCAACCACGAGGCACGGTCTGCCTACGAGGCGCCCACAGGCGCCCCCCGGACGAACGTCCAGCAACCGGCCGCCACGCATGGGGCGCCCACGAGGGTCCGCGGACGCCCGCCTGGCGAAACCACATCCAGGTCCAATGATTGCGAAGGCCTTACGGCCGGTGCCGCCGACCCTGAATGGCGACGACGACGACGACGACGACGAGCGCTCTTGGGGGCCTCTTGGGGGTAGTTTGTGGGCCTCTTGGGAAGCTCTCAGGGGTCCAATGACTTTGAAGATCAGTGAGAACGCCTACTTTTTGTCGCCGGCCGTCAATCGGCGAGCGTGCCGCGCCAGTCGATGTTGACATGTTGTCCCTTGTCGCAGGCGCTGCTTGCCGTACACACGGGAGCGAAAACATCCCACTGGCACTATCCGCTGAACGGTGCATGTAGAGAATCAGCGAGCGAAGAACGGCATAAAATAAACTTTTTCGCTGTCGGGGGCGCCTGTCCCTGGGCGGCTGGAAAGTTTATACCCCTACGGTGCCACCGTAAGGGTATAAACTTTCCAGCCCCCCAGGGACAGGCGCCCCCGACAGCGAAAAAGTTTATTTTATACCGTTCTTCGCCCGTTAAGAGAAGGAGTGTCAGATGGACTGGGGGGATGAGGCAGACGAAGATGAGAGGGAGGACGGGGCTTGATGAACGAGGGCGAGGGCGTGAGTGGTATGGAGGTGGGGGCGGAGGAGAAGTAGGAAGAGGAGGATGATGGATAACGATGATAATGATGATGATGATGATGCTGATGCTGATGCTGATGCTGATGCTGATGATGACGATGATGATGATGATGATTATGCTGATGCAGATGACGACGATGATGATGCTGATGATGCTGATGATGATGGTGGTCGTGGTGGTTGTGGTGACGACGATGATGATGATGTTGATGCTGATGATGATGTTGATGATGATGATGGCGATTAGGATGATGAAGATGATGATGGTGGTGGTGGTGATGATGCTGATGATGTTGATGATGGTGCTGATGATGATGGTGCTGATGATGATGCTCTGTTTGATGATGCTATTGATGATGATGATGATGATGATGGTGATGATGGTGATGATTGGTGATGCTGATGATGATGGTGATGATTATAAGGATGATGTTGATGCTGGTGATGATGAAGTTGCTGATGATGCTGATGAAGATGATGATGATGATGATGATGATGATGATGAGTATGATGCTGATGATGACGATGATGATGATGATGGTGATGATGAAGCTGCTGATCATGCTGATAATGATGATGGCGATGATGACGATGATGCAAATTATGATTATGATGATGATGTTGCTGCTGCTGATGATGATGATGATAGTGGTGGTGGTGGTGGTGTGGTGATGATGATGATGATGATGATGATGATGATGGTGTTGATGATGATGGCGTTTACGATGATGATGATGCTGATGAAGATGATGATGGTGGTGGTTGTGGTGATGATGATGCTGATGATGTTTGTGATGTTGATGATGTTGATTCTGATGATGATGAAGATAATGATGATGATGATGGTACTGATGATGGTGATGAAGATGATGGTACTATGGTGATGCCATTGTTGTTTATGATAGTGGTGATGCTGATTATGATGATGATGATGATGATGATGATGATGATGATGTGGATGCTGCAGATGATGACGATGATGATGAAGAGTGATGACGATGATGACGATGATGATGATACTGATGATTGTGATGATGACGATGAATATGATGCTGATGCTGCTGATGATGATAACGATGATGATGATGATGATGATGATGATGATGATGATGATGATGATGATGATGATGATGATGATGATGATGATGATGATGATGATGATGATGATGATGATGATGATGATGATGATGATGATGATGATGATGATGATGATGATGATGATGATGATGATGATGATGATGATGATGATGATGATGATGATGATGATGATGATGATGATGATGATGATGATGATGATGATGATGATGATGATGATGATGATGATGATGATGATGATGATGATGATGATGATGCTGATGATGATGATGATGATGATGATGATGATGATGATGATGATGATGATGATGATGATGATGATGATGATGATGATGATGATGATGATGATGATGATGATGATGATGATGATGATGATGATGATGATGATGATGATGATGTGATGATGATGATGATGATGATGATGATGATGATGATGATGATGATGATGATGATGATGATGATGATGATGATGATGATGATGATGATGATGATGATGATGATGATGATGATGATGATGATGATGATGATGATGATGATGATGATGATGATGATGATGATGATGATGATGATGATGATGATGATGATGCTGATGATGATGATGAGGAGGAGGAGGAGGAGGAGGAGGAATGATCACAATAATAAGAAGACGAGTAGGAGGATGAGGAGGAGGAGGAGGAAGAGGAAGAAGAGGAGGACGAGGACGGCGAGCGGGAGAATGGGCAAGACGAGGCGGCGGGGGACGAGGAGGAGGCGGCGGACGAGGACGATGAGGACCCGTCCCCACCTTGGCTGCCTGCCCCAGCGCAGGCACCGGCACCAGCACCGCCGTCCTCCGCAGCGGCGCCGCCGCGGGCGGATCCCGTCGGGGTGGAGCAGGCGTTCGCCGCGTGTGGAGGGACGGCGGAGGAGGGGCGAGTCGTGGGAAAGACGAGGATGAGGAGGAGGAGGAGGTCTGCCCTGTCGCCGGTGCCTCGGTGGACTGTCGCCCTCCGCCCAGGCACTGAGAAAGCAGTCGGATGGGCGCACCCTCCTTGTGGCGCAGGGTGGACACTTGATCAAAAGTTGAACACGTGCCGGGTTCGCGGATTCAGCAGGAGGAGGAGGAGGATCTGAGGAGCAGCGGAAGCGAAGCAGTAGGAAGAGGAAGCAGGGTGAGGAATATCGGGCATCGAGTGGTTCGACGCAGTCGTTGAGGAGAGTTGTTTGTTTTCGGCTTTGCTGCTCAGCCTTGCTAAGCACTGTAGGGCACTTCCCTTGACCCAACCAGTTCAGATACTCTCTTCGGCGGGGGGGTCCTGAAATCACAAGGCTGAGAGCGACCACAACCACGACGACATTAAACTCCCAGTCCCAACTGCAGTCACGTCGAGTGCGACTGATCGACCCACTATCCAGGAATATGGAGCCGTCCTCCTGGGGATACAGCCCCAAATTTACTTTCGAAAAAGGTGGGATCGAAACAATAAGCTTCTCACCACTCCACTGGTGGCGTGTGACACTGAGCCCTGACATTTGAGGCACCGACAACGGTCGTCGATCAATTTGTGAGAGGGTCCGAAAGCAGCAAGAGCAGAAAGGGCAGGAGGATGAGGGTCCCTGCTCCTCATGGCGACGTTCCCATTCCGCTCCTCGGCCTCCAGCGCGTCCGCAGTGGCACGCAGGAGGCGGTGCCGCACCCAGTAGGCCACCCTCGCAGCCGTGACGGCGCGGGCATATGACCCGTCGGGGATGCGGGCACGATGGGCCGCCTCCGCAGCCAAGGTGTCAGCCATCATATTCTTTTTAGCTAGCCACGGGGGGATGGTTCGAGAGACGATGCCTTCGGCCTCCAGGTGTGAGTTCACAAGAAGGGCCGATACCTGCGACGAGCGAGACTGCAACTCTTCCTTAGGGGTCAGCCGCAAGTCAGCATTCGATCCTGATGGGCTGAGGCATGTCTTGGCGTAGAAACCCCGGGAATCGGCCCCGTTGTGAGTAACGTAGCAAAGGCACCCTGTGGTGAATTCATCAGCAATAACGAAAACTCGCAGCTCGCCCCTTTGAAACGACTGGGATTTCCCGCAGAGAGGTCCCGACATCGTCGCGCGCATGCTACGCGGCCCGAGAGAACACGGGGTTACAATGGCAAGTCCAGCACGGGCAAATTTGGGATCTCCTGACCTGCGTCCGCCATTCGCGTCGTCGAAAACAAACACAGGGCCCTCGTAATACTCATAGCCAAACATGCCGTTGTTTTGGCTATCTCTGTTCGTCCAATCGCTGGACTACACTGGGGCAGGCGCTGCAGCTCAGCGCGCAGGTTGCAGGCCTCCTAGCCATAGGCAGGCCTCGGCCTCTGCGCCAGCGTAAGATGGAGGAATGAAAATGTCTGGGTCTAAATTCGCTTTGCACCCTCTGTTCTCTGAGCATGCAGCATGCCCAAACTCGATGACATGGGGTCCCGGGTTCGACTCGGCATCTTGCACAATTCGTGCCATGCTTTCCTTCCATCCGCCCCTGACGTCTGACGCGGGGCTATGATCTTGCAGTGGCGATGGCCACCAGCAGTTCACTTAGACGGAATCTTTGTGGGGCAACTGGAATGTGCTTCATAAGGCGACGCAGCAAGAGTCATGTCCAATGCCTCTTTGCATCTCCTCACCGCAGTCATGTTGGGCAGCCCGGGACAAACATTTGTTCCAAATAGAAAGCTCAAGCTCACCTAGAAGAGGTTCGGGGCTATCTTTCATTGGTCATGAGGTGCCCGGCCAACCCCGAAGACGGAAAGCGCCGCGCCGCCAGTTCAGCTCATCCCTCCAGTGGGGCATTCCAATGCGCGGGCTCGATGGGGCCCCACCGGGTCTCCAGCAAATATACATTGACAGCGCCTGTGGGGCTTCGGACTCATCTGGATTTCGGGCCCTCGGGCGCGTCGCGGAACCTCTCGAGACTCTTGGGCCAGGCGCGCGACGTGCTTGGGCGCAGCGCCGGGTCCAGTAGCCGCTGGCGCTGCCTTGATTCTAAGCAAGTTCGAGGCAACATTTGAGCATGGCCCCCTCCAGGGCAGCGCAAATTGTTCGGCGTCGTCTTCTCTTTCCTTTTCCACATGCTGCTCCAAGCTGACGTCCAGCTCTCATCCTAGCTGCGCTAACAACTCCGTGCAGCTGGTGAACACGCAGTTGTTCCGCCACAGTTCCAGCGCGCGTGGGTTTGCATGCGATCTTATACGACGAGCAGCGCGATCGAATCAGCTGAGCCCTGTGGATCCGATTGGCCCGATTCTAATGAGCGCGGCGAGTCCCTCCGCCACTACCTGCACCGAGGTTCCCTGCCTGAGTCGAATGTCTATCTCGAAGCTTGCGGGGTGTAGCTTCCGAGACATACATTTCGCATTGGCTACGCTCGAGAATGAGATGGCGCTCTTGGGTGAGCGGAGAAAATGCCTATCAGACCTTTGGCCAAGGATTGCCTCAACCGATGGCGGGGCGCATGCGCTCTTTGGGGTAAATCATCGATCCAACCCCGCGTGCCCATGCCTTGGTTTGCTGGTGTAATACTGGGGAACGCGGAGTAAGTCAAACAGCGTGCAAACCGCGTCCTTCCTCTGAGCCTCTGTGCTTTGGTCGCGTAAAACAGCACTTCCAGACACTGCAGCGCCCCTGTGGGCTCGGACTCGGAGGCCCAAGATGCAATCAGTACTTCGCGGGCTAAGCTCCGAACTCTTGCAAACCAGGTGAGTGACCCCCTTACGCCCCGTCAGATCTTCTGTGAACTAACTCATTATACTTGTTGTGAGGCCCAATCTGGCCGGCCACGTCAGCGTCTCCTCGGTGGCGCTGCATAGTTGAGAAAGCTCCCAAACGCAATATCCGTCGGGGGCAGGACGTCCACTCCCATCCCAGCTCGGGGACGCGCGGCGCGCGCGGCATTTCGAGTCTCCGAGACAGTGATCGGTTCCAAGGATTCCAGACGAGCAGCTTCCCGAACCTCGGCAAACACCCCCGCTGCGCGGGCCTCGTCTAGGGATCCAGGAGCCAAGAGCCCCCCGCGCGGTTGGGCTATGGAACCGACGATGCCCCGAGGGTGAATCAGAATCTGCCTGCCCACCGTTCTTTCATCTTTCATCTGCTGCAGTAGGACCCCGTCTCTTCGATCGGCGCGGGGTCCCTGGCGCACCTGGCGTGGCCGTCCAGTTGCAGAGCTCGGCGATAGATGCACGCGAAACTCGTCGTCTGCATCGGCCTGCGATTCTTTTCGCAGACAGGACAATGGGCAACAACTCCAGTCGACTATGATTGGCAGCGTTGAGAAGGAGACTCTTCCACATGCCCCAATCTGAAGCCGCCCCTTCTGAGTCCCCGCTGAGGTGCGCGTTGAGTTTATCCCGAGAGGTGAACGCGCGCAAAGCCTAACTGAGACTGTTGAGCGCGGCCGTTCCGCTGCGATCTGTGATCCCGGCGTCCAGGCGGCGCCGCGTGGGCCCACTCCAGCCAAGAAGCGACCGCGCCCCCAATTCGGCGCCCCCCCCCCCCCCTGCTTAGAACGCGCAGCTCGGCAAGTTTGAGCGCGCGCCCCCGCGAGCTCGAGATCAAGGGGGGGGGGGGGGGGGGGGAGTGATTCCACGACGCGCGCGCGCCGTCCTCTCCAGCGCGGTCGCCAATGATGCGTGCAGAGCCGCAGCGGGGGCAACGGGCGCGGCTTCATGCCTGGCGGATGCCGATGACGCACAAGGTAGCAGGTGGTGGGTGGGGACACGTGCTCTCGGGGATGTAGCCCGCTGCGGCACTCGCCAGGGTCCGCGGCTCGTCGGAAATTAGAGAGCTGACTTCGTTGTTCTTCAAGCCTTTGGGGGGGGGGGGGGGGGCGGGGCGGGCTCTTGAAACTCGCTGGGCTGCGTGATCGCCTCGCCGGGGGCGGGCGGCGCGCGCGCGTCCACCGGGGGGGGCAGGCCCTATTCAATGCGCGGAGCGCGTGGTAACGTATATGCTGGAGCGTCGGCGTTCCAGGCAACTAGCTCAGCACGTGGTGCGAGAACTGATAGATCAGGGCTATCACTGGCAACGCGCTCAGAAAGATAGGGCGCAGCTTTTGACCGCTCGCCCTCATCCACGAGGGCGCTGCCGAAGGTGACCGGCTCATCGGCGGCTCCCTGCAAAGGCTCGCGCGCTATACTGGGTGCAGCACAATACATATAATGACTACCAGTGGAAGCATCAGATCGCAGATCATTGCCCGCGTCGGCGGGGACGGGACTGGCCGAAACAACTTGCGCAGTTCCCAGAGACAGGCTCTGCCGACCTGGGTCCTGCGTCAGGTCGCATGCCCTTGTCCGCGTCGGCGTGGCTAAGGGTGGTCGTGCCTTCGACAGGCCCCAGCTTGGGTTCGCAGCTCGCTCTGTGCACGGGCTTGGGTTCTGTCTTGAATGGCTCACCTCGGTCCGCGACGGCGTGAACAGATTGGGCGGGCTTTCGACCGTCCGCAATCGAGTGTCTGGACAACGCATTAGCTCGCCGGCCCGTGGATCCCCCTTCCTCAAAATCATCCCAGGCGGTGTCGTGAAGGTAGTCCTCGGGCCAATCGTGAGCGTCACTGGTTGCATCGGCTGGTGGGCCTGTACTGGCAGCGCGAGACTGATCCGATCTTGCCTTGGTTAGCTGCCAGAGGTCACCATATTTTGTGCGAAACTGGTCTCGGCGCTTCTCGCGTGCGAGCTGGTCCAGATTGTTTTAGCTGTCTGGGCCAGCTGCGACTTGGAGCCAACCGTGGGTTCCCTCCTGGATCGGCTGACCTGCTGGAGACGGATTGGGATCTCACTGTCGTGTGACTCGTTTTCGCGCGTGCGATCTCGGGGTTAAGTGCAATCAGCAATGTGATGCTGCTGAAAAGCGATGCGGCTGAAACAACTGACCAAGAGCCTAAGTATTTGGACTCGCGCACATGACGACCATTGTTTGGCCTCCAACCCAGCCACCTTCCCAGAAAATAAAATATGACGCCCGTCGCCCCACCCACCCCCATTGCAGTAGCGCTTGCTGCTTAGCGCGCAGGTATGCTGTTCGCAGTTCGCGTGCAATGTGTTCGCAGTGAGCGCAGGCATGTGCTTGTGGCATGTAGATGCGCGTGGCGCACGCAGGCTGTTGTGGCACCCTCGCAGGCGCGGCGGCGCACTCAGCGATGGACGAAACACTAAGTTCGGTGTGCATAGCGCATGCGCCGGCTGCGGCGGCAGTTGTGGTGCATGCACACGGGCGTGGTAGTGTATTGCATTGTGGTATGCGCAGATACTGTTGTGCGTGCAGGCACCGGGGGTATGGGCCGTGAACATAAGAAGCGCAAACAGTTAGCACATTAAATATGATGCGTTTGGGCTGGCCGTGGTTTGTTGGAGTTTAATTCCGTCGGGCACCTGGAGGCCTACACGGGCTTTGTGGTGCACGCGGGCACACAATGGCAATTGGCGCGCAGATCCGAGCCAGACGTGCCCACAAAGCAGGGAGTTTGTTTTTTTCTTTTTATGCAGTGGATTGCTACGTGGCGAGCGTCACTCCGATGACTCGTGCACCGCAACTTCCTGGAGCAATTCCTGTACTACTGCCGCGCCGACCACGGCGCAGAGACCACCCCGTGACCCCGCAGTGACCAGTTTAGTGGGAAGTTTTTTTCGACCGGCGAAGCCGACACTGGGCGCTACGAGGGGGGGGGGGATGAGCAGGAGGAGGTGGAGGAAGAGGAGGAGGAGAAAGAGGACGAGGACGAAAATAACGATAATGGCGATAAGCAGATGCGGGGTTCAATGAGGGGAAGGGAGGGATTTGAGTCTCTTGTGGCCCTTCTGGGCGCGCTCGTGTGTTTATCTTGGACCTGTCAAGGGACTTTTTGGGCGCGTCTTGGGGTCTCCTGGGGCGTCCTGGGGAGGAAGGCTGGAACTGTCAGAAAATCTTGCCAGAGCCCAGGCGGCCGAACACCAACAATGACAAACAACTTGCGTATTCAGTTTGATGCGTTCGCGCCCCCCCCGCCCCACGAACACAATCTTCGGTTTATGGGTCCCGTCGGGATCCTTGAGGTGTGCGCGGGCTCTGTAATGTACACTACACCAGGAAATCCCAATCAGTGGAAGGTTCGAAAATTAGCGATATGGATATTATGATCGATTGTGGTATCGATAGTGAGGACGACCGTGAGGTCGATCGTGAGACCGATCGTGAAGTCGATCCAGTGAGATCGATAGGGACATCGATTGTGAGATCGTTCGTGCGATCTATATTGATATCGATTGTGAGATCGATCGTGAGATCGATTGTGATTTCGATAGTAAGATCGATCGAGAAGTTGAAAATCAGGTCGATGGTGAAACCGATCGATCAGAAAATCGACCAGGAGCCCGGGAACCCGAAACCCCCGGGATTCCCGCCACCCACCGAAATCGGCGTGGAGCCAACAATTGGGAACTGGAGAACCCGGAACCAAGAACCCGGGAGCCCGGCGGCCCACCGAACTCGGCCGCCAATTTTCGCCAAATTTTCCAGATCCGCTAGGACCCCTTCAATGCAAGCTTTGATTGTGAAGTACATTACACTAGATCGATTGTGAGATCGATTGTGAGATCGATGGTGAGATCGATAGAGAGGTGGGAAATGAGGTCGATGCTGAGACCGATCGATAAGAAGATCGACCAGGAACCCGCAAACCCGGGATTCTCGCCGCCCACCGAAATCGGCCCGGGAACCGGGAACCCGGGAACCCGCACCGGGGAACCCAGGAACTTAGCGTGCGACCAAAATCGGCGGGAAATTTTCGCCAAATCCTTGAACTTCCGCTAGGACCCCTTCAGTGCAAACACTGATTGGGGAACAATGCGGCGCACACTAGCGCCAGTCGCTACTCTGCGCAGCTGTTGTTGCGTGCGCGCGGATCGTGTTGTACGCAGACGCTGTGGTACACGTGGAACGTACTTGTGGCCGCAGCTGCGTTGTACAAAAGCGTTGCGGTGTACGCGTTAACAGTTGCGTGCGCAATCGCTGTGGTGCACAGGAGCACTGCCACACACCCATGCGTTGGTGATTCGATGCATGCGGAGGTTGCTGCATCAGCATGTGCGATGAGACCGGGCATTGCGGTGTCAACGCGCCTTGTGGCGACCTCAGCTCTCTTTCGCTACATCAGTACCAACAGTAGCAACAGGGGCAGTGCTTCAGAAAGAAACCACATTCGAGCGGCCGGACACGACTGTATCCTGTTATGTGAAGGCGAACCCACCCACCCACCCAGCCACATGACGCGCGTGATGCGATTTCAAAAAAAAATGGAGCTCCAAATGCGATGCCGTTGAAACATCTGCGGATTGCATAACCCATGTAGCTGCCGTCTCATTCTGGATCGCATTTGTAGTCGATCCGAGTTTTGACACGTTCGCCTTCTATGCGCGACAACAAACTTGATGAGGCGGCGAGGGTGGTCGCAACATTGAAGCCGCCGACCAAAATCCGAAGTAGTTCAATGGGTGCGTGGAAAGCACCGAGCTTCCGACGCCGCCTCCAGTTATCATCGACTTGACCAACCGAGCTGATCCCGTTGAAGGAAGCGACGACACTTGAACATTCCACCATGTGGACTGCAGCTGCTGTGAAACCATCCTTGGCCGACAGGCTGTCACATGATGCTCTGGCATCTGAGGTTTTTGGGCGAGGGAGTCGCCTGCAAACCTGCCGTTCGTATCCATTCGTCACCCTCGGTGACCCTCTCCAGTCCCTGTGCAGTGCTCGCTTTCCCAGTGCCGCGCGCTGGGTTGCCAGTCGAACAGATGCGAGGCTGACGGGCCTCCTCAGACCAGCCTCATGAAGCAGTGCGTGGGACACGCGTCTCAGCAAGGCGAAGCAATCGAAAGTTCTTCTGCTCATGAGTTCTGCGAATGAAGTTCCACCCCTTGTCCCCCATGACTGATGCGTCCAGACAGAAGCTGCTCATGCTCACTCCCCACCGAACTCGATATCGTCACTACCCCAGTCCACCAGACGGCGGTGCCCGACTCTGATCGAGGGAGCGTAAGACCCGGGTTTGCCAGGACTCAGGTTCGCCATCGTTTCTTGACGACCGCGCCTCGGATTTTGACGAGGAGAAGCTCCGTGCGCCTGTCGGGGATTTCCGAGTCCACTGTACCCAGGTCTTACTCAGGAGGAGAAAAAACACACAGACACAATTAATCGGTGATCCCCAGGAAAATATGGGAAAATATGGGGAGTGGGGGGGAAGACGAAAACCCAGAAAATATGGGAAAATATGGGGGATATTTTTATTTGTGTGTATTTATTTGTGTGTTCCAGTTCCCCTTCACTTACGTCCCCCTGATCTGACTGGGTGGCGGCCGCTCGTCGTTGTGCCTGCCCGCCCCGAACTCGGCTGCCGACGGGCGCGCCGCGTCTCCGCCGCGACGCCGCCTTTGGGCGCTCGCCCTCGGCCGTGGCACCGTCCTTGGCGGCAGGAGCGCCGGCGGGCCCCGCCCGGGTGCAGTTTTGGCCGCTGGCGATTGGGCGCTGCGCAGTGGGGAGGTCACAAATCGGGGGAGAAAAAGGTACGGATACGTGTTGTCCCCCTTCGTTTTCGGCCTTTCCTGGTCCTCCTGGGGAATCCTCGTTGTCACCGCTGGATTCGCCTCGAAATTCTGGTCAGAACGCACCCCAAGAGAGGTCCGGGGACAAGACGTATCCGTATCTTTCCGCCCCCGAAACAAATTCGACTTCCTACCCTGACACGTCACAAATTCGACCTCCTAGGAGGAGGAGGAGGAGGAGGAGGAGGAGGAGGAGGAGGAGGAGAGGGAGGGAGGGAGGAGGGAGGGAGGAGGAGGGGGAGGAGGAGGAGGAGGAGGAGGATGACGTCGATTACGGGGCGATTGGCCTGTGCCCATTTGGCTAACACACCTTCTCAGAATCATGAAACGGCCCACGACGTGCTCGCGGCCCACGGAGCGCCCCCCCCGCCTCGCCCCACCTCTGCGGCCGCCTTGTCTGGCTCGTTCCCTCCTCCCGCGTGCTGGCCAGTTCGCCCTTCGGTCGCCCAGTAGGGTGGA
Source organism: Prorocentrum cordatum (assembly GCA_963575745.1). NCBI lineage: Eukaryota > Dinophyceae > Prorocentrales > Prorocentraceae > Prorocentrum > Prorocentrum cordatum. The sequence goes on from CAUYUJ010017101.1 coordinate 245,469, forward strand.
CAGCCCTCCTACCCTGACACGTCGATGAAGGAATTGGCCGTTTTCGGTTCGCGAGAGGACGTCGCGGCCGTCATTTTTGCGGGTCCAGGTCCGTCGGTTTCGGTCCCAGGCCGATGTCACTAAGGGGAGGCTTACTAAAGGGAGGTTTGTCCACCGCCGACAAATGGAGGTGTTGCGAGTGTGGTCCGAAAAGGTACCCAAAGGGTACCTGAACGAGCCCCTTGGGGCTCTGGAGGGGCCCGCAAGGAGCACGAAAGGGGACCGTTTCCGACCCCCCATTTATGACCCCCTATTAAGCTACGCCCAAAGCCAGGCGCCGCCATCGGATGGCGTCGTCTCAGCGTCGTGGCTCGCTGCGCCCGCGATCGCCGCTCCGCTGCGCGGGTTCTCGCCGTCGGGGGTGGCCAGCATGGCTGGGACCTCGCCTGGAGTTTCTCGTGGGTCTTGCGTGCAGTCGGATCGAGGTATCAGATCGAGGTCAGTCCGGAGAGGGTACCCTGCTATGCTGTTCTTCGTGTTTGTTGGATGTTCTTGTGCATCCTGGGGGGGTACCCTTGGATGTTCTGTTTGTCTTGGCCGACGGAGGGTCTCATGTTCTTGAAGGATGTTCTGATGGCCTAGGTCCTACTAGCTGCTCCTTCTCGGAGGCCTCGCACTCCAAGCCCTGTCAGTTCTCGAAGACGGTTTTGTCGTACCTCAGCTCGGATGGCTTCTGTTTCTCACGCTTGCCACCGCGAGACGCCCAGACCTGAGCGGCTTGCTGCTTGACCGTGGCAGCTTGCGCTATCTCCTCCAACACTATGGTTTGTTTGATTTCAGCTGCATCGGGCTGCTCGCGAAGCCGAAGCACTACTTGAACGGCTTGGGCATGGCGTTTGTTGAGATCACGCCACGCACCGCCAGCTCGCTGCACAGCTTGTAATACGTCATGAGGTATCTCCGCCTGCTCTTTATCTTTATTGAGTTGATCGGGATGTTGCTGCAAATTAGACTTCAGCTCAGATTTTTTTGCATTGGCAAGAGCCTGCTCGAGAAGAGAACGAAACGGACAGACGATGCATCATTGGAACGCGTAAATGAGACTCGTTGAACATTTTTTGGGGTCGATCTCGCACTGCCACCATGCCTATCATGACCAAGCCAAACCTTCTCGAGGATCCCCGCTGGCTTGGGCTGATGCAGCTTCGCCTCACGATTGCGACGGCTGTGTGACAGACCTCGAGCTTCTAACATATCGCTCCATTATGTGATGTCGCATTTTGACGTGATGTAATGTCGCCATGATCGGCCCGCAAGCCTGCTATGTTCGGATGTCACATGATCGGATCATGATCGGATCCGGTGTGATATGATGCCGCATCCTTGCCGATCGGACCAAGGACGCGATGCTGCCATGATCTGATGTGACCACGGTTTTCTTCATTTAAACCTACTGCACAACTGATCTCAGCAGGGACGGGGCGCAGGGGATGAAGGGCCTCTCGAACGCCACTGGGAGGCACCGTGGAATCCTGGCTGCCGTGCCAAAATGGCTCGATCCAAGGCGGTGCTTGGCGGAGCAGGGTGAGGAAGAGCAGGATTGGGAGAGGTAGGATGTGAGTGAGAAGGAGAAGAAAGGAAGGAGCAGGAGAAGCAGGTGGAGGAGGAGGAGCGGGACGAGGAGGGGGACGAGGACGAGGGCGATGAGGGCGATGACGGCGAAGAGGACGACGACGATGATGATGATGATGAGGATGATGAGGAGGAGGAGGATGAGGATGATGATGAAGACGATGATGATGCTGCTGATGCTGATGCCGATGCTGCTGATGATGCTGATGCTGATGATGACGATGACGATGATAATGGTGATGATGCTGATGCTGATGCTGATGAGGATGATGATGATGATGACGACAATGTTTATGATGGTGATACTGCTGATGGTGTTTACGGCGATGATCCAGATGACCTGATGATGCTGCAGATGGCGATGCTGTTGGTGATGATGCATGGGATGATGATGTTAATGATGAAGCTGATGATGTTGCTGATGATGATGATGATGCTGCTGCTGCTGATGCTGATGATGCTGATGATGATGATGATGATGATGATGATGATGATGCGTGTGATGTTGGTAGTGCTGGTGATGGCGATGATGATGCTGATGATGATGCTGATGATACTGCTGATGTTTATGATGATGAATATGACGAGGACGACGTTGGTTTGGTTGTCGCTGCTGATGATGCTGGTGGTGGTGATGATGAGGAGGATGCTGCATATGATAATGTCGATGATGCTCATGATGATGCCGAGGATGCTGATGCTGATGATGATGCTGATGGTGATGGTGAGGCTGCTGCTGATGATGTGGGATATTGTTATGATGATGGTGATGCTGATGATGCTGACGATTGCGGACAGGATGCTGCTGATCATGTTGATACAAATTGATGCTGCTGCTGATGATGGTGATGGTGATGATGTTGATGCTGATGATGATGCTGCTGATGACAATGCTGATGATGCTACTGATGACGATGGTGGTGATGATGCTGCTGATGATGATGATGCTGATGATGCAGCTGATGATGGTTATTTTTGTGACGATTATGTTGGTGACGATTCTGATGATGTTGATGCTGCTGCCGAGGATGACTGATGCTGATGCTGATGAGGATGCCGATGCTGATGATGATGCTGATGGTGATGCTGATGACGATGGTGGGATTGGTTATGGTTGTGATGATGCTGATGCCGATGCTGCTGATAATGATGCTGCTGATGATGATGATGATGATGCGTGTGATGTTGGCAGTGCTGGTGATGGCGATGATGATGCTGATGCTGATGCTGATGCTGCTGCTGATGTTTATGATGATGAATATGACGAGGACGACGTTGTTTTTGTTGTCGCTTCTGATGATGCTGGTGGTGGTGATGATGAGGAGGATGCTGCATATTATAATGTCGATGATGCTCGTGATGATGCCGAGGATGCTGATGCTGATGATGATGCTGATGATGATGGTGATGTTGCTGCTGATGATGTGGGATATTGTTCTGATGATGTTGATGCTGATGATGCTGACGAGGACGAAGATGATGCTGCTGATCATGCTGATACTGCTGATGCTGCTGATGATGGTGATGGTGATGATGTTGATGCTGATGATGATGATGCTGCTGATGACAATGCTGATGCTGATACTGATGATGATGGTGATGATGATGCTGATGATGATGATGCAGCTGATTATGATTATGTTGGTGACGATTATGATGATGATGATGATGATGATGATGATGATGATGATGATGATGATGATGATGATGCTGATGCTGATGCTGATTCTGATTCTGATGATGTTGATGCTGCTGCCGAGGATGCCTGATGCTGATGCTGATGCTGATGAGGATGCTGATGCTGATGATGCTGATGATGATGCTGACGGTGATGCTGACCACGACGGTGGGATTGGTGATGTTTGTGATGATGCTGGTAATGCCGCAGGTGGTGGCGGTGATGATTATGATGATGCTGAGGAGGAGGAGGAAGAGCAGCGGTAGTAGTAGTAGTAGTAGTAGTAGTAGTAGTAGTAGTAGTAGTAGTAATGGTGGTAGTAGTAGTTGTAGTCGTAGTCGTAGCCGTAGTAGT